>JAVIWB010005747.1:340000-806252 GCA_031893035.1 Dermolepida albohirtum | reverse complement strand
ATTAACAATACAATCAATTTAAATTCTAAAGTCTGTACACGAAAATAAGTCAAAAAAAAGTAACAAAGCATTTCTAGATCTACTGTACCATTAAATAGTTGTAATATTCCTTTAATGAGTATAGCTCTATATTGCAAAGTAATTTATACAATTTACCATTCATTGCACTGTAATTTTCCAAAGATTTTATTTCCCAGGGCAATTCGTTAAATATCATAATTTCATGCAAGAGTAGTATGCTCCACGTTGATATAACAACAGTCTATGGCGAGGATATAAATATTTTAGGCCATGCCTGGTATTGTAGGCTAATGTTACAGTTCTGGATTTAAAAATTTCTGGATGAGTCCAGACAAATTTAATACATTCATATATATACACTGCTACAGTTGTTAGCTTATTTTCTCATTTGAAAGCACCCCTGCAGCAATCTCTGTGTCTCATATTATTCAGTATTCGTACTGCTTGCTTTTGAACTACAAAGATATATTTTAAATTACTGATAAGAGCCCCCCAAAAAATGACGCCATATCTAAGTTGAAATTTGAATAATTAAATAGCTTAGTTATATCCTTATTTGTATTCTTGACCAGTGTTCTTAGACCGTAATTAGTGTTACATAGTTTCTTAAGTTAGTTTGAAGACGTGTTCAGTAAAAGTTAGCGAGTCATTGATCGTTATACTTAGGAATGGGATACTATTTACAAAATTATAAATTTTATTTTGTAATGCTATGTCTTGTGGAGTATGAGCATGGTAACTTTTGAAAAGTGCGCATTTAGTTTTTGTTATATTTAATATGAGATTATTATCATTTAACCACTTTTCTAGTTTCTCCATTATAAAATTTCCTTTTTTATCAATTCAGGATAAGTTTCAGCTTTAAATAGTAAAGTGATATCATCTGCATAATTAATAACAAAACAATTATCAGTATTAGATACGAGTTCGTTTATAAATATAATAAAAAGTAGAGGACCTAGGATACTGCCCTGCGGTATACCCATAGTCACCAATAGCTCTTTAGATACGATATTGTAACCATTAGCTACATTTTTAACTTCCTTTCGTTAAATAGGATTCAATCCATTTTAAGGTTACATCTTGAATACCATACCGATTTAATTTCTTTATCAATATATCAAACTTTACGCAATCAAACGCTTTTGACATATCATAGAAATAGTTTTTATAACAAATTAGGATATTGTTTAGCACAAAACAGATGATTGTTTGAGTATTTACTGTAATCTATTTAATAACAATTAATTGAAGCCTTTATTACTTAATGTTTATTATTGTTATAGCATAGAAATAATCGCAGCAGGTCTAATTTAGTATATTATTAATTGATCGTCTTTGAGAGTGGACAATTAGTATATATACATATATATATATATATATATATATATATATATATATATATATATATTAACATTATATATAAATGTATGTGTAGGTATTTATTTACGATATGAATAATGTATTACATACCTGATAAAGCCATTGTAGGGGAGAAACAATAAAGTGTCGAAATTTAAACTACTAAATTATGCGTTCATGTTCAAGAAAATATCATTCTTTTGTCATAGCATTTAAAATTAAACAATTAATGAGAATCTAGTTAGATAAATTTAATTATCGAAGAGATAATTTAGGCACATTTACTTATAAGAAACCTAAAATGATTATTTACTTAATTGCGCGTAGCTTGTTAAAAAACCCTTTTTTATATTCAAACAAATATTTACAAAGAGAAGTTATTACATCTCAGAGACTGTAGTCTCGCGCGCGTTGTTCGCCGTAAAACTCCCTGCCCGATGTAATTTCTTAATATGTTTGTCAGAAGATCCTGATATGATTGCAGCACTTATCTCTTTCGGTCTTGTACTTATATACATTATACATAACGTTTGTTTGTCAGGAATGCATGTAAGTACTTAGTGTAACCAAGATATTCTGAGTTAATCCCATCGTAATAATATGGGGCCGGCAGCGTCTATCTTGAGAATAGTATATATGTAGGTGGGAGGCATGATCACAAAGAAAAAATAAAATTAAAAAAAGAGAACTGAGTGTCTGTTAGAGGTGTCTTCAAGGTGTGTATTCTTATAAAGGTATAGTACTCTGGATCTGGTCGAGGTCGATGGCCTCGGTTAGTCACCCTTACCCCAGTGAACCATCGGCCACTCGCACACTGACCGCGACTCTAGGTCGTGCCAAGCCTCTTGTCCGCTCACCCCCCCGGCTAACCAACGCGGAACCGCGACATATACGCGACCTGACCCACATCTCCACCAGGAAACAGGGCGTCTTGACGTCGTGACGTGTTGTAATGTCATCGAACCTGGTGATCAGCTGAATTTGAGGCCGTTGACATGATCTATCTAGGTCCTTTCTTCTCCTTTATTGCCATTTCTTTGGTTCCTTCATCCTTTCGCCAATAAAGTGTGAGATTTTAAATTTACATGCGAATTCGCCATCTGCGGTCACCTTCCAACATATTTTCCCAGTGCTACCGGCAAACATGTACTAAATTGTAAGGAAATTATAAAGGAAATTCTTAATCGAGTTTTACATACATATGTACATATGTATATGTATATTACTTACTTTTGTTTGTGTGTAAACTTTATAGGTAGAGCCGAAAGTATTTTTATAAACATCGATGTACAAAAATTCTAAATATGTTAACATATGCATATATACAGGGTCCGATAAAATGTATTGGCATTTTATTTGTTTATTATTTATTTTTATTTGTGTCTACAGTACACAGTGTGTTTTATATTAATAAATTTATCGAATTAAAGTCAATTGTTGGTCAGAGATGTTTTCGGAGTCATTTTAATGTTATCTTCACTGAGGTCAAGCTGGAATCCACAAATTTCACTAAAAATCGCTGTCTATTCCAAAAGTAAAAGTTTGGTGTACCATTTGGGTGATGAGCATTGTTCGATCTTACTTTTTTAGGGAAAATGGCCAAACCGTTTTATTGAGATGTTATAGACTTTCTGTTTTGTTCATCCAAGAAGTTGGAACAGAATTATTGGTTAGTGCAAGATGATGTAACTGGTGAAACTGTGAGAATAAGTGTGGACATTTTGCGAGAGTCATTTCAGAACAGATTAGTTTCAAAAAATGCCTTCTTGGCCTACAATATTTCCCGATATTACTGTTTCGGATTCATTTCTATATAAATATTTCATAAGTAAGGTGTTTGCAAATAAATTTATATATGTTTTACCCATCAACTTCTTGAATTTGTTATATTGAATTTCGCCACGCTTTTCAAAGAGTATATTGCTGAAGATGACGACTATTTAAGACACTGTTTTAAAATCACTAAAATTCTCATCCTTGGTATTTTTAAATATAACTTTACTTTATAAATTATTATAACTTTCTTAAAATAATAAATATATTATTCCGGATCGTGTATATGTTAAATTTACTCCTTTCCCAAGTAAACAAATATGCCTCAATAGTTACTATCGAGTATTTATTTTTACAAATAATGTTTCGTAAATATTGGGTAAATTAATTAACTTAACGTGGTACAGGTTTTATTTATTCATCATGTCTATAATTTAATTCAAAATTAAATATATTTTTAATTACACAATAGAATTATCTACATATGTGCACACATAAGCATTTGAAAGTGCACAAAAATATAAATTGGATTACATGTTTGTTAAAACACAAACATTAAATCATTAGTCACCAAGAACCTATCTAGTTTTACTAATACCACGGTCTTCTTCCGGAACACAGCGTGCGGTCATTACAACAATCAATGTTCTGCTATGCTGGTTCTTTTCGTCACTTTCTTTAAGTATATTTAACTTTCATTGGTAATCTTCGCGTGTTATTGACTATGGTGTATTTTATATTTTTATTATTTATATTTTTATTTATTTATATTTCTATTGCGTACCTTAATATTCCTTAAATATCTCTAATCAGTTCTTCCTGTTTATTGGACACAGCACTTCCTAAGCTTGCCCTTTATTATGTAAACTTCTCTATTTTGGAGTTGTTTGTACATAGTCTTGTAAAATTAAATCTTACAATCGTGTTCTTAGTGTGTTGGGTAGTTGAATCTCACTGATGATCTTTGTTGGTCATTGATCATGATAAACCTTTGAAGTAAATTTGTTAGGACGTATTGTTAAAGTTGTAGTCATTCTCTCGATTAAAATATTCTCATTTCCTTATGTAAAACTCTTCTCTGCTAGTCCTTCATTCTCTGTTGAGTAGTTTTCTTGTTTGTTTTCTGATTTCCTTCCGTAAAATTCTCCTCTGCTCATCATCAGAATGATGATGATGAACATCCTCTGTTCAGTGGTTTTCTTATGTGTCAAATGCAGTTCTTTCTAAACTGGCACACTTTTCTGTAGAATCTTATTCCTTTCGTTTGTCCAAAGTTGTGTAGAAAAGTAAATCTTGCTTTTGCTTTCTTAATATATAAGGAAACAGGCAAGATGCGGTATGTCTATTTCAATACGTCTTTCTAAATATTTGGTTTACATAATTCTATACAGTATACTACTACATCCTCCCCCATTTACATTTTCAGATTTATCAGCCTATTTGATGGGTGATTAAAAGAATTCTCCTGATTTTTGTTTTCTATGTAGTAAAATCCAGAAGACGTTGTCGATGAATCGATGCCAATATTTTCATTTCCATTCATGTGATTCCGTTTAGCTTACTGTTATAATCTCCCCTATTTAAATTGTTAAATTGACAGACTTAGTCGATGCCGTGTTGAAAAAATTTTTTTGTTTTCCGTTTTTCATGTAGTCAAACCAAGAAGATGACCATAAAAAGCATTCAGTACTTTAACTTTTGTTCACATGATTCTATACAGCATATTATTACATCCACCCCTATTTCCATTGTCAAATCGACAAGACAACTTAATTTGAAAGAATTCTTTTGGTTACTGTTTTGTATGTAGCTGAATCAAGATGTCCATGAGACGCAGCTAATGCGGTGTCTTCCATTCAGATGATACCGTACAGCACATCCTCCTTTACTTCCTTTGTTTAATTGATAGATTTATTTGATGGAGGGTTGCAGTGATTCTTTTGGTGACTGTTTTCCATGTAGCCAAATCAAGATGTCGATGAAACGCAGACAACACTTTGGCTTGTATTCAGACGATTCCGTACAGCATATTATTACATCCTCCCATATTTCCTTTGTTAAATTGATATATTTATTTGATAGAGGGTTAAAATAATTTTTTTTTGGATTCTGTTCGCCATGTAACCAGTTCAGAAACCGAATCAATATTGCTATTTAATTTCAATTTGTAGAAACAGCTTTCTTGCTATACTCTCACACAGGTATAGTACGTAGACCACGACTTCATCTTATACTTCGAAGAATCTGCATTGGATCCTTCAGTCAAGCTCATGTTATTTGTAAGTTTATAGAGCTCATAATACTGTGTACATAGACTGGATATCATCCTAACAGACCTTTTGTCATTAGATCTTTCTTGATTTTTTTCGATCCTAAGTAAGTTGAAATATTATAGAACTTTGTGTCGTTGATATTATTGCTTATAGTGGGTGTTTTTTAAGCTTCATGAAAACTATCGACATCGATAACTATTGTGTGACAGCCGATAATGTCAAACTGTATTGACATTTCTATTTAGTAAGTTTTGGCAAGTCATCATGAATGGTTTAACGCCTGTACAACGGTTCCAAATTGAGGAAATTTACTTTGAAAAAAATAAATCTGTTCGCGAAGTTCATAGAGCACTTCGTCTATTTTACGGTAATCATAATCGGCCTAGTGAGCAAGCAATTTATGCAGCTATTGATCGACAAAGACATGTGCGTACCGAAGACAAAATTGCTGCTGTAGCGCGAAGTATTGAAGAAGACGCCGAAATTTCGATTCGTCGTCATTCTCAACTTGTTGGCCTTTGTCCTTCGACTACGTGGAAAATTTTACGTCAGGATCTTGGCTTATGTGCCTATAAAATACAGCTCGTGTAAGAATTGAAGCCAAACGACCATCGTTTGCGTCGCATTTAGCTGATTGCTCACGTTTGAAACTGGCCGAAGATGAGCATTTCTATCAAAGAATTGTGTTTAGTGATAAAGCTTATTTCTGGTTAAATGTCTACGTCGATAAGCAAAATTGCCATATTTGAAGCGAAGACAATCCTCAAGTCATTGACGAATCACCATTACACCCATAAAAATTGACTGTTTGGTAAGGTTTACACGCTGGCGGCATCATCGGTCCTTATTTCTTTCGAAAGGAGGAAGGAGCTGCCATTACGGTGAATGGCGAGAGCTATCGAGCCATGCTGACTGAATTTTTGTTTCCAAAAATTAATCAGCTAATCATCGACGACATTTGGTTCCACCAAGACGTCGCAACTTGCCATACAGCGCGCTTAACAATCGATTTATCGCAAAATCAATTTGGTGACAACTTTATTTCCAGAAGTGGTCCTGTTCACTCGCCCCCTCGTTCGTGCCATTTGACGCCTCTGGATTACTTTTTATGGGGCTGTGTTAAATCATTGGTTTTTGCCGACAAACCAGCAATTCTTGAAGCATTGGAAGTCAATACTTAAGCCACCATTGACGCCATACTGCCAGATTTTTTGGAAAAAGTAGTCAAAAATTGGACTGATCGAGTGGACCATGTAACTCGTAGCCGCGGTGGACATATGCCGGAAATCACATTTAAAAAATAAATGCCATAAAATTATCTACCAGATTACAATAAAAATAATTTCATTCCAACAATATTTCTGTCATTTTAAATTCTCAAGCTCTTAAAAAACACCTTATAGTAATTTGAAATCTGAAAGGTTGTCAGTTAATTCTCTTTAAGTTTAAAACCGTTTATAACGATGTACCATTTTCCAAATTACTTTCGTTTTCCTGTAATTATAGATGCTTTCAAAATAATGGAGTGTAGGAAACAGAAAAACAAATTCTTTAAGTCAATGTATAGGCTATCAAAGTTATTTCACAAATAAGTTTTCTCAATATCAACATTTTTTATATCTTTGCGCATAGTATCTTGTTAGTTTCAAATATTCTGTCATCGTACACTGAGAACAAATATTATTCCTAGGGCTCCTTTATACATACATTCAGAAGTGCCGACAACATAAACAATGATGTATTCACCGGAAGTCTTCATTAAGAAAACGTATAAATTTTAACAACATTTAAATAGTAAATAATTTACTCGTCGCTTCATTTTTTTCTTTATTATTCTTTCGCAATTGGTTTAAAAAAAGTGCATAACATTTCTTAGATTATTAGGCTTTCTTTTGCATATATATTTGTATAAGGTTTCTTCTGTAATAGGGTTAAACTCATTGAACGGTAAATGATAGTATTATCGTCATATGGATTGTTAATAAAAAAGAATAAAACATTTGTTAATTTTTTTTGATGTCGAGCTACTTTTCTAACAATTATTATAGGAAACTCATATCGAATTAATTTTTTTTCTATATTTATTTTTAAACCTTTGAAACCAAATTGACAAAAACAATATTTGCAGAAAAAGAATGTACGGGGTCAGTTCAAATTTAATCTTCACTTCATTTCTTTCTGAATATAATTGAAGAGATATTGTAAGGCGGTTTTATATTCATCCAAGTAAGCATGTTAGGTAACGCCATAACCAACTGCAACTTAATTGTATCAATACTGTCAGTTGTATTAACAATATCGTGCAAAAACGTGTCAAATTCTGTTACATAACCTATTATCATTAAACTTTCTTTAAACGAAGTTGTAAAAGCCACTGATATTCATCAGGGATTTCATAAACTGTTTAAAGAAGAGTACGTATCACTCAGAACAGTCTTTAGGTAGTGCAGATTCTTCCAGGATTGTCATGAATGTCTGTCAAACTTGCTACATGGTGCTCAGCTTCTGCTGTGAATCTTGGTAACATTCAAAAAGTTGATCAGCGGAGCAATAGACGAACAAATGTGAATGAAATTGCTAGAATTGAAAACACTAGTGTTGGTAGTGTTCATGCTATTATCCCCAACAAGCTTAAATTTAATAAAGTTAGCGCCAGCTGGGTTGAAAATCAATATTCTGTGGAACAATAGTAGAAATGACTTCAAGTTTGCAAAGAATTCCAACTGATGAGACCTGGTTACGCTATTATATCCTAGAAAACAATGTTGTTAGCATGGAAGGGCATCACTTAAGCTCATCTTTGTCCAAAAAATTCCAAGCACAACCATCGGCTGACAAATAGATGGTAGCTGTGTTCTGGGTTGCTATTAGAACAATTTATGTCCATCTTCTCGAAGAAATAAAAGCGATTAATCAGCTTACTAGAGTGAGCTCCTTAGAAAGATTAAGCTGGCTATATGAAGAAATAAGCGCTGTCTCTTAAGCAAGGGTGTTTTTCTCCTACACGATCTAATTAATATTGGCCAAATTGAGTTGGAAAGTACTGTCTCATCACTATATAGTCCGGTCTTGGCCCCGAGTGATTGTCATCTCTTTTAACCACTTAAAAAATTCTTGGGCAGCAAGCAATTTGCCTCTAATGAGGAAGTGAAAGATGTGGTTCAAAGTTGGTTATGTCGTACGAAGTTTTTCAACGGGATACAGAAGCTACAGGAGAGATGGGACGAGTATACTTTAAAGAAGGGTTGCTATTTAGAAAAATATTGTATATATAATATTAATTTGTAGTTTGTATCGGCCAGAAAGAAATAAAATACTGGTCAAATTTGGATCACTTTCGAAACATGCCAACAATGTGAACATACAACCCCAATTTGAGACAAACGAAAAAGTTTTATTGCTTATCATTTTCGTTCTTTTTCTAAATGTTTTTTTAATAATATTTGTTTATTTTTATTTAAGATTAAAGATTTATGAAAAACTGCTAAATAATGTAATCGTAATCATTATATTATTTAGCAGAAGTTTTTCATTTGTTTGATCCGCTCAATTCCTAGAGCTTATCAGGTAATTTGCCTTTGTTTGGTCCGCTCAATTCCTAGAGCTTATCAGGTAATTTGCCTTTATTCCGCAATTATATTTTCATTAATTACACTGTACTTGACAATCGTCGTTTATAAGCACGCGTTGTTCTTTTCAGTGTTCGACAAGTATTCTATTAAATATGTTGTAACTGCTTTCATTTGCAGAAGCTTAATTTTAATCCGAAAGATGTACCTATAGTTCTTTCTCAATACTTTGTATTAGGACTAAAAAACTAACTACTCAAAAGTAATGCCTCTGATTATTAAATAATTCTTGACTGCACTCTTTCACAATGCAGATCTGAAAGTGAGTCGTGCACATCGATACCTTTTTCCAATGTTTCGACGTACATTAAAAACTTATCAAAAAACTTTCGAAACGTAATGCCAATATGTGATAAAACTTTGCACACGCGCTGCGATCATAAATTCGGCTAATTTAATAAAAGTGTTACAAGCACGTAACAGACTATCATTTTAAGCGCGCGAAAATATGTTTCGCTTTCAATAAATGATTCATTAGTACTAACTAATTGCCGGCCTATTTAGATATTGACAAATTTCGCAAAATTGTATGAAAAATGTCTTTCTTCTATTATTTATAAAAACAGTCGTTTATTTTTATCACCAAACCAGCATAGATTTATATGTAGACGTTCAACAAGTACAAATGTACGCACTTTTGTTTTTATATAACATAATATTCCATTGCAATTAATTGAATATTTTCCTTCATCTTGGAATTTGTTAAAATCCTACTTATATGATGGCAGATATTCTTTCTACAATGATTTTTCTTCGGATAAAAAATTTAGCCGCTCAATTGCTCCGCAAGGTTCGAATCTTGGTACTATTTAATTTATTTATTAATGACTTACTGATGTGTATTAACTGCCCAAGTCTTGCTTATTCTGACGATATTAGAATTTATAAAAATATTAAGATCATTGGTGACTGCGTTTATCTTCAGGATAACCCCAACAGGTTGGATAATTGATACAGTTGTTTTAAACAAAATCTCAACACTGAGAAATATATCATTACCTCCCATACACGTGTTTCTTCTCCCATTAACTGTGCATATAATGTTAATGATAATCTTCTATTGGGGAAATAGAGAGATTAAAAATCATGTCATCTTCTTTGATTCTGAATTTACTTTTAAATTACATATAAAATTCGTTTGCTTTAACGTGTCAAGGTCACTTGGTTTATTCTGCGGATTTCGAGTTATTAGACATAAGTATAAGTAAGCTTGAATATGCACACCAAATTTAGTATCCGTTGCATGCATGGGACAGTTGCAATTGGACCGCAGAAAATTTCTTAAGTTTTTCCTTAAAAGTGAATCCTGACAGGTGCTGTCCAGTGTCCAACCTTGTGAGTTGGCGTGGTATTGCGTCGTTGTCATTTCAACATTACTTTATTTGTATAAGGTTTCTGACTCCTATCATTAATAACATTGTGGACCGTTGTTACCTCCTGCAAAAAACACCTTTTAATGATTGCTTTTAGAATACCCAGGACAAGTAGCTACAGAGAACACCCATCAACGTAATGTGTGGTATCACCAACAAAAATATAATAATTAACTAACCGTGTTTCATTAATGATTTTGTTGACTTGATTTTTTTTCAGTCAATAGAATTAACAACTGTTAATGTAATTATTTTTTAGATTTTTTTATGTATTGCGTTATATATTATCCTATAATTACGTTCCAATTTATTGGGCAATAAAGTTCCTATGTTTATTGTTATTCCACTAAAAAGAAGTATAATGAATTTTTTAATACAATGTAGAGAACAGCTAGCTATCCTTCCGTTGCAGCATCTTCTATAATTGTCGCGGTTTGGAATGTTTTTATTCAGTCTATAAATAATTTTATTGACCTTCCAACGAATTACAACCAGCTATAAATTCTCGTCATATGAATAAAGTCATAAAAAAGGTCATACGTCCAATAGTTTTATCTAAGCATTTAGTATGTAAGTGTTGCATGTCATATACTTTGCATATAATGTTCAACAAAGTAGAAGTGGATCGTATGAGATTAAATTCCAAAGTTAACAATTAACGAATTTATTCTAGCTTACCTGATGAGAGTTAATAACACGAAACGCGTCGTTAACAAGGTATTATTAACATTAGAATTTATTCTCGTAAAATCACCTATCGCGGGTTTGTTAATAGCGTTCATCTATTTATGCATCGCGACAACGTAGTTATCCTATAATGTTTTTTCAAAGTAAGAGTTCTTTTTGAAGTTTATTTGAGGAAAAAAAGTGATCTATTCAAAAATATAAAATAGTTATACTTAGCTTAACTATTTTATTAGATAAGTATAAAGTCGATAAATCTTTTGAAATGCATATACCGAAGCCATGGTATAAATAACATGTTTAATAAGAAATTTAATGTAACAAAGTCAGCAGCTATATTTTTAAGCTAAGATACTATATCTTGCCATCTCACTTTCATGATTTCATTAATTTTAATTCGTTTTTATATGGTTAAATTTCCTTAAACTGTTGAAATAGTACTGAGATCATTTTTTTATTACTAACGCACGCACACTTACTGTTCAAATAATAATCGTAGTGGCTTTAAAAGCAAAAGAAAAATAAATCAGAAATCTAGTGCAAAAACATTTTTATATTCAAAATATCCTCCTCTAGAAGAAATGCATTTGCATGTTCAGGAAGTACAGCAAATGATTTTTTTATATAGTTGATTAATGACGTTGTCATTATTGGTCGTTGACCGTTAAATGTCGTCAGTCGCTGCAAAACGGTTTTCTTTCATTATTAAATAAAAATAAGCGAATGAATATGGAGGTTGTGAAAACAAAAAAAAATGTTTGGCCAAAAAATTAGTGACAATTGAGGAACATTAAAAAATGCGCAAAAATGGCCAATTGTTTAGTTGTCAATGATTGAAAGGACACAATGAATATAGTCTATCAAATATTTCAACATACCAAGATAATACTCAAGATTAACCGTCATTACACATCGAATAAATGTTCGCATTTATATTTCTAGAAATCAGATATTTTTAGATCTTCTCTTTCACCCCCTCTGGATCGAAATTTCCTTATTTTAATAAAAATTTTTATTTTGATAAGTGCAAATCTTGGCCGCCACTTAAGGTATTTTATGTATGTATTGAAAATCTTGGAGAATGGTAAATAAAGATAAAGAAGTGTTTAGGTTTGCAGCTCCAATATTACGGTGGGAGACAAGAAACAGTTTTCTGTTAATTTCTGTTTTCGTAATGTTAATATTATTTGTTGCAACTCAGAAAATATAAAAAGGTAATAAAGTAATCTCAACTATCTGTTATTCGGCCAGTAGGCCATTGTCGAGATCTTCTCGACCATAAACTGCCAGAATTTTCAGACTATGTTATTAAGAATATATCTAGTTGTGGTTAGTCTAGTCGAGATGTACATAGTGATAAGTTTCAATACATTACAAAAAATTTAGAACCAAAATTGTTTACTCAACCTGGGCTAAATGATTTAGTTTGGGATTTGGGTTTAACGAAGAATAAAGAGGAACTTCCTAGGTCTAGACTCAAGAAGAAAACTTCTTAGCAGCAGGTACAAACACTTATGTACATATATAGGACAATAAAATAGAACTTTTTTCAATTTTTCAAAGAAGGTGATTTAGCATACTGGTTTAATATTGGTGAATGATGGAATTGAATATAAAGGAGGAATGCAGGCTTGTTATCGATTCTTCTTAAAGTAGTTTTAAGGCTGTTCAATGAATGCGCAATGATAACACTTATGTATTATTACTTGTTACTCATTCTGTGCATATGAAGGAAAACTCTTGTAACATTGTTACCATTTTAAACAAAATAAATTTCTTCGCTTATGAATGGATGATATATGGAGATTTGAAAGTGTTATGCATGCGCTTTAGCCAACAAAGTGACTTTATCAAATTCACATGTTTCTCATCCGAACGAGACAATATGATAAGAGATTAACATTGGTCTATAAGAAACTGGCCCGCAAAACAATCTTTAAAGCTCAAAGAGAAAAACATTCTAAGCAAGAACTTTTTGAACCTGGAAAGGATTTTATTGCCATCTCTATATTTAAAATTAAGTCTTATGAAACAGAGTGTGGAAGCCTTACTGGAATATGAACGACGTTTTAAGTACCTCTGCAGGGAGTTTTTCATCTATCAGAAGTTAAATTGAAAGAAGGCGTATTCGTTGAGCCTAACAACGGAAAAATGATGTCCGATTCCAACTTTGAACAAAAACTATTTTAAGTGAGAGAGAGGCTAGGCTATCATTTAAATATGTAGTTTGTTCCCAAGTTCTTGGGCAATAATGAGTATCTAAATTATATTTCTATTGCAAACGACATGCTGGAAAATGTTAAAAAATAGGGTATTTGATCGGATTCACTTTTTGAAGTCACCATAATTTTTTCAGATAATTTGGATGATATCGCCGAGGAGCAACGTGAAAGTTTTCATTAAGGTATTAAAGTGGTGGAAAAACAGTATCAGGACTACTGGAATATTAATGAATAGAGACTACTGTTGGTTGTTTCACCGAGAAGTTCACTAAGCAACTCATATGACAAAAATCTATATCAGGAGCTTTGAGGGCAGGAAGAAAAGATAATATAAGCCAATGGACATATGATTCACTTTTTGAACAGTCACTACAATTTTTTCAGGCAATTTGGGTGTCACTGAGGAGCAATATGAACGTTTTTATCAGGGTATTAAAGTGGCGGACAAATAGTATCGGGGACACTGGAATATCAATTATTGAAGACTACTGTTGGTTGTTTCACCTAGAAGTTCACTAAGTGACTCGTATGGGAAAAAATGTATCGAAAGCTTTGAGGAGACGAGGAATAATATAAGCCAATGGACACATGTAGCCTATGTAATAAAGGGGTATTTTCATGTCTGTACAAACTTTGTTTGTTATTGTACCATTAATTTATTCTTCATTCCTTAATCCAATGATTTATTTTTCAATTCCAGCCTCAGATCCTCTAATTTTTTAGGTCATTTAGAAAGTAGCATTGGACGAAACGATGGGGATAGAAAGCAAATGTTAGATATGGATTCAGCATAAAGAAAAAATCTGCTATTAACCTTGAATAAGTTTTTAAAGAATTGTTTTTGGTTATTATTGTTAGGTTCTTGTGTTAAATATATATAATGCTGTGGGTTTACAAGAGCTAGGTTAATGAAATATTTTTCTGATAAATAGTAAGAAAACATCCAAGTTAATTTTCTAAATTCATTTATTCGCTGATATTAGTCCTTGAGATTGGCATCCACCTGTAGATTTTTAGATTCAAATTGTATTATTCACAGTTATATAACGTTAAGAAACTTACTAGCATATTTCACAAGAATATACTTTTCACTGTAAATACAAATAAGCAGTTGGTTTGCCTGGCTGTGCTGATCCCAATTTAAAAATAGATTGTTAAAAATTACAAAATATTAAATTGCATCACAATATACTTATTATAAATATTTTAATAACGAAAAAATGACTTCTCGTTTTGCAGGAGTTTTTTGTTCGTGTAAATTTATTTAAGCGAACCCACTCCTGATAGTTCTCTTGTGCAACTCGCCTCCTAAGGCAGCTTGACTAGGAAATGTGCTCAATGAACAAGCCCACTATTACTCGTGCGTTGCACGTAAACTTTTGCTTGAGAAAACTTTTTTCTTATATCAAAACGACGTGCTATTTGACCAATCAGACGTCGCACTGACTGTTGCGTCGCCACTCTCAACACCGTGGACCCACTTTTATTAGCGGCCAAATAACGAGTGAACTTGTTCTCATTGGCAAGTAGCCAGGCAGTATCTTCATTAGCATACATTGTTTTACTATTTACATGCAGCGCGTGGTGCGTACTGTCCAAGTAAAGTGATTTTCTTGCACTATAAATAAACGGTCGCCCTAAAACTATTCGTAAAACTGATTTTACATTTTTTAAGCATTTGGATAGAATATGAATTTCATTGTAAAGTTTAGTTTAGTGTGTATACCTACTTCAGGTTTCGAATTTATTGAAGGACTGGCTGAATTCTCTCTCTTCTCTTTCTTTCTTTTCCGGTATTAAAATTAATGTGTATGTATAAGCTATACGACTTCGCACAAAAAGAACATACATATTTTACCTTAGTGCAAAAAAAAACATTTCCTTTGTACTTTGTATATTTGAAAAGGAAACGTTTCGACTTTATTTATATTTATACTAATTATATACTAAATCTACTTTTTATACTTTTTTATTACCGTCAACCGATTTTTTATAAGACACGTACGCTGAAAATTTACATCGAATGGAATGTAATGTATTCAGTTGAAAAATCCTTTTAGTTATCTTCCCAGAGAAATAGATTAAGGCAATGCTTCTCAAATAGTGGAACACTAAATGGGCGCGAACATATCGAAAAAATAAGAAAAAATTTTGGTTTTTGTGATTATTTAATTTACTGAAAGAAGAGCAATAAAGTATATTCTGGCATATATAACGAACAAGTTTAATAATTATTCCTTGCACCTCTCTTGAAAAGTTTTTCGAAAAAAAGTTCACATTTTGAGTTCTTTTTCTATACTTGCCGTAGAAAATGCGATTTCGTAAAGGTAGGGTGTTGAAAATGTTGACAGTATACGAAATGTTCTCTAGTGCAGAAAATTCATCATCCACCTCTGACCAAAATTCAAATGATTTATCACTAATTGTCTTTTGTTTTCGCCACTTGCCGTAAAGTCTCTGAAGATTTTTCTTTCGCCCTTAATCCTCTTGTAACTTGCTATGAAGTTGTCTATGTATGTTAACCTTTGGTTTTGTAAGTTTTAACAAATTCATCCACATTTGCAAACATTTCTAGAATTTCTTGCTTTACGTGGGCAAGGTGAAAAGTTCTCGGCCTGACACAGAGATGGCGTTACAATTAACAGAAATTTATGTTTCCTTCGTGGTTGCATGTGACTTTAGTTCATATGAAAACTTTCGACTTGTTCTCTCAAGTAGTTTGTTTGCAAGAATTTTTGTAGTAGACGTCGTGCGTGTTATTTTTTTAAATGGATAAACTTGAATATCGTGCTGTTATAAAATTCTTTGTTTTGGATGGTTTAACCTCTACGGAAATTCATCCGAAGTTGACAAAAGTGTACGGGGACTCTGTTCCTTCGATGTCAACCGTTACAAAGTGGGCAGCTGTATTTAAACGTAGTCGTACGTCCTTCGACGATGACCCACGTGAAGGACGGCCAAAAACCGCAACCACACCAGAAATCATCGAAAAAGTACATAATATTGTGTTGGACAATAGGCGAGTGAAAGTGAGCGAGATAGCTGAGGCTGTGGGGATATCGGAAGAAAGGGTGCGAAACATTTTGCACAAAGAATTAGAGATGACAAAGCTCTGCGCAAGATGGGTGCCGCATTTGCTGAATGTCGATCAAAACCAAATGCGCATACGATTTTCGGAGCATTCTATGGACCGATTTAACAAGAATCCGACCGATTTTATGCGGCGATTTGTCACCATGGACGAGACATGGGTCCATCACTACACGCCAGAAACGAAACAGCAGTCGAAGCAGTGGGTGGAAGCCGGTGGTTCAGTGCCAAAGAAAGCGAAGTCGATCGCATCTGCCGGAAAAGTCATGGCCAGCGTGTTTTGGGATGCAAAAGGAATCTTGTTAATTGATTACCTTGAAAAATGCAGAACAATTACAGGCGCATATTTCTCTAACCTTCTTGACCAGTCGAATGCCAAAATTCGCGAGAAGAGGCCTGGTTTGAAGAAGAAAAAAATCATTTTTCATCAGGACAACGCACCCGCACATAAGGGTGCGTTGGCGATGGGAAAATTGCGGGATATTGATGTTAGAAAAACGCTGGACCAAGTGTGTTGAACTCAAGGGAGATTATGTAGAAAAATAAAATCATTTTGAAGTTTAAATCGCAGTCTTTCATTGTCAGGCTGAGAACTTTTCACCTTGCCCACGTACTGCTTTATATTTGCGCTCCACAATTTCATTTTTCTACAAAGAGCATTAACTTTATCATTCGTATCCAAGATATATACTTTTGCCCATTGGATTTAAAGATCTATGGTATTTATAATAGTTTCTCGATACTAGATAAATGCTAGTTTGTTGATATTCCCGTAGATTCTAAACACGACTTCTATTAAATTTATCTAAATATTTGGTCCAATCCTGAAAGAATAAGAACGGCGTAAATTGATTATTGTGAAAGTTTTATTTATTTTCTAAAAAAAATTATTCTAATAGTTCAGGACTGCTGTTACGAAGGCAAAATTAAGTTTGTGTATTATTTTGTATTTATTTATCTAGAAAAAACCTTTTTTATTCAAATGGGTGAATTTGCAAAATTTGCAATTACGAAAGTTAATATACATAAATGCTCGCCTGCTGATATACTCGAAGCTTCTAAAAACGATTTTGATTACAAAATTTATCTAATTCCTTTGGTTTAATATTGAGAGTATAGGAACCTCGAGGAAACATGTCAAAATGTAAACTTTTGACAGTGTAATGATTATCTCTAAAGTCTCAAGGATTTTGACTTAAAAATAGTAACCTTGAATTCTGGAAACGATGCAAAATATCTGTCAATGGCACATTTATTGATAAATATTCTTGTTCTATTGATATTAGAATAAGAGCAGTAAATCAAGAAGAGTTCATGTCTGAATTTGAATTTGTACCTTGATACCTAATTCTGTGGTTGGGTTGGGTTATCTAATAAAAAAAAGCAGGTTTTGTTAAGGTTGGAGCAGAAGATGATGTTGAAAGTGGAAGGATAATGAATAAAATACGAACTTATGCAATTGGTCTATGTGAAAAAGGAGATCAGTAGAGACAATCAATGTTATTGTTAAGTAAGACAAAACAATTTTTTAATCAGTACGTTTCTTCTTTATGCCACAGATTGAATACCAACCGATCAAACTGTAATCGCTTTTTTGATTTCTAGTTTAAGTGACATAAAATTTACTTTTTGTTCTGTCCAGATTCAAATCTATTAACGTATGTGGTAGCATATATAAACCAAGCTACGCAATAATACTCGAAAACTGATCTAGTCAAGATTTTAAATAAATTACCGATGAACAAAAGCATTAGCAAAACCAGAACAGTTTTTTTAATAAAGACGTAGTTTCATAGTTATAGTAATCATAGCGTCAATGAGATCAATAAAAGCTAGTTTAGAATGGAACACTATCCCCAGGTTACCTGACCACATTCACCCGTTCCACTTCAAAATTGTCCAGGCAATATTTCTACGCATGTGTTGAAGCTTTTCTTGAAAAGAAAATGATTCTATACTTGGTGAAGTTCGAATGCATTTTATATTTTTTTCACCATTCTAGGAATGAACAGCACAGTTTCTTACTGATGAAATTTTTGAATAAACCATCAGCACATTTTGGTATATGCAAAAACTTAGTTTAACTCGCTGTAGTATAAATCATTAATAAGCGGTGTAAGATTATGTTTATTAACAATCTTTGGAATTTTATAGACTGCTATGTTTTGGTATACGCAGACTATTACAAAGTCTTTATGAAAATTTTCAACTCATCAAGCGTATGAACATGAAAATAATTTGGGATCGATAGATACCAAAAAATATACCATTGTCACATATTATGCATCGTTATAAGAATACAAATTCGCTAGTTTTTATAGTAAAGTAATTAAAAATTTAGAGATTATCCATTTACAACGTCAAAAGTTCACATATTGAGATGGTTTCTATGGTCTTTCAGAATTAGGCCAAAAAAGTTAGATAAATTTTGACGTCAAAATAGTATTTAAAACATTCAAAAATATTAGTACGTTAGTGCATTTGTTAATACAATATATTTATCTTTCGTAAAAATAAAGTTTTGAATTTTGCCTTCATAGTACGCACATACGTAAAAACATCATCAAAAGGCAAGGGTAATCCTATTTCACCGCCAAAATTTCACATATGGGCATGGTGTCTAAGGTTTTTATCATTTCAGGATTAAACCAAGAGAATTAGATTAATTTTTACATTATGTTGCTTTCAAAAGCTTCGAAAATGTCAGCATTTGAGCAATTGTTAACGTACAATAATTTTTGAAAAATTAAAACTTTATCTCTCTCTAAAGTTTGTTTCAATTTATGCATATTCATAATAGTTTTTTGTTTGAATTGACTGTCTGGACATTCAACTACCGCTATGTTTGTTAATGGAAAATAATTTTTTTGAAAATAAACAATTTTTACGAAAAAATAAAAAGTTTTGACTTCATTCGTCAATATGTATAAAGCAGAACTTCTGAGCAATCGGAATATAAATTCACAACTTTTACAGTGGTCATTCAATCTTTAGTCCATTTACACATCCGAAAGTTTTTTTGACATGGTTTTTATAGGTCTTTACTCTATCGAAATCGTTTGAACCTTTGAAAATATGAACATGTAAATATTTGTGAATGTATAATAACTTTTCTAATTTTTGCAAGCACATCTTTTAAAGAAATTGAGCTTTTCATCAAAATAAAATGTTTTGAAGTTAGACTTCCTGATCTGGTACGTAGACTTCCGCGGTCGTAGTCCATGCTATCTGTTCCTGGGCTTCCGGGCTGGAACCGCGTCACTTGTATATTTGCCGACGTTTCGTACCCACTTCTATGGGACATCTTCAGGGCTAACTGCACTGAAACAGTTTCAGTGCAGTTAGTTATTAAGTAGTAGTTATTAGTATTTTATATATTGGTGGAATATCGATTAAACTAAAGTTGATTTCAAATAAAAAATAAGAATTTTGCTCTTTGTTCCAATACAACTGAAGTTGGAAAAATCGTTTTAATGTCTCTTTTTGAAATAGTTACAATGTTCGGGACTTCTGGATAATAAAATTTTATTTACTTCTTGGCTGTCTCTTAAGAAACTGATATTAAATTTACTGTTATCCGTCATGCCTAACAACGTTCTAATATAATAGACACTTTTAAATTTTATATCTGTTTCAAATCCTGTGGGATGGTAATCTCCCACGTCAGAAGTCTTTTCCAACCTATTTCTTTCGAAAAATTGTGATATTAGTCGAAGTAAAAAGTTTCAAATCTAGTCTTTCTGGTTCGTTAAGGAGTCATTCTAAATTACCAAAATACAAACCCACTACATTTTATAGAAAAAATCATTCAAATTGCATTTACACATACCAACGTTCATATTTTGGCACGCATTGTTAAGTTTCCTATTGCTTCAGGATTAAGCTAAAAGAGTTAGTTAAATTTAGATTTCAGTCATTTTTAAGATTTTCGAAAATATCATCAGGCTAACATTTGTCAACTTATAGTAACTGAGAATTTCATTTAATAAAATACACAAATATCCCCAAACAAAAAGTGTTGATTTGGCTTTTGTAGTATGTAAAATAACAGCTATGAACTAGTAAAATATGCACTGCACGTAGCAAAGTTGTTCAAGCTTTAGATGTAATTTAAGCATTACAAAGTTAACAGTTTGACAAAGTTTTTCAAGTTTTTCTTCTCTCAAGAGATTAGTTGTGACATTGAAACCGTTTGTAAAACTTTGAAAGTGTCAGCACTCCACCGTTTGATAAAGCACGGTTACTTTTAAGAAATACTAATTTTTGCCAGTGAAAAAATTCATTTCCCACGAAAATAAGATTTAAACTTAATATCCGTTAATAGCAAATATCGAATAATGTAGTTGCCCCTGTAATTACACAGGTATACACGGTTTTGGATCTAAGCAACCAAAAGCTGTTTCTAAGGTTATTTGGGGCGCTGAATCCGAATCTGCACTCTGTTTTTTTGATACTGGTTCTAGTTTTTAAGATATTAAATAAACACATTTTTTACAATTTTTGACAATTAGTCTCCATTTTATTCATTAAAAAGTGTTAAATTAGAAATGAAGAGCAGTCAAACTGAGTCGCTTGTACTGTATGGGATCTGTTTCACGCATTAAAGTCCAGCAGTAGTCGCTCATCATGTCCTCGTCCCAAAATCCTTGGTATCGTTTTTCGATTTTCGCCAAATCTTGGTGTCCTTGCTCGTCGCTTGTATCACCCAAGTTTTCAGGAAAAAATTCTAGATGGGAATGCGGAAAAGTATTTTGAGAGACATTCGAGCTCCAATCATGCAATAATTTTGCAACAAACTGTCGATTATCATCTTGAAATCCGGGGATTTGCGGTTACCGAGAGAGTTGTGAACAATATCTTGAAATGATACCCATGCGCCTCATTTCTGGTTCTATATACAGTAACTTTTGTATGAGTGTGAAGATAATTCCACTCCTGCATCCGTGATGCGAGCAATTCTGATTTTTGTTTCGATAAATTCAAATCACGAACCAAATTATTGAGTTCACTTTGCGAAACTAAATGTTTTTCCTCCATGTTAAAATCGCTTCCACTGTTCGTCGGTGATGAATTACAAGTTTCCATGGAATTTGCATTCGTACCTGGACAAATTGGATCATTGCTCGCACGGGGAACTGGCTTAGACACTGATGATATGATATTTATATTTTGCTAGTTTTTTTTGTATTTAGACCGACGACATTCATCAAGCAAAAGTAACAATCATCTACATGATTTTTGGGCTCTCTCCATAACATTTTCAATGAAAATGAAAAACATACTTTTTTACCGCGTGACCGCTTGTATAATATTGTGCTACACGCGTTACAAAACAATTTCGGTACTCATGGCTTGTGAGTGTTTGATACAGAGAAACCAAAATAATAAAAATATGCATTTCTGATCACATTAGTAATAACATTGCCACTTTTTCTGATCATATAACATCCGCAAACGTAACAAAAACACTTTGAATCAACTTTACAATTCTGTCTTTGCATTTTCACACGTTTTGGATTCAAAAAAAAAACTTTAAAAATACAAATTAAATAATGTTTCTAGCGACGCCAACAGCTGACTGTCATTATGATAGCGCAGTGCTGCCAACATACGCGAACTCACAAACTAGAACCAATTTTGAAAAACAAAACCCGAATTTGAATGCAGCACCTCAAATAACGTCAAGATTTGTTCTCATCTGCTCTGATCCAAAAGTTGACCAGAATTTGTAAACTTGTGTTATTAGTCATCAAATTAAAATTCCCTTAAAATTGATACGAATTCCACAAAAAAATGTGACTGCCTATAAGTAATCATTAGGGGCAAATTCCTTTGTCAACGCATGTGAAACATATCCGGTTATGTCGTTATGTGGTGAAATTGTGTTTTATTCAATTTAATTAAAATATTTACGTTTCTATTTAGTAGAATTATATGTTAAACAACAATAATTATTTAACTTAAATTAAAATATTCGTCGCATATGTTGTACATGTTGCTGTTTGTTTATTAAGAGCGCTTTCAACAACATACAATTGTATTTTCACGCTCAATTCGCTTTTAAATATTTTTAAAACTGTCCACTGTCCAGGAGGCCATTTCTCATCTCGACTAGGATTATGTGTAGTATCTCAATTTAAAAAGAGTTTTGCGGTCAGGCGTAAAGAGTAAATCTCCTTGCATATTGCCGAACACACCTTTCCTTGCCCATGTCATCCCAATTAACACAAGGTCGTCACTTCATATTCATCATAATCCCCATTGACCGCTCGGACTTTACAATAATTTTGTACATCTTTATAAAATCGTTTGTTACGGGCTTGTATCGTCCTCGTGACCACTACTGCTGCTGCAGCATAAAGAGTCGTTAACACCTGGACATATCGAGTTTAGCAAAAGAAAAAGAATGCGTATTCTTCGATACATAATTGCTAATTATGGACAAATAACAACTTTGTGCCATACGATGGTTGAATTGCTACCGTCGTTTCCCACACTGTTTATACATGTACGTATGTGTGTGTACGTGCACAACAACGAACACTCTCGCTAAAACTTCCTCGTGTAATAATCTGCTCCAGGATAGCCAAGAAGCCGATGCATCTGGCATCTGGGGTAACCGAAAGAGCTGTGAAACTAGAATGGCGGATCATTGACCTCGCGAAGTTAGTGGGTCAGGGCTTGCGGCGGTCAAAGACCTCCCGGTCATTTACTCATTTACAACTCATCCGCCGAGAGAGAATCGGCTCACCAAAATTCACTACAGCATCTGCAACAGACACTACCGAAAATAGCGATACACAAGGCTACTAACCTTTACCGCAAACGGGATACATTGCCAACATTGCAATACTCTCAGGACCGCCGGATAATTTGGATAGAGTCAAGCAAAGCAGGCTTCACTTCCTCATATCTTTGGCCGGAGGAATTTCTTTTTAATCTGTGAATTCGCAATCGGTTACGTTTCAACCATAATACAGTGTCTATTGTTTCATAGTAAAGAAGTTATAGTACATGTCAAGTTATATGTATGTACTCGAAGCACACCTCGTTTAGGTGTTATGTTTTATGAGGAATTATAAACACATTTACGCATAAATTATATGTATACAGCGTCTTCCAAAAATATTAAACGCCTTTGATTTATTACATACACTGTTTTATGTAACGAGAAATTTTGCTCGTGTTTCTTATATGATTTTAATGTACATATGTCAATTCTATATACCCTTCCTAAAAGAGCGGTTCTCTAGGCAGAAACGGAGCGTTTTCAAAATCGATAAGAATTTTAAACGAATAGATTCTAATATCAGTTTCTTTTAAATACAGTTTACGTTTTCTCTCAAAGATATTTTTCTATCTTTAAAAGAAGTTACTAGTAGTATTTGTGTTTTACAGAATATTTATATTTTATCCAGACATACTTGCAATTTTACAATTAAATGTTGATTAACTATTTACCAATTAACTATAGCTACATTTTTCATTCTCTTTACTTAACTATAAAATTATTAAAGATCTCTGTGAATAGTTCTACAAAAAAATAAGAAATCGTGGGTAAATTGATCTAGTTGAATTCACTCGGTTTTTACTGCCTAATAAGTCTGAAGTCTACAATTCCTTTACACGTATTTTTTTAAATTCTAGTTTGCATATGCTTCAATGACTTATGACTATAAAATTACTGTAGATGGAGATGAGGTCTGGAGAATAATGGGGACAGGAATTTCACATTTCAGGGCCTATCGAAATGGATCACAATCTCACACAAGGATTATGCCAACAGATAGTGGGAAACCCACACAGGAAGAATAAAGGAAGGTTCTATTCTCTACCAACATCAAATTCTTATTTTTCAATGCACAATGAAATGAATTATTAGATCCTTAAAACGTTTGCTATTATAACTCAACAAAACAACAATATTACTAGGCGGAGGTACATTTTCTTCAATTAATCTAGTTATAGTCTGCATTATTTTGTCTTTATTCAATTGAAAAGTTAATAAAATATGATTTAAATCTACGTATTCAATCTACATTCACACTCTGGTAACTATAATATCTAAAGAAACTTAGTATTTTCTGCTGTACCATCGTTGATTTAAATCACAGAAATTAATTAAAAATTTCTGGGCAAAAACAAGACGTGAATCTGTATTTATCGTTTACTAGATGTCTGCAATAACCAATTGGGCACCAGGGAGTACAGTTTCAAATCTCTTAATACGACTAATCTTCATTAATTTTCCATAGAAAAGAGCTTGATTATCTATTTATATACAATTACAACAGGTATAATATCTATTTTACACAAATAATCAGGCTATTGGCCATGACCAAATTTCAATCTGGCGATTATAGTACGATAAAACCGATAAATAACTGTATAAGTATACCATGGTTCAACATCTATTTGTGGATGAATAAAAGCTTATTGTATCATTCTTTTAGTGTATGATATTTTCTGTCGTTCCTTCCATGTTTGTTTTAGAGGAAATCGTTTCGCTGATGCAACTACTTCACGAAATTCAAGCACTCGTCTATACATTGTGTAAATGTATGAGATTTCTTTAAATTGTATGTTATTATGACCTTTGATCCAGTAAAGTTTCACACTTATTAATTTCTTCGTTAGTGCCGACACCACAGGCAATATATTTAATATAATAATGCTCTTTTTATTACACTGCACGGAATCTTGCAAACTTTGCAAAACGCTAGCATAATCACACATATGTACTTACAACATGACTGTACTTGGCTTTAGAATATATACAGTATTGTGAAACTTCTAAGATTGCAATTGCTTTTGCAGTAACGATAGAAGCAGTAGCATCTAGTTGAAAATTATCTCCTTTCCGACAATAGGTAATATGCCCAACTACAGCTGTATTCGTTCTTAGAATCATCGGTAAATATTATTAGAGCATTGGATAGTTGGTGTATAATTGATAAGACATTCCTATTATCATAAACGCTTATTCCTTTATATGGAGGAAAATTAATTGCTGAAGATACAGATAAAAGAAAAGAATATAGTTTTCTTTTGTTCATACTAAAATGTGTATTCATTCGTCAAAGTTAATTGTAAAGTTAATATCCTCTACAAGCAACGACAATTTGTTTTCTACCCTTGCTTCGTTGTGTAAGCTTGTATCAATAGCCAATATACACATACTATATTTATTGTCGAACTCAGTTTTAGTATTTTGATTTTAAAGATGCATTTGTTAGCCAAGTATTGCCTTCCCAGGTCGATAGGTGGTTTTCTAGCTTCTATTAGTAATACGTTAGAAGCTTTATTTGACATGACTTCTAATCTCCACAGGTCATTCATACTACTACAACCGTAATCTAGTAATTATCTAATGGATGCTCTGTAGACGTTCATTGGAAATCTGAACCATTCACTTTCATAATCATCTTCATGTTAAGGCACATTGACATTTTCCGAGGAACTCATTTTTATAGCTTATCCAAGTCAATCTATTGTCAATATATAGACCTAAATATTTGACTAGCAAGTTCTTTGAAAGGATGATCACTTTTGTTTTATCTGGGACTAAATCCATTGCATTGTTTCTTAACCAAACGAGAAATTCACTCACAGCAAGTACATACTATTGACAAGCTCTTTAATGTCGGTGTGTGTGATATATAGACATAAGTCCGTCTGCAAACTATACGATGTTAATTTGGTTACTTGATAACCTGTAGATCATAGATATAGATATTGAATGAAGTAGGACTTATACTTCATTTACACATACTTCTGACAATAGGTAAAATTAACAAAATTTTCCTGAATATGCAATTTGAATATCACTTTGCAAATTTTATAATTTATTAAAATAAAGACACTCAAAATATATTCTTTCTTATTAAATAATCCCAAATAACATTTTGGAGTATTTAAATCTTTTGGAATCTATTCTGTATACGCATTTCGAGAACTAAGTTGTCATCATCAGCAAATAGTTAATCACAGTGTCGCATGCTGAGACCACGGCAAAATACACACAAAGACAAAGCCCGTACTAGAGGTATACCGTCGAAATCTAGGTTCCAGGTGCGAAACTGTGATTAATTACCTGCTGATGATGATAACTTAGTTGTCCAAATGCTTATACGGAATACGAAAAGTTTCGAGAATTCGTCATTGCTAATGGAGCATGACGGATACACACCGGTGAACCGAAGACATACGTAAAGAAGAAGGATGAATGACAACGAAAAGAATTAGCCTAATAGGAGATGTCGAGATAGAAACTACGATAACACGGCGAAACCAGCGCAAGATTGAACTACTTTTGATACCTCTGATTAAAGAAAATAATATAAAAATGTCACAATGCATTACAATACAGTATGTCGTATATATCAACTGTTTTTTGCAACTATCCAGCAAGCAACAGTTGTAACCAGCAAGCAACAGTTATGTAACTTAAGTTCTAAGTTCTAACAGCCTCAAGTATATTTAGGATATGGTCGAAACGTCACAATTGAACCGGCTTATTTGTAAACCGAAATAATACGCGTTATAATATCCAAAAAAATCACTATTTTATTATACAACCATGAAAAATAAAGAAAAGTTTTTAGTTAGAAACTAGAAGTTATAATGAATAAAGCACTTTATCTTCATTAGTGGTAACTAATTCTGTAATAAATTTTCGAAATGGTTAATTATACTCAGTGTAATAATTTTTGTATTTAAGTCTATGATATAATGGAATGTTAACTATGTTTACATAATAACCATTTACATATAATGCATATCATGTACATAAGTATTGGCATTGCTTGTTATGCCTGGTGTATTTTTACACATATCTATATATTCCTATGTAATATATGTAAAACAGAACAAAATTTTATAATTGTAAATATATATTATGTAATAAAGTAATAAGTATACATGCAGGAATTGCCCATAGAGACACCTTCATATTATATTTATTACGTAATGTTGGAAGCTCGCTTCGAATACAAACGTTGCTATAAGTAATATATACATTATATTGACATATAGAATGTGGTTATCGTTTTATAAATTTGTTTACTTAAGTAATTAAAATTAATAAATATTAACATTTTCTGCTATTCCATCGTTATACTTACTATTAGGACCTGCATCTACCGTCTTTAGACGACTGCTCTAACCATTTAAGCTACCGAGCAGTACAGTTTCGGATCTTTTAATACGCCATAAAATACATTATGGAAGAGATCTAATTATTTGAACCCGCAGTCCGGCTTTTTGATACGTAAATTATAAATAAATATATAGTTAACCGCTTCACAAATTCATAGTATATTTAATTAATTTAAAAAACTATTAAAGTTATAAATATTTGTGCAGTGGTTTTTTCTCTTAAGTTTACTTATATTTAAATATTAAATAATATTTTGTGATTTAACTCGTGCTCTTCATTGTAGAGTACCGTGTACCCAAATTAGAGATATCTGTAGTTTTTAGGCATATACGAGAATAGTTTGACAAGTAGTGAGAATGACACATAGGTGGCGCTCTAATTGGTAAAACAAATGCACTGTAATTTAGGATGCCTATTTATATTACATTCCGATATTTAGATAAATCGGTTGATTAGTTTATTTTTGACAGCTGATTGAAAAAGAAGCAACACGTCGTTTTGTTAAAATGGAAAAAGCAGAGCATCGTGCGGTGATTAAATACTTCGTAATTAAGGGTATGAAGGCTACCGAAATAAAAGATGAGTTACGGGCAACATTAGGTGAATCTGCTCCATCATCCGCCATAATAAGTAGATGGGTAAATGAAGTTAAACGTGGTAGAACAAGCTGTGTTGATGAAGCGCGCTCTGGAGCACCCAAAATCGTGACTTCTAAGGAAATGATTATAGAAATCCATAATATTATAACGCAAGATCGACAACTCAAAGTGAGAAAGGTAGCAGACATGGTAAACATTTCAACAGAACGCGCACACCACATTTTAACGAAAGAATTAGGCCTTTCCAAGCTTTCGGCAAGATGAGTGCCGCGATTGCTTACGACTGATCAAAAGTTTTCATTTCCAATGAGTGTTTGGACCTTAAAGCGGAATCTGGTTGATTTTTGTAGGCGATTTGTTACTTATGATGAAACTTGGATACACTACAGTACACCCCAAACTAAACAACAGTCGAAACAATGGTTAGAACGTGGTTCTGCACCTCCAAAGAAATCGAAAACCACTTTATCGGCAAACAAGGTGATGGCATCAATTTTTTGGGATTCAAAGGGCATTTTGCTCATTGATTACCTTCAGAAAGGTGCCACAATAAACGGACAATATTATGCAGAACTTCTACAAAAATTAAATGTTGAGATTCGTGCTAAACGGCCAGGAATGGCAAAGAAAAAGATTCTATTTCCCCAAGACAACACTCCTTCGTATACCAGCACAGATGCGATGTCCAAAATCCACGAGTTGCATTTCCAATTAGTACCGCATGCGCCTTATTCGCCGGATCTAGTCCTTTCCGCCTTCCACCTTTCTCCAAAATTGAACACGGCACTAGGTGGAAAGAAATTTTCATCTAACGACGAGGTTATCATCTTCGTAAATGAGTATTTTGCAAGCCTTCCGGAATCGCATTTTAGAGATGGCATAAAGGCATTGGAGCATCGTTGGAATAAATGTATTGCTCTTTTAGGGGATTATATTGAATAATAAAAATTATTTTGTATTTAAAAAATTCGTTTTTCTTTTCCATTCTCACTACTTGTCAAACTACCCTCGTATAATAAAAATTGTACATTATATAAAGAAAATATTTAATTACTTGTTCTAGTACTAGGTGTTCATTATTAGCAATAAGTCTCCATATTATTAATAAAGAAGTAATATGTTGGGAGTACGTTTACCTGCTTTTCGTCGCATTGAGTCTATCGTTTCAAGTATTTAGTTTAGATATTCCTTAAATATTTAATTATTTTATGTTTTACAACGTTTAAGAAATTTAAAAAAATCAGCAATAAGGTTAAAAATAAACTTCAAAATGAACAAAAGGTCGCAATAGAGACATTATTGAAAACTGGAAACTTTTTTGATCGGGAAATAGCAAGGAGAGAATGTATTTCTCGTCATATTGTGGAGAATGTAGTGAAACTAGTAAGAAAAAACTTATCGAGCACAGTTGTTGTCGAAAGAAGAACTTAAAGCGTTACACGTTATTGATAAATTTGGAATATAACGGAAATCACGGTCAGATGTAATACAAGAACTGACTTAGTTTGATAGGAAAAGGCTATTTGAACGTTTTCATAAAAGTACCGTCGCTAAAATCGTCAAACATCTTCCAATTGTAATGATTTACCTCTGCATTTCAGAAGGCGTGTTGAACTTGTTTATTTCGTTACAGAAACCATGAACCAGGTTCAACATAAAGAAGTAATGAAATCAGTTGATTCCATATATTTACACTTTGGGTTCCGGATATGTTGCGTGTATTTATGTAAGATGGTGCACCATGTTACAGGGTAAAATCTATTGGAACCTTTCTCAGATTTTTCCAAAAGTAATTCTCCAGACCTGAACCATTTTAAAACGTCTGGAGTAATCCAAAGCAGATTGTTTATTCGTTTCGAAATCTAATATTAAATATATTAAGACGAAATGTGGAGAATATCTAGAGAAATAATCGAGATTTGGAAGAAGTAAAGGATGTATTAATTAAACATTAATTAAAACTCTTGTATACAGTATATATTAAACTAAAAAAAGGCGGTGTTTCTTCATGTACTTGTGCCGTTAGACTTTTGAAAGGTAATCAACAAGAAGAATACATTTTATTTCCTAAAAATGTAAGCCATTACCTTTCCTACTGATAGAGCAGCCACTGCCTTATACGAGGATTATACGGGGAGGGGGACTAATGTGCCGGCCGCCATCGTATAGGGATATAATGATGAAGCTTGAAGCCATATGTACTATGGCGATTTGGGCTTTGGAAGGAAATCAACAAAACAATAAAAATACATTTTGCATCTTGAAAAATAGAAGTCATTACCTTTCCTGCTGATAGAACAGCTATTGCCTTATTCAGGGAGGGTTACCGTGCCGCTACTCTTTAGATGGTTGTTTTTCGGGAATATGGGGATATAATGATGAACCCAAGCCTGATCTCTATTAATAAATCGACGCATAAAATCTGTCTTGTTTTTTCAAGAACGCTCCAAATACCTTAAATAGGATCTATTAGTGAATTAGGTGAGAATGACGCACGATCGCCGAAGTGCTTATGCGCTTCTGCTTCCAGCATGCTTTGCGCACGTTTAGATGCCATTTGCAGTCGTATAGTCTGCTTGTATGCTGAGCTAAAGAAGTGTATAATAGTTAAGAAAATTGATTCACGCACCTTCTGTGAGATACGATCTGTAATTTGATTCTTGAGTACAAGTGGCAATCCCATTTTAATAAATATTTTCTGGCATGTCTAAGATATTAGTTTTTCCAATCTGAATGTAATTTTCTAGTTCACACATTTCTTGCATTTTAGGCACAATTGGATAATGGTCCAATCGTTTGATATAAAATAACAAGCGCAGCGGCGTGGTCTACTGTCTTTCGGTGCAATGTTACACCATGACAATGCAAGGCCACATATTTCTGCACAAACGCAAGGTCTAATCAAGTCTTTTGAATGGGAACAACTGGATCATCCATTTTACAGTCCATATCTTGCACCCAGTGATTTTCACTTGTTTCGGTACTTAAAGGAGTTCCTTGGTGGTTAACGCTTCAACGACGACGCATTCTGCAGTCATGAATTGGGCTTTTTCACAGGCGATAGATTTCTTTACCGTCGGAATTCAAATGTTCTAACACACAATGGAAATTATGCAGAGAAGTAGATGAAAGTATGTAGAATATGAAAATAAATATATTTTAATAATATTTACAGTATCCTCCTTCTTATTAAAAAACCGATGTTAATTAAAAAATAACCCCCGTACTTAAAGAAGTCGCGACATCTACTCGCGAAGACTTTCTTAATAGCAAACTTTTTATTCAAAATGTATATTGTGCATTCTTTAAAGGTGTTTATAGTCTCCACTATCTCAGACGTCTTTAAACGACGGTTTTTTTCAGAACCAGAGCACTTTTTCAAGAATTTCCGGCATAATGTGGGCATTTTGGCAGGTTGTATAACTACATTTGTACCCGTTTATCAACAGTGTAAAATAAAGCCGAGTTCTTCAGACCATCTTCCATCTCATTATGAATATTTGTTACTGATAAACTATTCTAGAAGACGTACTTAATGACGGCATAAATTTCATCAGTATTCATTTTGTCAAAATCTGTCGTCTCAAGGAAATCAATAAGCCAATAATAATACTTTATAACCAATGCAACCCATTTTAAACCCGCATATGACCTGACGATATAATTTCTGTAGCAAAGTGAAATTTGACAGTTGGGACGGACTGAAACTACGCCATCTACTTCCACAAACTTTTCAAGCCCTCGTATTATATGTTAATATATTCTAAACAAAAGTTACTCTATTTAAATTACAACAATTTACAACTCTTAAAGTAATATTACTTTATTACCTGATTTATGATGACATGATGTTATTTAATTTCCACATTGTATGTCCTCTAATTTAAGGAAAATATATTGTCGGTTAAAAAAATTAGCAAGTATATTAAATCACGTACAGTACTTATATTTGCACAACATTTGTGTGACCCAAATTTATGTGTGGGTAAATATTGCAAGAATATATCCCGTTTGTTTCAAAGAATATGACAAAAATGGGAACAAGCAGTACATACCGAATGTCTACATTTCGATGTTCACCATTGGTATCGTGAATATTATCATAGAAGGCATAACGAATAGCCATATGGGGAATGTTTTGCAAAATTTAACACTCGCATCAAATCACATTTCGAATTCACCCTAACTTTTTTAAGTTATGAGGTAAATTGAACAAAAATAACCAAATTTTAACCTATTTCAAATTCCTTAATAATTTGATAACATTTAATGTGACTACTTAGTTAGTTAAATAATTTTTAAGAAGAGCTTTTCAACGATGTATAACATAACTGAAAACTTTTTAGTTGTAGAGGAAATATTAACAAAAAAGAAAGAAACAAGAATCTGTGTCTTCTTGGATACAGGAATGTATTCGTAATATGAAATACGAGGGTAGCCGTTTATATTTTCGGAATAGTAAACAAAAATAAAATTTTTATTATCGAAAAGCGTTTTATTGCTTTTCAAAATATTCTCCTTGGAAATCAATGCACTTTCGCATTCGTTTAAACCGATCCGAAAAGCATTACTGCCACCGTGAAGGCTGTATCTCCAAAATATGACTTTCGAATGCCTCAACTGCCTCTCCCGGCGTAGAAAACTGTTGACCGCGAAGTTTATCCTTCACGGGTGGAAACAAAAAGAAATCACAGGATGGTAGATCAGGGCTGTACGGCGGATGGCTCATCAATTCAGTGTTTTGCCAGGTCAAATATTCAATTGTTTAAAACGACCTGTGAGAGCTCGCATTGTCGTGGTGGAGAATGAGCTGTAGTTTTTGGTTTACTTTCCTTATTTCTTCAAAAACTTTCGGCTAACAAATAGTTGTGTACCATTCGGAATTGACCATTCTACAACTGTCTAAAGGTACGGTTGCAACGTGACCGCTTTTTCCGAAAAAACTGGCGACCATTTGTTTTGATGTCCTTTGAGCGCGAACAACTTTTGCTGGTTTTGGCTCATATTGGAATACCCACACAGTCGACTGCTGTTTAATATCGGGCTCATACGTATAGATTCAAGGTTCATCACCTGTGACGACTTTATAAATGTTCTTTGAAGCACCGTCATTGTATTTGTTGTGCATTTCTTGGCGCCAATCGGCGTGAGACCTTTTTCGGGCGGTTGTCAAATTATGTGGTACTCAACGTGAACATAGCTTCTTAACGGCTAAATTTTCATGCAGGATCCTATGCACGCTGTTGTTGCTAACACCTAGAGATACCTACATCTCACGGTATGCATTATCAATTCAGACACTGGATTAATATATTCCGACACAACATTTGTGGGACGACCATCACGAAATTCATCGTCCAAAGAACGCCGTCCAAGTTTGAATTCACTATATCAACGATATACTGTAGTTTTAGATGGTGCTTCATCACCATATAAAGAATTCAGCTCGTCGATGCATTCTTGTTGAGATAATCCACGCAGAAAGTTATGAAAAATAATTGCACGAAACTGTTCCCGAGTTAATTCCAGTTTTTCGCTGACATAAAATTTTCAAGTTACTGTCGACAATAGAAACAGCAACCGGATAATAAAACTGTCAAGGTAAATACATATATTGTTAAAAATGACAAATTTCACGATGCAATCATCAGATCGGAGGTAACACTAACAGTGTCGCCAGGTCCCGAAATATAAACGGCTACCCTCGTATTTAATCAAAAATATAAATTACTACCTTTAACTAGATAGCATATACATTGCGAAGAATAAAAATCGTGTGTTAAGCACGGATAATGGTCTGATAACATATCCTCGTCTCTTTGACTTCCTAAAAACTGACGACCGAAAAGAGCCCATAAGTGGAAAAGGGTTATACTTTAGTTGAAGTGTCAGTTTTAAGAATAAGAAATATTTTAAAATGTATGTATTTACGAAGTATTAATCTGCGCGATTTTTACCGTGTATCCACGTGCAACAATGTAATTAATTATACGCTGATGATTACAACTTAGTTGTCGAAATATGTACACAGAATACGAACATTGAAGTGAAAAGGGATTTGATTTACCTGGTTGATTAATTGAAGTTCTATGTATATTATTATCATTATTTATGAACGTTATAAGTCTTACTAAAACATTTTAGAGGGGTTTTTAAAATATGACGATAATTAATTCTAATACTCTTTAAAAATACTCTTTAATTTAGGTCCCCTAGCTTGTAATGTAGAATTAAAAATAATTGTCTATGCGGTGGGTCTACAAATTAAAACGTTATGAATACTTTTTCTTATGTTTATTCAGCATAGAGTAGCCTATTATTAACCATGGATATATTTGAAAATTGTATAAAGCCACAAAAATAAAATAGGAACTATATCACGTTTTCAATGAATTAATAATTTACTGTATATATGTATTTTCATAATAGTTCAAAAGCAAGCACGTGAAAGGCTTTATATAAAGTTGACATTCTCTATAACACAGTGGAGTGAATACTCAGGACTCGTGTTCATGTGACGCCGTTTATTATTTTTCTTTGTTTACATTTGCAACGTGACATCTTTATGTCTCTTATGTCTCTTTGCGCCGCCCTCCCCACATTGTGTCAATTATGTATAAATTCTTCGAGAAGCATTTTTAATACGCACAGTATGATCTACATGATGTAGAAAGTCGAAAACTGTGAAACACACAAGTTTCATTTTGTATATTGACTTGCAATATTAACGAATAGTGAAGTTGTCTTTTACAGATCTGGGTCGCGATTTGCCATTGAACTAGCATGACGTCAGCGAGTCATTCACCTGTGACGTCACGCGTTGAGGCCGCGGAAGACGGCCAAAGCTGCGGCCACAGCTGATATCGAACATGTGCAAATCAAACTACCGAATATTCAGAGGTACGCGCCAAATTTCTTCTGAAAATACAAACACAATGAAGGAGTAAATTTAATTTACACTTTGCCAATATTTTTATTTTACGATGCGTAAATAATTTTCTAATTTTCACACATTGTCTACACGATAAAACATGATATACAGAAGGTATTCGCATGTATACAAGACGTGTCAATAGTTATGTTTACTTTTCCATTCCTTTGAAAGAAAATTTTAGACGTTTATATAAAAGCACGTTCTTAAATGATAAAAATTTATATACTTCCATTTTCATGTCAGAATAAAATGAATTACACAACGATATTTTTTATTTTCCTTTTTAATGTATAAAATAAACATAGTAGTTAAGTTAAACAAAAGATTGACAATATTTAATGATATTATAGGATAACTATTTAAGGATATAGTCAATTTCAGTTCATAGAATTCATATACATATTTATATACGTGAGCAAGGTGAAAAGTTCTCGGCCTGACACAGAGATGGCGTTACAATTAACAGAAATTTATGTTTCCTTCGTGGTTGCATGTGTCTTTAGTTCATATGAAAACTTTCGACTTGTTCTCTCAAGTAGTTTGTTTGCAAGAATTTTTGTAGTAGACGTCGTGCGTGTTATTTTTTTAAATGGATAAACTTGAATATCGTGCTGTTATAAAATTCTTTGTTTTGGATGGTTTAACCCCTATGGAAATTCATCCGAAGTTGAGAAAAGTGTACGGGGACTCTGCTCCTTCGATGTCAACCGTTAAAAAGTGGGCAGCTGAATTTAAACGCGGTCGTATGTCCCTCGAAGATGACCCACGTGAAGGACGGCAAAAAACCGCAACCACACCAGAAATCATCGAAAAAGTAATGATATTGTGTTGGACGATAGGCGAGTGAAAGTGAGTGAGATAGCTGAGGCTGTGGGTATATCGGAAGAAAAGGTGCGAAACATTTTGCACAAAGAATTAGAGATGAGAAAGCTCTGCGCAAGATGGGTGCCGCATTTGCTGAATGTCGATCATAAGCAAATGCGCAAACGATTTTCGGAGCATTCTTTGGACCGATTTTGTGCGGCGATTTGTCACCATGGATGAGAATGGGTCCACCACTACACGCCAGAAACGAAACAGCAGTCGAAACAGTAGATGGACGCCGGTGGCTCAGCGTCAAAAAAAGCAAAGTCGATCGCATCTGCCGGAAAAATCATAACCAACGTGTTTTGGAATGTAAAAGGAATCTTGTTAATTGATTACCTTGAAAAATGCAGAACAATTACAGGCGCATATTACTCTAACCTTCTTGACCAGCTGAATGCCAAAATTTGCGAGAAGAGGCCTGGTTTGAAGAAGAAAAAAATTTTTCATCAGGACAACGCACCCGCACACAAGGGTGCGTTGGCGATAGGAAAATTGCGGGATTTGGGATACGATTTGCTCGACCATCCTTCCTATTCTCCTGATTTGGCACCCTCACACTTCCATCTATTCATGAATTTGAAAAAAATTTGTTTCTGGAAGCGATTCACATCCAACGAAGAAGTTGAAAGGACCGTAGAAGAATATTTTGACAGCCTTCCAGACTCTCACTTCCGGGAAGGAATATTGATGTTAGAAAAATGCTGGACCAAGTGTGTTGAACTCAAGGGAGATTATGTAGAAAAATAAAATCATTTTTTAAATTTAATTTTTAATTTCTAAATAATGTTTTCATTTATTATTAACAATATAATGTAGTACTTTTTTTGAAATAATATGTGCAAAAAAGTACAATTTTGTAATAGAAATAAACAAGAATTTAATTTTCTTCAAAACTGAAATTGTCGTGGTTACATTCACTATCGACATTACATAAATAACTAAACTCTCTGTCATTCCACCCACTAATATTTCTGACTCAAAATATTTGTCTTCAATATTATTTATGGTACATGTTCAGGTTGTTTCAATTCTTGAGAAATTCTTGAAAATAATTCTTCGCCTATTTCACGAACATTTTAAAACTTGTGTTTCTTGCTGGGGTATTGTTCTTGACTGCCTTCCAGATCAACTCGATAGAAATAAGATCGAGATGATACGGTGGAAGTCTCGAAACTGTGTGTCCTTCGCCTTGTAGAAGTTCGTCGAATTTATACGTTATATATTGATCCTTGTAGCGTTTAATTATTTGATAAAACTGCATCTTTAGCATCCTGATATCGAAAGGAATTCTTTTTAACGTAAACGACTAAATCTTTTCGTCCTTGTTACTGTTACTTGTTGAAGCATGGTTTTTCGTGCATTATGATATGGTGCATCTATGATGATGGAATTGTGGGTAAGTTTAGTATAAACTTCTGTTCTAGTCATCTGCTAGAATTTTCGAAATTCATATCGGGATAATAGTCGCTAGTTGAATTTGATGGAGCCTGTGGTTGATTGACTTGATCAATAAGGTTGATATATAACCCCTTTCCACATTAACTTTGTAAATTCTGTATACGCATAGTGTACATCTTGGTTCTGAACGGTGTGGATCGCGTACGAAGTTTGATTTTCGTGCGGTTGTTTTTCGCCGTGTTTTGCCAGGTGCGACACTTTGAAATTATCTGCTGATGATGACAACTTGGTTGTTGAAATGCCTATACAGAATTTACAAAGTTAATGTGGAAAGGGGTTATATATCAACCTTATTGATCATAATAGTCACTAGTTTCCACGCCGGATTTGAAAATCAGTAGATCGTTAAGTATGAAGCCTACCTTGCCTCCTGCGTGCACAATTATTAATTTGGGTCCTTTAGGAATATTTTTAAAAAGACCTTTTATGCCTTCATCACCTCGCGTCTTGAAAGATCTATGATAACTACGAATGTAAGTCTCGTTTCATGTCACGGTAATATTTAATAGCAAGTAATCAATTTTCAATGCTCATATGTCAATTTCGCTTAATACTATTCTATTATTTTGTGTACATCGGAACTTGAATCCTAAATCTTTTAGAATTCTTCTTAATGATATGTATGTTCAATCCGTTCTATTCTAACTTATCACTATACAACATCGCTCGTCTGTCATAAAATTAATAAATAACGTCTCTCACCATACCTATATTCCGGTCAGCTTCTGACAATTTCTCGCCTTTGTCTCTTTTTACCAAGACTTTTAAATATCTTTTCATTCAAATTTGTTACTGCATTTCTATCTTGTACATTTCCTTTCGATTGTTGGCATCAACACACCACCAGTTGCTTCATAAACCGATTATTTTATCTCACTAAATGTCATTGAACTGGTTTTATGTTTACAAAAATAATTGTAAATATTAAAAAACACTTCCCGCGTTTGCACTTGTATCACTTTATGATCCCCCAAGAAACACTTATTAAGCGACTACTTATAAGTATAGTGTAACTCAATTTACATACTACTGAAAATAAAAGGGCGTGTATGTTTGTAAAAGCGACGGCGCAATCTCACCACTCGCCATCTCTCCTGGCGACTACAATATGCAACATCATATTGCTTCTTCTGAAAAACTCTGAAGTATTGGAGCTCTTCTTCTGGGAGATAGAAACATCGATTATAAATACTGGCATTCTACATAAAGAAGGTGAGCGGAGAAAATCAATGATACATAAAAAATTCCGTGAAGAATTGTTGTTGAGTCTAATTGGTGATTTTGGGGCTTCGAGAAATAAATCAAGACGAGTTTCCACTAGTGACAAGAAGCAAAGGCTGGACAAAAAAACATTTTCTATACTCTTATCTTCGGGGAAAATACAAAGATTGCTTGATTTGCTCTAACAGAAAAATTTCCGGTGGGAAGAAGAAAGGAAACCAGGTATATTTGTGTAACATGTAACAGAAAGCCTGGTTATATATTAAAAAAATATATAAAGAATAACAGGTGGTCTATAAGTCACTACAAGATTCAAGCTTTTAATATTTTTTGAATCTCATAATTTTTTTATTATTTTCTCTTGATCTTCCAGATAATAAATCGTGGGGAGGTTGGTGATGGAGAAGTTAAAAACCGAACAGCAATTATTTCAAAAATCATCAATTAACACTCAACGAAGATATCACCGATATTTCGTAGTGCGAAAATATCCTCGGAAATTAATGATTCGTATGTTAGTACGTTGTAAACAACAAGACGCTGGAAGTGACTTCCACGTGCTGGTTGACTATGTTCCAGCAGGACAGAAGTTACATGGATTTCATCTTTTTTTGTATAAAATTTAATTTGTTCAGGTAGTAAAACCGACTGATTATTAGAAGAGATTAGCATATATTACAATCCAATTAGAACAACTGGCCAAAAAAGAAATAAATTAGTTTTCACCATTGAATCATGGGTGATGAGACTCATTTTGAACTTAACGTATTTATTAGTAAGAAAAACTAGAATTTGGGGTACTTAGAATACATTACATGCTCCAGCTATTCGAATTGTTCCTCTATTGTTATCTGCATTCATGTCATTGCCAAAATTTCTCCATAAGTAGATTTTTATTCGTTCCAGTTTTGATTTGCCTATTTTACTCAAGAAGTTCATTGCAACGTTTTGTATTTTCGTTAATTTATATATTACGTGGGTTAGAAATTTATATAGATCCAGAACCTAAATATTTCGAGAGAACGAATATTAGTTGCTTAAATGTGAAGATCTAAATATAAAGAGAAAACGTTAGATTCCTCGTTTTAATAATAATAATAATAAATATTTCAGTAATTCATTCCGTGTTCGCTCCTGTATTATCTAGCAAAATACACTACCGCACAATAAAAAAGAATTATTAAACAATCACAGAAAGGTATATAACAGCATGTCATCCGCATTGCTCTCACACCTGAGTAAGTAAATTCCTCTTCCGTTCGCACTATAGGATTTTATTAAAACTAAAACTAATGTTGCCACGTGCCATATGTTGTTTACGAAAAGATATTCCTTTAATACCTTCCGCTTTCAGTTTCGTACAAGGAAGCGATTAATGGTCGTATGTGAATGAAAAAACGAAACTAAAATCGATGAAAAAATGGACATATGTGTGGGCGAAAACCCACGTGCTGATTTTTTTTAAGAGACCTTTCGATGTATAAAAAATAGGGAGGGTATGTATGTTTTTTTTGCATAAGATTTCCGATCAATGAAATTTTATACTTTCGCATCTGTTCATTTTTTATTCGTTTCCTTTACAGACTTTTAAATATTTATATGACAGACGATTTAGTACCTTGTGGTCTATCACATGTTCTTTAAAATAGGTATAAAAAAATGTGTGTAATTATTGTTAGAATATTTCAATATAAAAAATTCATAAATACCTCTTACTATTATTATTTAACATGCGATTTCGGATTGATTTGACCATACAGGTTATTTTGATCAATAAATCAACTTCTTTAAAAATGACCAACTTTATTTAAATTAAGTAGGAGGCAGAAGATTGTATTAAAAAAAAAACATTTATCCAAGAACACGTTTTCTTTGTTAGTCCAACAAAGAAAACATATTCTTGGATAAAACATTTTATTTTTTTTAACATAATCTGCCAGCTCAATACACTTATCTCAATGATACTCCAAATTAGCAGTGCCTCGTTGAATTCAAGTCCTCGCAATAGCTATTTACAAGAGCGATTACTAGAAGAAAATTTCCATTTGTAAAATCATTTTCTTAATTTTGAAAATGATGGTAATCGCTGGGAGCCAAATTTGGAAAATTAGGCAAATCATTTTGACCAAGGCAATCGCGGATTTATAAACAGGTGTTTTATCCTGACGAAAAAGCACTTTCTTCTTTGATGATGCAGTTTCTTTTTGATTTCGTCGCTCAATTGTTGCAATAAATTGGCAAAATACTTGTCGTTTACTATATTTTCCCCTTTTCTAAGTAGTTGACGGAGATGATTCCATGAAAATCCTCAAACACAATTGCCACAATCTTTTCTATACATAAAACTATTTTAGTTTCCTTCGAATATTCTTTGGTTTCAAGAAGGATACGCACTTTCTTCTATGGCAAATGCAATTTCTCTTTGATTTTATCGCTCAATTATTGCAACAAATTGGTATAATATTCGCTATTTCATGTTTTCCCCGTTTCTAAGTAGTTACCAGAATCCCAAAAGCCGGTTCCCATAATATTTTCTGCTGACAACTATTTCAGCCTTCTTCGATGATGGAAACCCTTTGTGTGTTCATTATTTCGACTGTTCTTTTGTTTCAGAATGGAAAAGCATTTTATTCTTTGACAAATGCTGTTTTTTTTTAGATGTTGTTGCTCAACTATTACAACAAATTGGCAAAATACTTTTCATTTTCTATTTTCCCTCTTTCCAAGTAGTCGACGAAGATAATTCCATGAGAATTGACACAATTGTCACAACCTTTGCTGTAGACAAAACCATTTTGGCTTTTCGATGGAGAACCTTTGTGTATCCGTTGTTTCGACTGTTCTTTGGTTTCGCAATGGAAAAGCACTTTCTTCTTTGACAAATTTTGTTTCTCTTCGATTTCTTCGCTTAAGTGTTGCAAAAATTTGGTAAAATTCTCGTCCTTTATTGTTTTCTCCTTTTCCAAGCAATCGATGAAGATAATTCCGCGAAGATCCCAAAACACAGTTTCCATCCCCTTTTCTGCCAACAATCATTTTGCCCTTCTTCGTTGACGGGGAACTTTTGCTTGTTCATTGTTTTGGCTATTCTTTTGTTTCAAGATGAAAGAGTATTTTCTTCTATAACAAACGCCGTTTCTTTTTGATTTTATCGCTCAGTTGTTGCACCATATATATGATCTTACCCTTCTTCAAGTAGCCGACGAAGAAAATTCCATTACCTTTATCTTTTCTGCCGACAAAACCATTTTTGCCTTCTTCGATGACGAAGAATCTTCGTGTCTCCATTGTTTCAACTATTCTTTGGTTAAAGGAATGTAATGGTGGACTAAGTTTTCATTGACGATATAATGAAATAGTGCAAAAAGTTTTTCGGATTGGGGCGACTACTTGTTTGCAACAATATAGTCGTGACAAACACTTAAGCGATTCAGATTTTGCCCCGGCGTTAATAACCACGTCATCCACTTTCGAGATACTCACTATATCTGCTATCCCGAGCAATTTTTCTTGACCATTATCCAATACAATATGGTTAACTTTTTCGATAACATCTGGGGCAGTAGCCATTTTTGGACGTTTAGAAACTATGGCGGTCTCCGAACACTCTCAGTGTGCGTTTTAACGGTACAGTCTTGTACGAAATTTGTTTCGTGCGGATTCTACCGTGGTTTCCTAGTGCTACACTGCTTAATTATTTGCTGATGATGACAACTTAATTGTCGAAGTGTGTATAGAGAATATGAAAATTATTGTTGAAAGAGGTTATATATTAATCTTAAGTGATTAAGCTAATCAACCACAGGCTTAACAAATTGAAGTTGCTTGATGCTGCTTTTATAAAAAGAAAATGATTGCTACAGCGGACAATTGAGCACAAATCCTTCGACAGCATCGTCCTCAAATCGCTGCTCTTCAACTGCTTCTTTTCGCAGTCATAACAAATTATCATTTCAGATCACATCGCATGAGAAGTGAGGACTGTAGGGAGGGTGTTTCAGTTGCAGTGTCTAATTTCCTGTATGAGAGAAGAGGCTCCCATCTTGCTAACGCTTTTCTATAACCCAAATGCTTGATAATTCCCATATTCTGTTCCGATCTCAGAAGCAATTTCAAACAACGGTTGATCGATGGTCGTTCTCTAACAGATGGCGAACACTCAGAATGCTTGCATCGATCATGCTAGCCTTAATAATAATTTTTTTATGTTACAATTGCTTCTCTTTAATCCTCTGCCGTGAGAAATTTTATTATAAGACGTTGCCCAACGGACGGCGACATTACTTTTTCTGAGATCGTTATGCAGACTGAGGCGGCAGTGCGTAGCTGATACTGAGGCTATAGCTTCCATATATTCCTACTTACTATTTCGATCTATTCCCTACAGGACATGTAAAATAAAAATTCCGGTTTATATTTGATTTACCCTTGTATATTTACTTGGACAATTTTCATATTTTTCCTTCAATTATTTCGGGGTGTTATATTTCATTTTTAAACATTTTTTATTCCTATTCAAAATATTTATTTTGCCTACTTTTTAATGAATTACTTCTTTTGAACTAGACTATTAGTAAAAGCATGATTAATTGAATTAAATTATTATTCTGTAACAAATCTTTACTAATCATTATTTTAGATAATAAAAATTAGTAATAATTCAAATTATTTATAATTTTTAATAAACAATTGCATACCTAAAAATAAATGGTATCATCCACTAATTTTTTAAATAAATATATTTATTTATTACAATTGAAATGATCTTTTAAGTAAAGTAATATTAAAAATTATTAATACTATAATAACATAATAAAGCGTAAAAGTCTTATGAAATTAAAGATTTCTCTAAATTTTATTTATGAGTAACCATAAATATTCTAATGTAAGATGAAACAAGATACTTATAATCATATTGTAATGAAAAGTTTCGACAGCAAATTCGATGGTAGGTGAGGAAATTGTATGTGCCTAGCTAACATAATTATAATAGAAGGGCACGTGCCTCCAGCCTCAGATTTCTATAAATCTTTATATCTATTGTAACTATATTTCGACACAGCAGCCCTTTTTTTGTGGCTACCTGGAGTGTCAATGCTTCTTGTCAATATATTTATATAACACGTTCAGTGATAAAGTAAATGTAACATTTATATATGTATAATTAATTAGAAACAGATGTTATAATGTTAAGTACTTAAAACCGAATGGAATAGATGAAGCAGTCAATAAAATAATACTCTTTTGCAATTTTAAAAACGTCTGATATTATTTCATTACTTAATTCTTTCTTAAGTTACAAGAAGAGACGTTTTATGAATAGGTAGTAACTAAAAAGTAAGTAAAACACTGATCTGCTTTTAAAAGTAAAATGTTTCCAAATTAGATAATATTTTCTAAACAGATAGTGTTGTCAACTGATTTTTTATTTATACAAAGGGTACTTGGAAAGTTTTGTAATATGACCCAACAATGAATCGTAGGAAGCTGCTTGTTGCTGCATGTTGAGACATGTTCGTACGTGTAGTAGCCGCCATGCCATGTCGATGAGCTCAGTTATTCATTAGCAGTGAGACTGTAAAGTGCTTGCGATGGCATCATGGTCACGAAACGAGATAAGGGCAGTTTTCCGTTATAATTTCATGCGTGGTTTAAACATAGACCAGTGCTTCGAAGAAATGACTCTTGCACTAGGTGATCCATATCGCACAACGATACTCAGGTGGTATAGAGAATTCCAAAGGGGAAATTTAACTGTGGAGGATGCTGAGAGGCCGAGAATGCCACGAACGTCACTCTCGGAGGAAAACGTTACTACTGCGAGGAAAATACTTGGCGAGGACAGGCGAGTGACCTACCAACAGATAGAGGGTATATCAGGCCTAAATGCACCAGCAATTCGTTTGATTCTGCATGATCACTTGCAAGTGAAGAAACTTTATTCTCTCTGGGTGCCGTATCGACTGACTGAAGAGCAGATGACATGACGTGTCGGGAGATGCTAAAAAAGTTTAATAAAAGAAAATCTCCGTATGTGTACAACATCGTGCCAGGTGACGAGACTTGGCTGTACTATTACAATGTACCGACCAAAGCTCAAAACAAAGTTTGGGTCTTTGATGATAAGCACATACCCGTAGTTGTCAGAAAATCCCGATTTGTAAAGAAGAAAATGATAGCGGTATTTTCCAAATCGAGTGGAATTGTGGAACGCGTCGTTTTGGACACACGGAAGACAGTCACAGCTAAGTGGTATACTGAACAGCGCTTGCCTAAAGTCATTGGATCTATGAAGAACCTGCGACCAAAGTCAAGAACGGACACCTGGCTCTTCTATCACAAAAATGCTCCAGCTCACTGCAACAAAGCCTGCACCGAATATTTGACCACGACAGGATTGAAATTTCTCGAGCACCCTCCGTGCAGTCCAGATCTTGTTCCCTGCGACTTTGCACTGTTCCCGCATGTGAAAATGAAGCTAAAAGGGAGGCGGTTTTCCACTGATGAGGACCTTCTGCGGGCTTGGCACAATGAGTGTGCTTTACTCTCTAGTGAACCTTATCAGAACTGGTTTAAAGATTGGTTTCGGAGGATGGAGAGGTGTATTGAATGTAGAGGAAATTACTTTGCAAAAATTAAACAAGGCTGTATTGCAAAACTTTCCTAGTACCCTTTGTATATGGTAAGGAAACAGATTATAGGACGATAGTTTGCAGAATTTATAGTTTCGTTTGCTTTTTGGTTTTAAATAGGTCAAGCCTTGAGTGAACATAAGTGGTAGATTTCGCAATGCTTTGGTAATAAGTTGCGAATGAAAAAACTTGACAAGTATTCATGATAAATTGGATACTTGTTGGTTTTTCTTTTAATCAAAAGTTATGTAAATTATCTATTCCAGTTGATTTATAGCTATGGGTTTTTATAATTATTGTTACAATATCTTGTTTTGTATTAATTACCAAGTTCATTGGCTTAAATTCGTTTGTTCGTTTTATTTTTATCTTTATCCAAGTTGCATTCGCATTATGATTTATATTAACCGAACATACATATATTATTCCAGAACGTTTCTACTTCTGAGATATTTGGTACTTCATTTATTTCAATATCGATGTTTCTATCAAGTGTATTATAAAAACGTTTTTCATTCCTCGTGAATATTTTTTTGTGTCTTTCTATCTCTGCTAATTTTGTATCTTTTGACTTTTTAAGGGTACATTCGTAAGTGTTTATTTTAATGTATCTAACAAAGTGTTTAATTTTATTTATATATATATATATATATATATATATATATATATATATATATATGTATTCTATTTCTTTATGTGTTTTGTTTTTTTTTATGTGAACTCGAAGTTTTTCAATTATTTTACATATTTGTTTTCTTAGATCTGAGATTTTGTTCTCTATTCAGCGTAGGTGTGTAGGTAGTTTATTGTTTGGCTTGGGTATATTGTCTATCATGTTGTATATTTTTTGATGATCCAGTATTAATGTAGTATATGTATATATACACTATCGTCTATAAGTTTAATCGCACTACAGATAATTTTAATTACAGAAGGAAATAAAATATTTAAGTTAATATATTGAAATTTTATCCAAACTAAAATCATTTTACATATTTGCACATTATTTAACCGCAGTATTTTGTATAAACGAATGAACGCCTTATTTTCTATTTCAAAAAATAATATTCAGGTAAGAAATATAATGAGGGTGTCATGCAGATTATCCCCTACTCAGAATTGTTTCTTGTAAGGTTTATTACGTGGACGTAATAGCCAGTTTTTACTTGATATTTGTGAGCTTGTAAGGGACATATTGTAGACATATTTTATGTCTATTACATAGTGAATGCTCAGTATCTACGTTGTTAATGAAGTGTCAGCAAGTGCTATCGAATGAGCGTATTTTTTTAATTGCGTTTAAAACATGGAAAGGAAAAGGCAACTAACTCTTGAACGATGGGCAAGAACTATTGCTTTGTACGAAACAAAGCTTTCTAATAGAGCAATCGTCCGAAAACTAAAAGTTTCCGAGTATTGCGTTCACCAAACTATAAAGAGAATGGCAGAAACTGACAAACTGGGGGACTGAAAATGCAGTAGACGGCCAATGATATCGTCGTGTCGGGGAGATAATGTCAGATGAATATGTGGTTAAGACAGTGAAACATGGTGGTGGAAATGTGATGGTTTGGGGTTGCTTTAGAGATGGGCGCATCGGAAAATTGGTGCAAATCACAGAAAGAATGACAAAAGAAGTCTGTTTGGGTATATTGCAAGAACATGCTCTTCCGTCAGCGATGGAGATAATAGGTCCGGGGTTTGTTTATCAGTCAGATAACGACCCCAAACACACAGCAAAGATTGTAGAAAGGTTTATCGCGGACCAAACTGAAAGAGGAATCCTTACATTAATGACATGGCCATCCCAAAGTCCGGACAGCAATCCCATAGAGTTGTTATGTGACTGTTTGCATCGTGAAGTGCGTAAAATACCTCCTACTAGCAAGACAGATCTTTAGGGTAAGTTGCGGAATGCATGGAACTCTATCGATGAGGGATATCTCGACTGACTAGTTGAACGAATACCACGTGTTTGTGAAGCCGTGATCGCAGCTAGGGGTGGTTACTTTGACGAAAGTAAAATTTAAGCTAACTTATTATGATATAATATTCTATTACTTTGATTAATATTGTCAATTGCTTGAATTGTATGTTAATCTAGTATTTTATAAATAAATTTGCCATGAAAATACACGTCTCTTTAATATCATTGCGCAATTAAAATTATCTGTAGTGTGATTAAACTTATAGACGGTAGTATATATATATATATATATATATATATATATATATATATATATATATATATATATATATGTATATATAAATGTCTGTAAGTGTGGTTTCTTTTCTGAGTATTTCTTTCAGATATTTATTATTGATTATTGTAATAATTCAGGCTTTTTTACTCACACTGAGTTTTGCTAACCCTGGTCTTTACTAGCACTTGTGGTATAACAGTTATATTTTTGTTAAATGCTTCTATTATTTCTGTTTCGTTTCTATCACATTACTCAATCAGTTGTAAGTCTTCTGAATCATCTCTTGGTTTGAGTTTATTACTACTTCAATTTGCATTGATTTTTGTAAATTCCCATTTTCAGCTGTTTACTATTCTTTCGTGATATTGTTTATACCTCTGTTATATTTGTGCTAAAATTTGTTTTGAAATTTTTTAATGTTCATAATAACACGTTTTCGACCCATTAACCTTTGCTCTGATAAATGGGAAAGTTACGGGTATATTTCTGTAAAATTGTCGTTTAGTAATTGTCTGCGACCTATTTTGATTGTGTCTCCTTGTGCGGCAATGTAATAATAACGTATAAGATTTATATTCATTTCATTAGTCCATTGCATACGTTGTCGTGGTTTGCTGCTTTGATGGGTAACGGTTGATTTACCGTCAAAACACTTTCAGCAGGTGGGACTGTAATATCTAAATACTACGAAAGTAGTTTGACAAGTAGTGAGAATGGAAAAGAAAAACGAATTTTTTAAATACAAAATAATTTTTATTTTTCAATATATTCTCCTAAAAGAGCAAGACATTTATTCCAACGGTGCTCCAATGCCCTTATGCCATCTCTAAAATGCGATTCCGGAAGGCTTGCAAAATAATCATTTACGAAGATGATAAGCTCGTCGTTAGACGAAAATTTCTTTCCACCTAGTGCCGTTTTAAATTTTGTAAAAAGTGGAAGTCGGAAGGTGCTAGATCCGGCGAATAAGGCGCATGCGGTACTAATTGGAAATGCAATTCGTGGATTTTGGACATCGCAACTGTGCTGGTATGCGAGGGAGCGTTGTCTTGATGAACCTTTTTCATGGCCACTCCTGGCCGTTTAGCACGAATCTCAACATTTAATTTTTGTAGAAGTTCTGCATAATATTGTCCGTTTATTGTGGCACCTTTCTGAAGGTAATCAATGAGCAAAATGCCCTTTGAATCCCAAAAAATTGATGCCCTCACCTTGTTTGCCGATAAAGTGGTTTTCGCTTTCTTTGGAGGTGCAGAAGCACGTTCTAACCATTGTTTCGACTGTTGTTTAGCTTCGGATGTATTGTAGTGTATCCAAGTTTCATAGCAAGTAACAAATCGCCCACAAATATTAACCGGATTCCGCTTATAAGGGTCCAAACTCTCATTGGAAATGCGCAAACGAGTGAACTTTTAAGCAGTCGTAAGCAATCGCGGCACCCATCTTGCCGAAAGCTTGGAAACGCCCAATTCTTTCGTTAAAATGTGGTGTACGCGTTCTGTTGAAATGTTTACCATTTCTGCTATCTCTCTCACTTTCAGTCGTCGATCTTGCGTAATAATACTATGGATTTTTATAATCATTTCCTTAGAAGTCACGATTTTGGGTGCTCCAGAGCGTGCTTCATCAACACAGCTTGTTCTACCACGTTTAAATTCATTTACCCATTTACATATTGTGGCGGATGATGGAGCAGATTCACCTAATGTTTCCCGTAACTCATCTTTTATTTCGGTAGCTTTCATACCCTTAATTACGAAGTATTTAATCACCGCACGATACTCTGCTTTTTCCATTTTAACAAAACGACATGTTGCTTCTTTTTCAATCAGCTGTCAAAAATAAACTAATTAACCGATTTATCAAAATATCGGAATGTAAACATATAAATAGCCAACCTAAATTGCAGTGCATTTGTTTTACCAATTAGAGCGCCACCTATGTGTCATTCTCACTACTTGTCAAACTATCCTCTTATTATAATTGTTATATTAATATTTTTATCATAATAATAATCTAAACCTCGCACTAAGCGGTTGCTTCTTATGTAGAAATTGGAAGATTTTAGAATAATAAGGAAGTAAGAGCTGTGGATTGCTAACAGTCATTTTAAGAAGTTCGCTTTATTGATATAAAAAGTTAATGATCATTGTAATAAATGTATTTTAGTCGAAAGCGATTACAATGAAAACATGACGAAAAAACATGTTTTATTTTACCTCCGTCCTACACAAAACAACAATTTATGGAATTTACACGTAATTATACACCATTAAATTTATGAAAATATTTTAGCGAAAAAAGAATGATATATGTGGATGAAGTTAAAGATTAAGGTAACAATCTGTATATGTATGTTTTCGCTGTCAGTGTGATTAATTACCATTGCATTTGTGAAAGATTTAAAATTCCCAACGTCAATATTGAAACATTCATTTGCTCTTGACGAATTCGTGAGTTTAACTTCTACAAACAGGTTGCTTCATGCTAAACTATAAACTGGATAAAAGATTTGTTATTATTATTATCGAGGCGTTTATTCTTTGGCGTTATGTAATTGTGTTAATGGCAACAATAATATCAAGTACAATTACACGGCTACGAAGTGGAGCACAGAAGTTTAAGTAAAGAATTCATATTTATTTGCAAATACGTCAGATAAATAAACACGTATAATCATGTATGTATAGGTATATAGAACAGTATTTTCTCAAAAGTTACAGTACTTCCTTATACACCTACACAGATTTCATACTTAATGAATGCTTCTGAAAAACCAATTAGTTATACGGAATATATGTATGATATCCGTTTAATAATTGCTGTGATACAGGATGTCATCTATTTTAACCAGAAACGAGTTAGTAGCATAGTATATTCTTAGTAACTTATGGTTTATTTAAAACAAATAGCGATTTCTTCATTTAATCACAAGTTAATATATTATGCACTTTACATATTTACGTATGTGTAAATATAAATAGATGATTATGGAATGTGGAAAACTGTGCATTACGAAGAAGGACTTGCGGAAAAATATTCTAATTTGACGGATTTTTCACGAAACATTTTTTCGAATTTCAATTTTAAAAAGGAAGAATTATTCTGCGAAGTGTTTAAATTAAATTTTATTCACCTATAGAAAGTACTCGAAATACAAAGACGTCTTAATTAACATAGGTCCGTAAATAAAAAAACATACATTTAAAGAAATGAAAACTACTTCTCGAGTAGAAAAGGAGGAGGCCAAAGACACGTATGAAGCAGTTAAACACAAATCTAAACAGGGAAAAAATAAAGCAGTGTAAATCAAAATCAGAATCAGATTGAAAAACAAAAGATAAAATATGTGAAGATGAGAAGAAAGTTAAGATCGTTAATTCCTAAGAAGAACCTAAGAAGAAGAAACCCTATCCCTTGAGTGTCTTCAGATTTACTTAAGGATGATGATGCTCCTGAGAAAAAGAAAGTTGAAAAGTGTTCAAATTTACTTAGTGAGGATGCTCTCAAGGGAACGAAACTAACGTCCTTACCAGATGCGTTATTCTGTTAAGTGATTAGGTTTGCTTAAGGAGAACAAAAACAGGGACGATGCCACAAATGCTAGGTAAAACCGCAGAAAGAAAAGGAACAATTAACTGCTTGCCCATCGTTTCTCCAAAATGTCCACAATAGAAGAACCTATTACAAAGACTCCAACTTAAATGTTTTAAACACCAGTTTTTTTGTGGTGGGTGCACAACTGGGTAATAGGTCCTTTCTACTTGTCAAGACCACGGGAGCGATGATGTGTATTCAGTGTATGAAAAATAATGCCGTGTATTTGTTACTAACCGCTCCTCACTGTAAGAGAAGAAACAGTGTTTATTACTTTCCTCGAATCTGAATGGTACTGGAACAAGTACCGACTATCTAATTTCTTAAAAATCGCGCCGTACGGAATCGTCGACTTCTCTAAATAAATATTTTAAGTCCAACGCTCTTACCACGTGTTCTTTTTGGCGTTGACTGCATATTTTAGTCAATATACAGTTTATCTGGAGTCCTATCATATTTTTCGTGAAAAAATAAAACAAATTTGAGTCACTATTATTTAATTCCAATAACTGTCTCGTTATAATGTGGTCAGTTTTTGATCGATTTCTATTAATTACATCATTTAATATATTAATGAATTAATAGCTCTTACAATGTGCGTTTTAGCTTTCAACGGTACGTGTGAGGAATTTGTTTTCGTTCGGGCATTTTTGCCGTAGTTTTCCAGGTGTGACACTGTTTAATTATCTGCTGATGATGACAAGTTAGTTGTCAAAATACGTATACAGAATATGAAAATTAATGTGGAAAGGGGTTATATAAAAACCTTCAGAGATTAAGTACCTTTTTGAAAATTTGTCCAACATCTGGACCGAATAAAGATGTTTTGACGAATTTTCTAGGTACCCCAAACTTTAAACCCAGTAATAATTTTTTTGGGTACTTTTAAAAATAAACTTTGTAATTAAAAAATACCGATTAATTATTGCTGCGTGTTTTTGGTAGTGCCTAGACCAGAAGTCATTGGTAGTCATTGACTAGATATAGTCTTAAAATAGAATCATATAAATTAATGTATTTACTTTTAAAATTTGACAGTGAACTGTATCGTAATACGGACTTTACAAGAATTTTAAACGCGTATATAATTTTTTGGGGACATACTATTTATATTGTTTTCTATTTTACTTCGGTTCCTTAAATAGAATTCCAATTTTATGTATATTATATATATTTAGAATTTATAATTTAGTTTTTGTTATTAAATATTTAAAATATATCGTATATATATATACTCAGACGCGTATATATATATATATATATATATATATATATATATATATTTTAAATATTTAATAACAAATATTTAATAACAAAAACTAAATTATAAATTCTAAATATAATTTATATATTAATAAAACAAATGCATAGTTTCTTTTTCATCAGGACATTATTAACTTTATAGGAAATGAAAGTGCATATCCGATCTGACGAAGTTATTTTAGTGTCCATATTTAGAAAGTATATTAAATTAGTGCCATTGAAATATATGACAGGCAAAAAGAAACCGTTTTTCTATGAGTTTGTTTCACTATGCAGTATTTCGCGGCACAAATTTTAACTAAAAATTCCTTAGCATTGTCATTTTATATATAATTACATATAATTTATTGCATATATACAATATTATTTTGCTTTATATGTCTAATGATAATAATATAAACAATTGTTTTTAATGCATCAGATATAAGGTAAAGAATAATGAAATAATAAATATTAATGCTTAATAATCCCAATTTAGAAATCCTTCTTTTCCCTGGTACTATGGTATCTATACGTGGGCAAGGTGAAAAGTTCTCGGCCTGACAATGAAAGACTGCGATTTAAATTTAAAAAATGATTTTATTTTTCTACATAATCTCCCTCGTATTCAACACACTTGGTCGAGCGTTTTGCTAACATCAATATTTCTTCCCGGAAGCGAGAGTCTGGAAGGCTGTCAAAATATTCTTCTACGGTTCTTTCAACTTCTTCGTTGGATGCGAATCGCTTTGCAGAAACAAATTTTTTCAAATTTGGGAATAGATGGAAGTCTGAGGGTGCTAAATCAGGAGAATAGGTAGGATGGCCGAGCAAATCGTACCCCAAATCCCGCAATTTTCCCATGAAAAATGATTTTTTTCTTTTTCAAACCAGGCCTCTTCTCGCGAATTTTGGCATCCAGCTGGTCAAGAAGGTTAGAGTAATATGCGCCTGTAATTGTTCTGCCTTTTTCAAGGTAATCAATTAACAAGATTCCTTTTGCATCCCAAAACACGCTGGCCATAACTTTTCCGGCAGATACGATCGACTTCGCTTTCTTTGGCGCTAAACCACCGGCTTCCACCCACTGCTTCGACTGCTGTTTCGTTTCTGGCGTATAGTGGTAGACCCATGTCTCATCCATGGTAACATGCCGCACAAAATCGGCCGGATTCTTGTTAAATCGGTCCAAAGAATGCTCCGAAAATCGTTTGCGCATTTGCTTTTGATCGACATTCAGCAAATGCGGCACCCATCTTGCGCAGAGCTTTCTCATCTCTAATTCTTTGTGCAAAATGTTTCGCACCCTTTCTTCCGATATCCCCACAGCCTCAGCTATCTCACTCACTTTCACTCGCCTATCGTCCAACACAATGCCATGTACTTTTTCGATGATTTCTGATGTGGTTGCGGTTTTTGGCCGTCCTTCACGTGGGTCATCTTCGAGGGACGTACGACCACGTTTAAATTCAGCTGCCCACTTTTTAACGGTTGACATCGAAGGAGCAGAGTCCCCGTACACTTTTGTCAACTTCGGATGAATTTCCATAGGGGTTAAACCATCCAAAACAAATAATTTTATAACAGCACGATATTCAAGTTTATCCATTTAAAAAAATAACACGCGCGAGGTCTACTACAAAAATTCTGGCAAACAAACTATTTGAGAGAACAAGTTGAAAGTTTGCATATGAACTAAAGACACATGCAGCTACGCAGGAAACATAAATTTATGTTAATTGTAACGCCATCCCTGTGTCAGGCCGAGAACTTTTCACCTTGCCAGCGTATTAAAGAAGAAGATTCCATGATATTAGTTGTATTATATACAATATCCGTGGATACAGATAAAAAAGATTACGTTCTGATTTTGAAGACCGGAAGCAGGCTGCGCATTTTAGTTATACGAGTATGTTTTGTTCATTTTCTTCTTTTGAATTTCTTCTGTATAAAACGCTAACATAAATTTTCATATTTATAGGTGTATCAGGTTGATGCATAAGCTCGTAGCGTTTTTGGTTTCTAAGAAAGTGAAAAAAAAAAATTACACATAGGTCAAAATTATTTTAATGACAAAAAAAGTAGAATGTTAAGTAAAAAAAAAACATTTTCTACATATCGTTTTGTTCAATTTCAATAAAGAAATTAATACATTGGAAGCCGCTAGAATCATTTGTGGCGTGTAGGCAAAAAATGTATTTGGAGTGAGTACAACCACGAAATGGTTTTCTGGATTTAAAGAATGTCATTTCGACATAAATGATTATCTACCTTCAGAAAGGTTACTGGACTTTAGTGAAGATCCTCTGAGCGATTCAATTCACAATTGGTTGTTGGTCATAAGAATGTACTGTAACCAATCAACCGTAATATTGCATTTACATTCCACGGAAAATGTTCCAAAACTGCGTGATTGGTTGCCGCATGTTCTGACTGAAAACAACGAGAGTTGTGCGTTAACATTTTTGCCTCTTTTCCAATTGATCATTTAGCTCGTCAACAATATCGACAGTTCCATATTGCTGTTGGTGACAAAAACGGTGTTTTTATACTAACATTAAGCACAGAAAAGAATGGATTAGCAAAAACCGACTAAAGCCGTGTAATCTGTTATCTGATGGGGCAAGAATGGTGTTGCCTACTATGAATTGCTTTTGAAGAATGTAACCATAACTGCTGAAATTTACTGTCAACAACCCTGTCTGCTGGCGGCCGTTATTAAAGAGAAATTACTGGGAAACATCATCAAATCATTTAGCAGCTCGATAACGCACGTCTTCATACTTCTAGCTTTATAAAAACAGCTAGTTAAAAACTCACTCCTTCAGATTTGCATTTCTTTTACTCTCAACCTTCGAGAAGCCACGTTCAGTAACGATGACGCTCTTTAAAATTTATTTGGTGACTTTTCGCTTCCAAGTCGTTGGAATTCTTCAGATGTGGAATTGAAAAATTGCCAAATCGTTTAGAAGCAATCGTAAATAATCAAGGAGAATATAGTTTTGATTAGATCATGTATTTTGTTTGTTAGAATTAATAAATTTTAGTTTCAATTTGTTTTTTTTTAGGTTTGGAATAAATCTTTCAGTTTTACGTCGATACAGTATTGTGTAAATTAATGGAATCATGACCATTTTTTTAGTTTTCAGCATGTGGCAACATTGTTAGGTCAGTTCCGACAGTAGTTTTATGTCAAAAAACATAACCTATATCACTGGGAACACATTACATAGTTATTCAGTGCGTTTTAGAGAGTTTGTTCACATATACTCTTTCGAAGTTCAAAATTTGATTTATATTGTGCTTTTGCCAGTTGTTCGTGATATGGATATCACGCCTAGAAAACGTGAGAAGATTGTGACATTAAGTGAGCACACTTCAATGACACAGAGACATATTGCTCAGGAATGTGGTGTTAGTCAAGAAGCAGTAAGCAAGATCCTAAAGCGAAAAAAGAATACCGGACTAGTTGAAGTGAAACGAGCGGGAAAATGTGGAAGAAAAAGGAAGATGACACCCCGGGATGTCACTTTTTTGGTCAGAAATAGCAAGCTGAACCCAAGAAAAACTAGTTCTGAACTACAAAAAGACTTAGCCAACGCTGGAGTGAAGGTGCATGACTCGACAATTCGTAGGAGACTTTTAGAGTCTGGAAGAAAAGCCATTCTACCATAGAAGAAGCAACTTCTCACTCAACGAATGATGAAACAGAGGCTTATTTTGGCCAAGAAATATGCGGGATGGAATGAGGAAGACTGGAGAAAGGTGTCGTTCTCAGATGAGTCTCATTTTTTGGTGCAGGAGCGGCGATCAAAATTCGTGAGAAAAAGTGGAGATGAAAAACTCACTGCAGCTCATATCGATCAGACTGTCAAACATCCTGTAAAGAAGATGTTTTGGGGATGTGTTTCGTACATGGGGACTGGATCGCTGGTGCCTATAGAAGGCAGGATAAACAGCCAGAAATATAAACAACTACTGGATAAGTATTTGGTAAAAGATCTAAAGAAATGTGAGCCAAACGACGGTGCAATTTTCCAACAGGACTCAGCTCCATGCTACAAATCGAAGGTTATGGTCGAATATTTCAAGGAAAAAGGAATAACTCTTCTCGACTGGCATGGCAATTCTCCAGACTTAAATCCAATTGAAAATCTGTGGGCCATTTGTAAGGCTAGGTTCCATAGGTACAACGAAGACAAAATTGATAGAGGCAGTAATTCAGGTGTGGTTTCAGGACGAGAAAATAAAGGAAAACTGTCAAAAATTAATAGATTCCATGCCGAAAAGAGTTCAGGCTGTCATCGCAGCCAAAGGAGGGCATATCTCTTATTAAATTAATAGTAATTTATAATTTTATACCATCTCATCGTGATTATATGACAAATACAAATAAATAATATTGTGTTTGATTCCATTCCATCGTGATTATATGACAAATACAAATAAATAATATTGTGTTTAATTCCATTAATTTGCACAATACTGTACATAATACTAACTTTTATAGAAAGATTTTATTAGCTTTCTCTGAAGACCTATATCTTATGGAATAGTAGAATTCGGCATATGTTTTTTGCTTTTCCATTATCGTAATTTACAGTAGTTTCGCAAATTCCATTATTTCTTATGTTTGCGCTAAATATTATTTAACTTCGTATGGTATCATATTACATTTTTTAAATAATCGTGTTTCAGTAAAACGCTTTTAGAAATATATTCCTAAAATATTCACAAAAATAAAAAAAAATATTTCGTAACATACTAGAAGTAGGCACGCCGAAACGGATAATGATACGGATCGTATGAAACGCGTTCAACACATCATCATTTCAAAATGTCCGAACACCAAATAAACCTACACAACCAAAATTGATGTATCATAGGTCAACAAACTACACCAAACCATCATAAAAGCATTACCCCACTCGATTTTTCTTCCTTTTTCATTTACTTTTAAAGTAACTTTCTTTATTTTTATATCTTTTGTGCCCTGGAGAACCTTTAAACGTATTCTTTTTAAATCACCTGCATCCGAGTCCGTTTGCTGTTAAGACAAGTAAAAATAAAGAGAAGCGTATATCCGAATCCATTGAGTTAGAATGAAATATATTGTTGTTACGTAACATTACACAATGTTTTAAATACGTTGTGTACATACCTGGGTAATTGAAGCAACATACAAATGTTTCGTCTCTCTTCCTGTTGGGTTCGTAATTATCCTGCAGACAAAGACGGTCATCCGCTGTGTATCAGTTATTTATTTTAACAATCCAAGAGAGTCCCAAAACTACCAATCATGTAGATGAGGATCAAAATGAAGCATTTGTTAGTTGTCAGTCCCGTTAGGTCACCACGGTCTTCCGCATCCACTATACACCCTGTGTTTTTTATATACTAATACCGTTCATTTCCTAGAAGAAAATAAATATGAGGGTGTAGAATTTTTTTATGTATATCGAATCGTCAATAGACATTTCTCCACAGTTGTTCTCTCTAATTAATATTGTAAAGAAATTATATGTATTCGATTTTGTATGCGCCAGCAACAATATACACTGAAGAAATATAAGTGTACAATGTATTTATTATATTTGTACACAGTGGGGTATACATACATACATGGCATTGCAAATGTTATTCATTATTGGCATTTTCGTTTTTCTTGTTTTCTAACTCTGGTAAAGGCAGTTGTTAATAATTCAATAAGAAGAATTTACAAAGTTGTTTTAATTATTATTATTATTATAAGTTCAATGATAACAATATTGGTATCCATTTTTGAACATAATGTAAATTCTATTGACAAAATAAAATACAAAGTATAAAAATAATAAATTTATTAGCAGACTAATCTAATTATAAGGCTATATACAGTGAGTCAAAAAACTATATATATTTTATATATAACAATTGAAATATTAAACCGTCTATATTTTTTTATGGGATTGATCAGAAAGCTCCCGCTAATTTTTAAGGTACAACATTTCTATAATAGCAATTCAGTTTATTAAATACCAAATGTACAGGAAAGTCATTACCGTTTCTTCATAAAAAAACTTTCAAGAAAATGAAAAAATGTATGTATTGAAAGTATTGGCCATTTGGTTCTACACATTTCGCTCATCTTTGAGGAAATTTATGGATGCTATCCGAAAAAAGCTATTTGCCCTTTGATCAAACCATTCATGGAATCATTTTCTAACTTAAAAATTGGCGAAGTGCGTGCCCCATTGATGCGGAAAGATGACAGTCGGACGGGATAAGGTCTGGAGAGTACGGCGGGTGCGATATTGTATCCCATTCAAATGCTTTCAACGTTTCCTTGGCCGGTTTTGCTGCATGAGACTGCGCGTTATCGTGCTGTAGAATTACTTTATGGTATCTTCGGGTCCATTCTGGACGTTTTTCTATTAATGCATGGTTCAAACTGATAATTTGTTGGCGGTAGCGATCAGTATTAACAGTTTCCCAGGTTTCAACAATTCATAATACACCACGCCAATCTAGTCCCACCAAACAGAGAGCATTCTCTTACGACCAAAACAATTTGACCTTGGAATCAATGGGCCGGCTTCGCCAGGTGATAACCATGGTTTTTTGCGCTTAGGGTTTTTGAAACCATAACATGTCACTATTCGATGTAGAAATGACTTCCGATCATACCTTTGAAGTAGCATTTGACAGCCGATTTTGCAATTTTCCATTTGCCTGTCATTCAATTGATGTGGCACCCATTTTTCCATCTTTTGGATTTTTCCCATTGCTCGTAATCGGTTGCTAATCGTTTCTCGGGTCACAATTAACGCTTCTCCCAAATGTTTTTGAGTTTGGGTTGAGCCTTCATTCAATAACTCCTGCAGTTTCGCATCTTCGAACTTTTTCAGTCTACCAGAACGTTTTTGGTTTAGCACATAGAAATTACCACTTTTGGATTGTCGAAACCACGCCTTAATAATCCCCTTTTTATGTTTGGAGCATGCTCACCGTAAGTTCCTACTAGCAAACGATGACTTTCAACGGCTTTTTCTTTTGACTAAATTAGGAAAGTAATGCGTACCGCAAATGCACTTTTTCAGGCACAAAACTGGACATTTTCAAAGAGGTATAAATCTATGACAATGTTACTTTCGTAAAATATAACATTTATGGTTTTGAAGCGCCATGTTAGTAGAACAAACTGACATATGTGTAAAACCATGATATTACATACTTAAGCTTATCGACATCTGTTAGAAAAACCGGTAATGGCTTTCCGATACACCTGGTATTACAACAGAGAAATAGCCACCTTCACTTTCCAGGCCGATGGAACAGTCTTCACCCTTTTCAAAGTCGATACACCCATCGCATTTCACTGTTTCGACTATGTCTTAGTTTCAAAAGTGTAGTGGTACACCCACATTTCATCTACAATTATTTGTCGAAGTCAAAAATGCAACTTAATTCGCTTAAACTGCTTCAACGCGGCTTCTGAAAAGCTCATTCGTATATGTTTTTCGTCCTGAACGATCAAACGCGTAGGTTAATTTTTTCATGCCCAAGTCTTCGGTCAATAGATGACAAGCAAGTTCTTTCGAGATGCCCATATCCTCCGCGCTATCTCTCCAATTTTAATTCTACGGCCATCTGGTATCATTGGATGAACTTTTCTGACGCTATCGAGAGTGGTTACTGTTTTTGACCCTTCCGAACATTCATCGTCATGGTACGATCATGTTCAAATTCAGCTGCCCAAAATTTTACTGCAGCAAATGATGATATAAAATTCCCGTAAACGGTGTCCATCTCGGCTTCAATTTGCATAAAAATATTAAATATTGCATGTGCTAGAAAATGAACCGCACCTGCGAAAGAGAGACAGTGTCCATGCCAGGAAGTTATCATAATAATACCAGGTTGTTCAATAAGTTTCGTCGTTCGATAAAAGATGGCGCTATTAGATTCGTCGTATTATTTTTCTAAAAATTGTACATCTCGGCTTTAATTTACATAGAAATATTAAATATTGCATGTGCTGGAAAATGAACCGCACCTGCGAAAGAGAGACAGTGTCCATGCCAGGAAGTTATCATAATAATACCAGGTTGTTCAATAAGTTTTGTCGTTCGATAAGAGATGGCGCTATTAGATTCGTCGTATTATTTTTCTAAAAATTGTACATCTCGGCTTTAATTTGCATAGAAATATTAAATATTGCATGTGCTAGAAAATGAACCGCACCTGCGAAAGAGAGACAGTGTCCATGCCAGGAAGTTATCATAATAATACCAGGTTGTTCAATAAGTTTTGTCGTTCGATAAGAGATGGCGCTATTAGATTCGTCGTATTATTTTTCTAAAAATTGTACATGTCGGCTTTAATTTGCATAGAAATATTAAATACTGCATGTGCTGGAAAAAGAACCGCACCTGCGAAAGAGAGACAGTGTCCATGCCAGGAAGTTATCATAATAAGACCAGGTTGTTCAATAAGTTTTGTCGTTCGATAAGAGATGGCGCTATTAGATTCGTCGTATTATTTTTCTAAAAATTGTACATCTCGGCTTTAATTTGCATAGAAATATTAAATATTGCATGTACTGGAAAATGAACCGCACCTGCGAAAGAGAGACAGCGTCCATGCCAGGAAGTTGTCATAATAATACCAGGTTGTTCAATAAGTTTTGTCGTTCGATAAGAGATGGCGCTATTAGATTCGTCGTATTATTTTTCTAAAAATTGTACATCTCGGCTTTAATTTGTATAGAAATATTAAATATTGCATGTACTGGAAAATGAACCGCACCTGCGAAAGAGAGACAGTTTCCATGCCAGGAAGTTATCATAATAATACCAGATTGTTCAATAAGTTTTGTCGTTCGATAAGAGATGGCGCTATTAAATTCGTCGTATTATTTTTCTAAAAATTGTACTACTTTTTGATAAACGCGCGTGAAGCTTTTTCATTCGCATATTAACAGGTGTTCAAAGTTGACGTGTCACAGTATTTTTCTACAATGGTAAAAAGTGAAGTGATAAAATTATTATTTTTGAAAAGCGTTGCAATAAAACAAATTCATGAACGACTATTAAAGTGTATAAGGATTCTTCATCTTCAACTAGAACAGTAGAAAGATGAGTTGCTGAATTTAAACGTGGCCGTACAAATCTTGAAGACGATCCACGTGAAGGACGTCCAAAAAGTGTATCAATACCAGAAATCGTAGCAAAAATATAGGATATGGTTTTGGAAAATCGTCTATTAAAGGAGAGGGATTTAGTACAAGCCCTGGGCATCTTATTATTTAGTGTGAGTAATATTTTGGCTGAAGTTTTGAGTTTCAGAAACCTATGTGTAAGATGCGTACCGTATTCGTTAATAATGAAAAAAAACATATTCCAATGCGACTTTCTCAGCAACATTCTTAGAAAGAATACAAACGATTTTGTGCATCGCTTAATTACTATAGACGAAACTTTGGGCTACCACCATGATTCGCAATCAAAACAAGAGGTTTAGGAGTGGTGTGAACCTGGTACTTTGGCTCCAAAGCGGGTTGGTGTCCAGAAATCGAACAAGTAGATGTTCGCATCAGTTATGGATTACCTCCAAACAAGTAAAACAATAAACTCAGATTTTTATTGTAACCTTTTGGACCAGCTGGATGTAAAAATTCATGAGAAAAGATCTGATTTTCAGGAGAAAAAAATTATTTTTCATCAAGACGACGCACCATCTCGCACAGTTCAAAAAACCATCGCTAAAATCAGTGAATTAAAGTAGGAATGGTTGCAACATCCACCCTATTCGTCAGATTTAGATCCCTCTGACTTCTGGTTGTTCTAGCATCAAATTTATGCATGGAAAGCGATTTTCATCGAATGAAGAGCAGCCACGGAAGCGTATTTCGACAGTGTTCAGGATTCTCGCTTCGGTAATGTAGTCTATAATTAGAATATCACTGGCACAAGTGTATTAAAGTTCAGGGATGTTATATTGAATAATAAAATGTATTTCTAACCATAAAACAACGTGGTATAATGTTATTAAAACGGATTAAAAGGAACATTAATTCCACAGGACTTAAAATTCATACCATTTGTGACAATAATCTTGTGTCTAATGGAATGATTTTCTAGACAATTTACTGACATCCTATCATCCTATTATTCACAATATATTTCCTTTTATTATTAGTAAAACGTTCTTTCAAAACTAACGAAGATATTTATAAAGATGAAACATCAATAAAACTGTATGTGTGCACTGCAGATGGTGGATACGCATTCGATAAAGGTTTGGGCGAAAAAATAACGGAGTAGTTTTTTTTAATAGGAAATAGAGTGCTTAATGATCCAAATAATCATTAAATTTTAGGCAAAAGGTTCAGTGACTTGTTATGGTGAACCCTTTCCCACGTAGGAAGGAAAGTTCAGGTAAAAAGTAAAAGGGTTTTTTTCATAACATACGTAAAAAAGCCTAAGTTCTCAATGACGGTTTGTTTTTTGCTCCCGTTCGAAATAATAGCTTCCTTTTACAAATCGCCAAAGGGTTGCTTTGTAAAAATCTTTTTAAATAAACACAAATATTTTGTTAGACTTAAGTATTTTCATAAACAGCATAAAAATATCGCGGCACCATGGGTTGTTGGTGATGCAATTCATTTTTATTAAATTATTGTGTAACGTGCATAGATCACACGGTGTCGGTACTTTAAACTTTTTTTTTCAGGTAAAGTGACAGTCGCCTCAGTTTAGTAAGAGCACATTTCTTGGTTTTATGACTTTCTTATGGTAATTGTAAAGCTGCGTTTATGGTCAAGGTTTTTTTACAATTGTCGTTCACTTTTTATTATATCTTTTCCGTGTGTATTGGTGACAAAATGCAGAACAAAAACTTTCTATGAAATTCGCAAAAGTGCATGCAAAATTTTTAAGACTTTCTATGTATTTATTGCAAGGTCATATTACAATATTTCTATTACCGTTTTAAACAGATGCTTTACTACATTCGTTTCTAAGAACACAATCTTTTTCCTGCAAAAAAATCACTGAAAGGAACAACTAGAACCCGGTAGTAAATATTTTTTTACGAGATTTACAGTTATTGTCCAGAAAAATCGTTTGCAAAAACGTGTACCTAATCATGACGTCTTTAACTTTTTAAGAAAAGGATAAAGTACCTCATAATTCTTTAGGGTTATAAATAATTCTGTATTAATTACACCAGCTTACAAAATTTTACTTCTCGTCTGTTGTCGCGTTTTTTATAAATGATAAAACACGCTATTTTCAAATCTACCGCTACATATACAGCTACTTCAATATTTCGTACGTTGATTATATGCATTTTTTCGTTGATAGCATGCATATTAAGACTGTTGACGGAAGTTATTTCACCACGAATAGGTCAATTGCTGTTTTAACTACCCAAAACAGTTTTGTTATATATGTATACGGAGAAAATGTTTAAAGATTATAGAAAAGTTACTTCTGAGTTCCTGGTTAATGTATTTTGGTTTGTTCTTGGCTAAAAATGACAAGCCCTGGCTTCCTAATTGTGTTTGTAAATTGTGTAATTGAGATAGTGGAAAAGCTGCAGAAGAAGTGCCTATAAACTTCGAATTCCAACTATTTGCCAGAGCCAAAAAACTATCTAGACGATTCATATTTTTGTAGAGTTGACATGAACGGCATGAAATGGGAGTATGTATTTGGTCTGTGCATAATCTCGTGCAACATTCAGTTGACGTTCCAGTTCCGTCGATTTCGATTACTCAGATATATTCCTCAGTACGATGTGTTTTGAATAAAGATCATCAGAAGATGATACTGACTTTGAAAGTTGACCAAACGTAACTCAAGCACTTTTCGCAGAATGAAGTAAATCAGCTGAATGATCTTGTAAGAGATTTGAATATTTCTAAATAACTCCCTGAATTGTTGGCATCACGACTGAGAGAAAAGTATTTACATTCTCTAGGCGCAAAAATTGCTTTCTATCGGGAAAGGGAAAAAGAGTTACGTTATTTCGCCTAAGAAGACATAATATGAACCAAGTGAATTGCGTTTTTTCATTAACAGGTTCAAAATATTGTCTTAAATGCATTTTGTTACACCGCGCAATAAATACGCCGGCATACCTATTTCGCAAAGTACAAACTTAAAGGAAGAATATTGAAATACCATCAGTTTTAAATAAAATTAAGTACGGTGAACACGAATTTGATTTAAAAATGGTAAACATTCGTCTTGATCAACAAAACAGTTATATTAAATTTCCCCGTTTTATGTGTCTTTTCGAAAGTAGAGCTAAATAAGAAGGTTGGGAAAGTAAAAATTAACCCTTAAGAAAAAAATATGATGTTTGGCAAGCAAAATATAATCTGTAAGCAATTGGTAGCTTGTGACGAAATTATTCTGCCGCCATTATATATACAATTTGGCATGATGAAAGAGTTTTGTTAAATCTCTTGTTAAAAATGAAGACTGCTTCTCTTACATTTGCCGAACATTTCTTCAGCTAACTATGGAATAGATTAAGGGATATTTTTGATGGTCCTCAAATCACAATGGCAAGCAAAATATAATCTGTAAGCAATTGGTAGCTTGTGACGAAATTATTCTGCCGCCATTATATATACAATTTGGCATGATGAAAGAGTTTTGTTAAATCTCTTGTTAAAAATGAAGACTGCTTTTCTTACATTTGCCGAACATTTCTTCAGCTAACTATGGAAAAGATTAAAGGATATTTTTGATGGTCTTCAAATCACACGGCTTACTAAAGACACCAAATTTACAGATTCAATGACTGAGCTCGAATCAAAGGCTTGGACAGCTCTTCTCTCAGTGATGCCAAACTTTCTTGGAAATCGAAAATCAGAATATTATATTGTCGTAGTAGATGTAAAAAACATTTAAAAAAGATTATATATAAGCACACAACTCCACTTTCTCTATAGTAACTTTGACAGATTTCTCGCAAATCTAGGAGATCTGAGCGAGAACCAGGGCGAACGTACACATCAGGATTTACGCGTTGTGGAAAAGCGTTATCAGGATTTCTGAGATACGTATATGATGTCTGACTATTTTTGGTCACTGATGCGTCACTTTTCTAACATATGACGTATCGCCAGATTGAAGCATTATTAGGGATTTCGGTGACCTCAATTCAAAAAATTCTGCATAAAGAAATTCGTGTCAAAAGATTAGTTTCCTGTCGGGTAGCGCATCTGTTAATGTTGAACAGAAAGCAGCAAGGATGCATTGGTGTCAAAAAACTCTATATCGCATCGACGTCGGAAACTATAAAAACGTCTTCAACATTGTCAATGGTTGTGAATCTTGAATTTACTCATTCGAGCCAGAAAATAAACGCCTATTGTCTGTTTGGGTGTTCCAAGGTAAAGAAAAGTCGACATAAGTCATACGTTTCGAAGTGTCTCCAAAAAGATGGTCGCGACATTTGTCCGAAAGCAGGTCATGTAGAAGCAATTCCTCTACAAGATCAAAGGAACTGTTACTGCCGATTGGTATATAGCCATTTGTTTGCCACAAGTCATCGCTGAGCTTCGAAAAACCAACCCCGAACGATGAATCATCCTCGACCAACACAATGCAAGGTCGAACACAGCACGCAAGATAATTGAATTTTTAACGCAACAAAACGTCGAATTGTGATACCATCCTCCGTACAGTCCGGACCTAAATACCAGCGATTTCTGTACCTTTCCTAAAATCTAGAACAAACTGAACATTCTCGCGGAATAATTTTTTTATAATTTTCGAAGACAATTATCTCCATAAAAATGCCTCGCCGAGTTGATTTTTGTTGTCGGCAATGAAGCACCACATCAGTAAACAATCCCTCGTTGGTACGAAGAATGCAAAGGTTGACGGATTAGCCTTAGTTACGATCCAGGTTCACCGAAAGCGGCAGTCACTCAGGAAAACGTCGATGCTCTGCGCAAGATTATCAACAAAGACTATTATTAGGGATTTCAAAGATCTCAATTCGAAAAATTTTGCAAAAAGAAATGCGTGAAAAAAATTAGTTTCCTGTCGGGTACCGCATCTGTTAACCGAAGAACAGAAAGCAGCTAGGGTGAATTGGTGTCAAAAAACTCTATATCGCTTCGATGCCGGAAGCGTCTACAACATTGTCAATGGTGGTGAATCTTGGATTTACTTATTCTAGCCAGAAATTAAACGCCAGTCGTCTGTTCGGGTGTTCCAATGTGAAGAAAAGCCGACAAAAGTCATCTGTTGTCGAAGTGTCTCCAAAAAGATGATCGCAACATTTGTCTCGAAACCAGGTCATATTGCAACCATTCTTCTACAAGATCAAAGAACTGTTACTGCCGTTTGGTATACAACCATTTGTTTGCCGCAAGTCGACGCCGAGCTTCTAAAAACTAACCACGAACGACGAATCATCCTCCTCCAAAACAATGTAAGTTCGCACACAACACGCAAGAAAATTGAATTTTTACCGCAACAAAACGTCGAATTGTTGATCCATCCTGCGTACAGTTCGGACCTAAGTCCCAACGATTTATTTACCTTTTAGAAAATCAAGAACGGACTGCGTGGTCAAAGATTCCAATCATCAGAAGGAGCAATCGATGTCTTCAAAAATGCAATTCTGACTATACCAACAAACGAGTGGAACAACTGCTTTCGGAGTTGGTTCGAGCGCATACATAAAAGTGCAATAATCTTCGTAGCGAATACTTCGAAAAACAATGAAGTCTTTAACAACTATTTACTGTATTATTCCAGCTTTGTATGCAAAACTTAAAAGGAGATCTACGTACTAGTGTTATTATAAATATTAGAGATTAATTTCTTATATTTGTATTATATGAAACAACACTTTCACCAATAATAACTTCTCACTTTCACTTGTAACGCTAAGAATCTGAATATATGTATATATATATATATATATATATATATATATATATATATAAAGATATATATTTTTTAATTAAGATGAAATTATATAGAAAGTTGAGTAACATCTTATTTGATTGCATGCTAAAGCGAAGAAACAAAAGTAATTTCTGTTCATAGTTTTAAATACAATTTTACATTTTATTCGTTTTTTAAATAGGTTTATTATTTTTAAACTCACTACAGAGAAATTTGTGCCAATGTGAATCCTTATAAAGAATGTATGTAAGTGTGCTATAAGGGAAAGTTATTGACTACACCACATGCATCGTTTTTATTTTATTTTTGGATTATATTTCAAAATTACCTTGTAAGGATTTTCCTTACTAATGCGCACAAAATATTGATAGTTTAGGTAATAAAATGCAAATGTAAGACAGATTAATTACTGTTTGAAACGTTACTTTTAAGTGCAATGATTCTTACACTAATTTCACGAAATGTTTATAATTAGGGAACTCAAGAAAGCGTTTCAGTATAATCTTACAACAAATAATGAATTACATAAATTACATAAAATAATTTTTATTACTTAAACGACAAATACGAGGGTAGCCGTTTATATTTCGGGAATGGCAAACAAAAAAAAAGTTTTTATTATCGAAAATAGCTTTATTGCTTTTCAAAATATTCTCCTTAAGAAACGAATGCACTTTTGCATTCGTTTAAACCAATCCGAAAAGCATTACTGCCACTGTGAAGACGGTATCTCCAAAATATGAGTTTTGAATGCCTCAATTGCCTCTTCCGGCGTATAAAATCGTTGACCACGAAGTTTATTCTTCACGTGTGGGAACAAAAAAAATCACAGGCTGCTTGATCAGAGCTGTACGGCGGATAGCTCATCAATTCAATGTTTTGCCCGGTCAAATATTCAGTTGTTTGAACCGACATGTGAGAGCTCGCATTGGCGTGACGGAGAATGATCTGTTGTTTTCGGTTTGTTTTCCTTATTTCTTCAAAAACTTTTGTCAAACAAATAGTTGTGTAGAATTCGGAATTGACCGTTCTACAACTCTCTAAAGGGACGGTTGCAAGGTGAACGGTTTTTCCGAAGAAACGGGCTGCCACTTGTTTTGATGTGCTTAGAGCGCTAACAACTTTTGTTGGTTTTGGTTCATCTTGGAATACCCTTACAGTAGACTGCTGTTTACTATCAGGCTCATACGTATAGATCCAAGATTAATCACCTATGATGACTTTATAAATGTTCTTTGAAGCACTGCCATTGTATTTTTTGTGCATTTTTTGGCACCAATCGACGCAAGTCCTTTTTGAGCGGATGTCAAATTATGTGGTACCCAATGTGAAGATATCTTCTTAACGGCTAAATGTGTATGCAAGATCTTATGCACACTGGTGTTACTAATACCTAGGGATGCCCCGATCTCACTATATGTCATATGGCGGTCTTGCGTAAGTGAAATTTTCCCCATTAATATTTCTTGTTTGTAGTATTTGGATAATTATATCTAGTAGTGATAATAGTGCTGCAGAATCTAACATATAACTGTACTCATTATATGCTTTCTATAATCTGGAGTTTAAACATTCCATATACCAAGATGGCTTGGTCTTTAAGAAACATTAATCAACTAAGTCAGCCGACATTTGTTTCATTTCTGAAATTTGATTTTAATGTTAGGGTGTGAGCAAAGTATCTAAAGAGAGTCCTAAAATGCACAGACTCTGATGTTGCGATTCAATATTTATTTTTTGAAAGACTAAGCACATCTGAAATGTTGACTGATATGCAATAAATTTTGGATAGCAGTGCTCCTCTAAAATACAATTTAAACTTGATGAAATGATGTGCTACCGGAATCACAAAGAATTGCAATGAAAATGGTTCAGCAGGGGAAATAGATAAAGCGCGTCTAGCTCAACATGGTCGGAAAGAACATAGGATTGCAAGACATGAAGCTACAATTCTGGCCAAGGAAGACCATTGCATTAAACACAAGCTGATGGAAGCAGCATACATGACCACAACAATAAATGCTATAAGTATACGAAACCTCGATATTAAAGATGTCTGGCTCACTATGATTCGAGAAAATATCAGCCATAACCACAATAGTAGAGACCGAATGAGAAAAACTTAAGAAGTTCAAGCCATAAATATTTCGCGCCAAGAGAACTATCTACGCACGAAAAAAATGGTTTCTACGTATATATTTGTAACATAAATACGTGTTTTAAAGAAATAATTTCTGTCCTCCGGATAGCTTAGTGGTAAAGTGTGTGGACTAAATATTTGAACCATCAAAATCGGATTCAAATGTTACACAGGATATTTAAATGCGATTAAAACATTAGGGAGACGCATACAATCCAGAAGAATTACCAGCTATTTTCGGCAGTAGAGTAGTGACTGCCGAAACGTGGATACTAAAATTTCACAAATGATGGAAACAGTCCGAACTATAGCTCGTATTGCCAGATGTTATATTCAAACATATATTTTAAACATATTTCGAAACTGTAAATTAAATGTTACTAAGTGCAATAATTAAATAAAATTAAAAATATCGGAATGTAAACATATAAATAGCCAACCTAAATTACTTTGCATTTGCTTTACCAATTAATGCGCCACCTATGTGTCATTCTCACTACTTGTCAAACTATCCTCGTATAGGACAAACTATGCAACATTTACAAAATAAATTGACTGGGCATAAATATTCTAACAACATTACATCATCGAAAAAAACATGAAACCCAAAAGAAACACACATTTAACTTCAAAAAAAAAAACAAAAATCATTACAAAAGAAAGCAACAAACAATGAAGCTAGAACCATATTAGAAAGTTTTCACGTAAGAAATGAAAAACTCACTAAATGACAGAACAGATACGTTAAATTTATCAACAATATATTCTTCTATCATATAATCCTCCCTAAGAGACGACCATGCATAAATAAAATAGAGAACAGACACACATGGTTTTAATAAAACTAAAAAAATTATCCTCATATCAAAACAATTAACAAACACACATATCCTTGCTTGAACGATGTGTAGAAGTAAAATACGTCCAGAATATGGAAAATAATATAATATGATTAATCATCTACAAAAATGTTTTTCATATACGACACACATTTTTGGACAATATCTGGGAATGTTTGCAGTTTGGTAACGCAGGTAATTAAAGGTGTCCCAAAATTAACGCAAGATTTGAATTAAATAGAAAACACAGTTTTTAGTCTTTTGATTGTTATTTTTTTAATGAATCATAAAGTACATAGGATATGGTTATTTATGGAATAACACATCGGGCAAATGGCCTCCACGGCTTCGCATATACATACGAACACGTTTGTCGAAATTTTCGATGACCAATATGCATAAATGTGGCTGAATTCCGTTGATGCAGCGTCGAATCTCCTCCTTTAATGCCCGTGTGGTTGTGGACTTGTTGACATAGACTTGTGATTTCAAATAACCCCATAAAAAGAAATCTAATGGTGTTAAATCACACGATCTAGGGGGACAATTCTAATCACCGAAACGAGAGAGTACACGATCTAGAAATGTCTCATGCAGTAATTGAATTGTTTCACGGGATGTATGGCATGTGGCACCGTCTTATTGAAACCACATATTGGTCACATCAATATCATCCAGTTTCGCCAGAAAGAACTGTGTTATCATGTCGCGATATCGAGCACCAGTAATAGTCACTGTTTGACCAGCCTCATTTTCAAAAAGTATGGTCCAGTTATGCCTCCAGCCCAAAATCCACCCCAAACACTGACACGTTGTGGATGCATTTGTTTTTCAAAAGTCACATGTGGGTTCTCATAACCCCGAAAACGGCAATTTTGGCGATTAACAAAGCCATCTAGGTGAAAATGTGCTTCATCGCTTAGGATAATTTTACTCGAAAAATCAGCATCCATTTGTTGATGTTCAATAATCCATTCGACGAACTATCTTCGCTGTGCATGGTCATTAGGCTTCAGTTGTTGTGTTAATTGAATTTTGCAAGCATGGAGACACAGATCTTTAGTGAGTATACGCTATAGAGAGCTTCTTAAAATTTGCAATTCTTATCCACGACGCCGAATTGAGGTTCCTAGATTGTCACCGACACTCTCACGGACTGCTTCGATATTGACATTTTAACGGCTTGTTTTTGGATGACCAGTTTGTTTGGCATCTCCAACGGATCCAGTCTCCCTGAATTTTTCAGTTAATCTCTTCACAGTTGACCAAGTTAGAACACTATTCCGACCATATTTTGTATGAAATTTTCGAACTGCGGCCGCCAAGATTTCATTATTTTTGAAATATTGTTCAATAATGAGGACACGTTCTATCGTGTAACTCTCCATTTTTACTAACCCTAAACTGTCGGCTGTCGAATTGTTTTTATGGAGGGTTGCCAACACTTTACTGCACAAATGGCGACAAATTCAAATCTTTAATCGTTAATTTTGGGGTACCCATTATTAACCAAAAAAAAAAAATTAATTGTAATTTAATTGTATATTGTATATTTAGCAGGAGTTTGTTTGTAGATATAATATTGGTTAAATAATAAAATTCTGAAGAAGGCAACATATATATTGCCGACACGTAAATAAATGAAATAATTTCTCAATTAACACTATATATATATACATGTACATATGGTCACAAGTTTTCTTTGAAATGTATAATTCAAATAGTGTTGTGTTACAAACAGAGCAACAAAAATGAAGCTGTATATATTTCATTTAAGTCCTCTTGGTATAAAACAAGAAGAGTACTCTTAACACGCAGACCTAGTACAGACACAAGTTTTACAATTCATAGCTATCCGAGACATTGTTTTCTACTGTTTGCGTCGGTATGTATTTGTCTTCCGCAACATTATATTACCGATGATTTATTACAAATGATTGGTTTTAAGTAGAGCCATTAAGTTTTATATTTGATAAACACGCATGTTTTTACCAAGACGATTAACAAATTTGTGTCAAATTAAAAGTAAACATATTTTCTTATTGAATATTGACGGCCAATATGGCGTGTCACATATATTTTTTTCCATTTCCTTGTTTGGTTGCCAATTAGACCAGTATCACGCTCACGCATAGTCACGCATCATTCACGCACCTTGTGCACGTAGCCATGACTTTGGCAGACAATGCACGCCAACACTTACGCATGCACTTCACGTATACGCAGCCCATTCTATCTTGATAATCGTGGTGCAAATCGTTAAGAGTTTTACTATAGACATGTTAATACTTATAACCTACATTACTGCATACTTACCTGCAAATCTAGACACACACTGTTTTATAGTTCTTTGTACAATGTCACTTATGTAAAAGTGAAGTAAGTGCACTATGTAACGTATAAGTGTACATTCATATGCAAAAATTTACTGAAATATGGAAACGAATAGAAATATTACGTCATCATCGTTTCATCTTTCATTTACTCCATTTTATAAAGATCATAAAATTTTATACGACCAATAAATTCCTAAGAATGCGATGTTATTTTTATTCAATGTGATTTAAATGAACATTCAATTTAAAGTTCTTTCAGTTATTATTTACTGTAATTATAATAAATTCAATAATTGACTGCTAATTTATATCCATTTTTTTGTAATAGTTGCATATATTTTCATATACATTTTATAATATCGAAAACTGATTAGATATTCACGAAAAGATAAAAATAAATATTAGAGATATTTAACGCGTATTATAAAGAGTTTTATGACTTTTTATTTACACATGTTACAAAAGGATTCGTAGTTAAATTACGTCATGTTCTTTACTATAGTTAGCTGGGTTAATTCATGTTTTTATGTTTTACAAATTATAGATTATGAATCTATATACTCGCATACGTGTAATAGTAACGTAAAACGTAGAATAGTACGTATACTAGAATATGCTAGTCTGACACATACGAGTGTTGTCCCAGAAGTAGCCGACCCCACAAAGAAAACACAAAAATTTTGGAAAGAATTTTTTAATATGTATAATCTCCTTTCAGCTCTATACACTTTTCCCAGCGATGTTCAATAAGTTCGATACCTTTTTATAATACGAAATGTCTTGCTCCTCAAAATAATCATTAACTGCCGACATCACTTCTATATAGTTAGAAAATCTTTGACCACTTAGCCACTTTCAAGTTCGGAAACAAAAAATAATCCGAGGATGCTAAATCTGGCGAATGTGGTGCATTAGGTAGCAATTCAAACATTAATTCATTAATTTTGGCCATTTCAATAACGGATTTGTGAGCTGGTGCACAGTCTTGATGAAACAACGCTTTCTTCTTAGCCAAATGCGGCCGTTTTTGCTTGATTTATTCGATTGAACGTTGCAATAAGTTCGCATAATAATCGCCGTTGATAGTTTTTCCATTTTCACGATAGACAATGAAAATTGTTCCACGCGCATCCCAAAAAACCGATGCCAGATGAAACGGTCTTCGCCTTCTTTCTAGCCGGTTCTCCCTTTTGAGTTCATTGTTTTGATTGTTCTTTTGTCTCGGGTGTGAAGTGATTCGCCCCATGTTCTATCCATGGTTATGAAATGGCGCAAAAATTCTGCTTTGTTGCTGTGAAACTTCGGCAAACACTCAATTGAAACATTTTCGCGACACTGTTTTCGCTCGAGTGTGAGCAAACGTGGCACCCATCTTGCACACAGGTTTCTCCTGACCAAATTTTCAGATAATATACGATGTACCGTACTTTTTGAAATGCCTACTATGACTGCTAGTTCACGCACTTTCAGTCGACGATCATCCAGTATCACTTTGTGTATTTTCTTCACCATTTTTGGAGTCGTCACCTCATTTAGTCGACCACTACGTTGCTCGTCTTGGCAGCTCGTACGGCCTCGTTTAAACTCTGCTATCCGATATTTCACTGTTGAAAACGAAGGAGCGACTCATTCAGAGTAGAGACCAGTTCAGCTTTTGTTTCGTTTGGGCTGAGGCCTTTCAAATAAAAGTATTGTACCATGTAACGATGACCAATTTTCTCCATTTTTACAAATTCACTGAAAACGTTCACTATTGATGGCTGCCAAACAAATACTAAATAACATGGGAGTCTTCAAACTTGAAACATATGCTTTATAGATTGTATACTTTCTAATACAGGGATATTTTTCAAACAACTACCGCCATCTCTAGGTCAGGCCGGGCACTTATGGGACTACCGTCGTACGAGGTGTGGCAATTACGAGGGAGAGTTTTTATATTCGCGGAATGAGCGGGTTGTAGAGGGGTGAGTAGGCGCATTGGGCCTGTGCAGCGACTCATGATTAGTATAAATACGAAGTTTCATTGTTATTAGACAGTTAGTCTTTGAGCTATCGTCAACCAAGTAACATAATCAGGAGTGAAAAGCGAAATATGGAAAAAATCGAATATCGTGCCGTTATAAAGTTCCTTACCAGGCAAGGAAAATCAGTCGCGACCATAATGAATGAGATGTCATTGGTGTACGGCGACTCTTGTCCAGGAAAATCCATGGTGTACAAGTGGCATAGTTTATTTAAACAAGGAAGGGGATCGCTTGAAGACGACCCGAGGCCGGGCATGAGCATTGAGGTGACCACACCAGCACTTATCCACAAAGTTGAACAAATTGTACTCGAAGATGCTCGACTAAAGAAGAAACAACTCGCAGAAATGGTTGGAGTATCCGATACAACAATTTTTAAAATCCTACACGATCATCTCGGCATGTCTAAGGTCAGCGCAAGATGGGTGCCGAGAATGCTCACGCCGCCGCAAAATCAACAGCGCGTAGAGTGTTCGCGTGCATTTTTGGACCTCTGTAATGAAGACAAGGATGGTGTATTGAGTGGAATTGTTACTGGAGACGAAACTTGGGTTCATCATTATGAACCTGAGTCCAAACAAGACTCCATGCAGTGGCATGAAAAGGGCACAGCACCTCCCAAGAAATTTAAAGTGTCACAATCAGCTGGGAAACTCATGGCAACGGTATTTTGGGACTCGGAAGGAATATTGTTGATTGATTATAAAGATAAAGGTGTTTCTATAACCGGAGAATATTACGCTTCAATATTAGAGCGACTAAAAGAAGCCATTAAAGAGAAAAGACGGGGAAAATTGACAAAAGGTGTTCTGCTTTTGCACGACAACGCGCCCGTCCACAAGGGCCGCGTTGCGTTAGCTGTCCTGCATAAGGTGGGCTTCGAAATTGTGAATCACCCACCCTACAGCCCAGACCTGGCCCCGAGTGATTATTACCTGTTTCCGAAAATGAAAAAAGAGCTGCGGGGTAAAAAATTTACTGCCGATGGTGAAGTCAAGGAGGCAGTTTCGGCGTATTTTGCAGGTAAAGAGAAATAATTTTTTTATGAGGGTATAAATAGATTAATTGAAAGATGTGAAAAATGTATCCGTCTTGCAGGTGAATATATTGAAAAAGAAAAATAATTTGGTTTTTTTATTTCCACCCCTTGTCCCCCATTCCGCGAATATAAAAACGCTCCCTCGTAAATAACGAGACCGGTGTGAATAATGTTATTTATTACAAATAAATTTATATCTAGCTTTTATCTCCTTTAGCATACTTTGGTCGTGCATAGCAAGGGTTAAATGGGTAAGGTTTTGTACAATTCAATGCTCGTGACAAATCTCATTGCAAATTCACTAGATTTTTTAAATTTTAAGATACTTAAAAACCCAAAATTTGCCGACTTTAGTTTTCCTCGGTAATTCAATGACAACTAAAGTGACCACATTTAAAGTTATTAGTACCATACCATGTTTTTCGCAGGCAGTCATATTGGATTTTTGTTTAGTTATAAAGTTTTTATATTACTTTTTATTGCTAAAATGTTGATGCATTTGCTTGCAGGTTGTACTTATTATATGTTAATGAATCCTTGGAATACTCTAATAATCAAAAAACCCATAGAAAATTTTTACCACATCAATGTTCGTACTCCATGTACATATTTCGACAACTAAATTATCATCCTCAGCAGACTATTAATCACAGTGTCGTACCTGGATCCACTGTGATGCTGTCATTAATAATCCGTTGATTAGGACAATTTAGTTGTCGAAATGCATATATAGAGTATAGATTTTAATACGACAGGGTTTTTTTGCCTTTCCTGATTAATTTGACCAACGACAGTCTCCAAGAAAATTTACCATAATACTCTATATTTTGTACGTTAATAGAATAATAGAATTAATAAACAATTTTAAAAATATAAAATATGTTATAAGAATATTTTCATCCACAAAATTTAAGAATTTCTTTAAAAGATAAATGAAAACAGCGGAATATTATAATAGAATGGGTAATTATTTGAACACCATAGTCGTCATATAAGGTTTTACAAAAATGACTATAGAATTTTAAATGCCTATAGCTTCACAGTATTTACTTCGTTTCAGGTGAAACTTCTCTTGCACTAGTGTGTTTTCTACGCAAACCATAGAAACAATCGGTAAAACAAGCCCATTGCAGAATTCGTGCCTTTTTGAGGCTTTTAATCGTCTTACTGAGGTAGCAATTCCAAGTTATTTAAAAACTTTTAAGACAATGGATATGTTCGAAACCAACCTCATTCCGACAGACCAAAAACTGCGCGTTCTAATGAAAATATCGCCGCGTTACAAGAAAGTATCGCAAATAATCCATCATTTCACGACGATCTCAAGAATGAGGCATTACTCCATTCAGTTTATGACCAATTTTACATAAGAAATTGTAGTTGAATGCATGCAAAATTCAGTTAACCCAGAAATGCATGGAGTTGGATGTTAGAACAAAGAGCAACTGCTCCATATTTTACGCAAAAAAGAATCTTTAACGATCAGGAACATTTTAAGTTAAATGAGAGTGAATAAATAAAACTGTCGTAATTGGGGAGAAGACGATCTCCGAATTATTCATGAAGGATCACTTTATAGTGTGTACGGTTTGGTGTGATTTGTGGTCTGGAGGAATAATCGACCCATTTTTCTTTAAGAACAATCACGACAACGTTGTAACAGTAAATGCAAAACTTATACTGCGACACTAAGAGATTTTGTATATCCTCAAGTAAGTGAAAGTGACATTGATGATGCATATTTTCAACAAGATGGTACTACTTGCCATACAACATAAGGAAATACCGCATTACACAAGGTTCGCTCGAAACGCTGTCAAGATTTTACGATATTACACCTTTGGACTTTTGTATATGGGGTTACTTAAAAAGCAAAGCCTACTCTGATAAGATTCAAACACATTCAAACCCTAAAAAATATCGAGTGGCCATAATGGACACTGAAGCTCCCATATTTGGACGAATTATAGACAATTTCAATTGTCACATTGATGTATGCCAACGTAGCTATGGTGGACATTTCAAGGGTATAATCTTTCATGTTTAATTGTAAACGACGTTACTTTGCTTTAAAATAAAGAAACCAGAAACATTCCTTATAATTTCTGTTTTACAACAGGACAACATCCTGAAGTTCTACTTTGGTAAAATTTATATAATCATGTTAAATACTTTGTTTCAGAATGAGAGACGAATTTCTGAACAGACGCAAATGGCGGATAATTCTCAGTGGTTGAGAGCAAGGCAAAATCACCTAGTCGTATCTATAACGACGTACTATTTGACCTTTTTGAAACTAATAAATAAAATTATTTGTTTTCTAAACAAATTTCTTATCTATACAAAATCAAAAATTTGAATGCCTGAATCATGTAACAATACTATTGATTTATTTGGTTCTCTATTCAAATTTTCACTAATTTTATAGGTTGTAATATATATATAGGTCTATTCAATTTATCTCTTTTGAAACATAATAAATAATATCAATAACACGTGGGCAAAATTAAATAAATACCCACAAAAATTGAAGATGAGTGTTCATATATGCGGCTTTTCATTTGACGATCGAATAATTCTATTGTAAATTAAAACAATTTTAAATAATTTTCAAGAAATAATATGTTATATTGTAAGACAATATATCAATTATATAAACGAAGAGTAATAACAAAGTTCGCTTGTTTCCCAGTAAAATTCCTGGCTTAAAATCAAAAGTAATGTCTTGATGTTGAATAAACAGTACCTACGTAGTCTGTAATACTAACATTGTAAGTTCTATTCCTGAACATATTTAAATGTGTTATACGGTCTGCAAACATTCTTGTACGTGATTGCTTATAAACAATAAAGAATAAGCCAGTGGAATACAATTGACCTGTACATAAATAGCTGTGTGCCACTTTGCAACCTCATGTGTGAATTTACTACTTATGCATTTAGCGTTGCAAGCCTTATATAATAACTTCCTTAAAGATTGTTTGTTTTTCTTGCGCTTATTGCAAGAAGTGGATGTAGCAATTGTGCTATCTACATTTACCATATTCAATTTATACGCAGAGTTAAGCCAAACGTGACATAAAATATTAGTTGGGATGAGATCAACTTCATAGACGTGTGTAATTTTGAAGTATATTTTATTAATTGTGGCAACAATGGCAAAGTCTATGCGTAAATTCTTATTTGGTACCGCTTTACTGGATTTGATTAGTCATTGTAATTTCATTTCTGTCTGAATATAGCGCCGATGATTTTCTAATTTTAATAAGTGATTACCTTCGTATGGATACTCACCTATCTTTTATTATTTTAATAAACGTACTTCAGATTTGTATTGGCCAGTTTACCAAACATTTTAAATAAACAAAATAATAAGAAAATAAAGAAAACATGTGGGGTACACATTAATGTATTCTAAAATTAGAAAAATGTTATAAAACACACTTCTGATGAAATTACCTAGCTCCATGAATAACGTAATAATTTCACAGCTTTTATTACATTTAACAATAAAATGCCTGAAACTTTGTTTCTTAAAATTTTTCTAAACTCATCAAATTAGTTAGTTTGATTATTATAAATATAATGTTCCGTATATACAAACAAAAGAAAGAAATATATTTATTTTAAAAAAATACATAATATACTACTGTGGGCAAAAAATAGTAAGACTTTTTAATTTAAATTTCGCGCGAAAACCAATTCGTCGAAATATTTTTTTCTAGGTTGGTATGACTGTCAGTGACATCTTTGCCAAATGTCACATCAAAATAATCATTAGTGTTTAGTATACGCTTGTCTTTCTGAAGTACAAGAAGTGCATTCGGCGATTTTTACAATGAGTGAAATTATTCAACAAAGAAGTTCCATTAAATTTTGGGTACGGAATCAAATTTCTGGTGCCGAAACGTTTAGAATATTGCAAAGGCCTTCGGTAATAATTGTTTGTCGCGAGCAAGTGTTTTTGATTGGTACAAATTATTCAAAGAGGGTCGAGAACGCGTTGATGACGAACCACGTCCAGGACGGCCATCAACATCAACTGATGATCAACACGTCAATAGAATCAAGGAAATGGTGCTTGAGATTCGACTATTAACAGTCAGAGACCTTACTGGCATCGTTGGAATATCGGAAGGATCAGTGAAAACCATTTTGAAAGATCATTTGGGCCTAAGAAAAGTGAAAGCACGATTTATTCGAAAATCACTCAATTTTTTCGAAAAACAGCGTCGCGTTGACCTGTGAAACAATGCTTTCCGACTGTCAAGACAAAATGAAAGGCATCATAACTGGAGATAAGACTTGGATCTACGCTTATGATCCGGAAACGGACGATCAATCGGCCGAATATCGTATCAAAGGTGAGCCGAAGCCCCAAAAACCACGTCAAAGCAAGTGAAAAATCAAGGTTATGTTGACAGTTTTCTTCGATTATCGAGGTGTGGTACTCTCCGAATTCCTTCCGACCGGCCAAACTGTCAACAAAGAAGACTATTTGAGTATTATGCGTCGTTTGCGCAATGCTATTCGTAAAAAGAGGCCAGAATTATGGGCCGACAACTCTTGGTTTTTGCACCACGATAATGCACCGTCGCATACTGCATTAATTCTTCGTGAGTTTTTCGTCAAATTTTCAACCAATATCGTGCCGCAACCACCATATTCGCCTGATTTAGCTCCGTGTGACTTCTGGCTATTCAGCAAACTCACACGACCGCTCCGGGGTAACCGTTTTGAGTCAATTGAAGACATTAAACGTGAATCGCTACGCGCATTGAAGGCTATTCCTGATATTGACTTTAACAACTGTTTCGAGAATTGGAAGAAACGTTGGCACAAGTGTATTGGGACCAGGGGGGGGGGGCGGATTACTTTGATGAGGACGAAATAGATTTGGAAGAATAAATTAAGAATTTAAAAATCATGAACAAAGTCTTACTATTTTTTGCCCACAGTAGTACAGTAGCGAGCATGAGCCGCAACTTTCAAAAAATTGAGTTCCTTAATAATATTGTTTCCGTATTTAATATTTATTAAATAGTATTTTTCATCAGCAGGGTTTAAGTCAGCAACAAATATCAGAATGAATGCAACGTTCTAAGTTTTCGATTTGTGAAATTGTCAAAAAATACGAAGTAACTAGTTTGGTGGCTAACGAAAAAAGGTCGGAAAGTCAAGGAAAGAGAAGAAGGTTATGATCAATAAAAGAGGTTGATATTCTTGCAAAATAAGACGAAATCACTAAGTAACAATAGATGAGTTTATATGTATTTTTCTACCGTTCGTCACCATCTAATTAAACAGAGATTTAGAGGTCGTGTTGCAAGAAAGAAGTCATTACTGCAAAGGGGTAGTAAACGGAAACGGTTGTAATACCAAGTGTATTGGAGAATCATTACCGGTTTTTCTAACAGATGTCGCTAGGCTTAAGTATGCAATGTTATGATTTGACACATATGTCATTTTATTCTATTAACATCAAGGTTCAAAGCCATACATGTTATATTTTGTGAAAGTAACACTGCCATATTGGATATAGATCTAACCCAAACTCAAAAACGATTGATAGAAGCGTTAAATGTGACCCACGAAATGATTAGCAATCGATTACGAGCAATGGAATAAACTAAAAGATGGAAAAATGGATGCCAAATCAATTGAATAACAGGCAAATAGAAAATCGAAAAATTATCTGTGAAATGCTTCTTCAAAGTTATGATCGGGAGACATTTCTGCATCGAATAGTGACGCATGGTGAAAATTGGATTTATTTTGAAAGCCTTAAGCGCAAAAAATGATAGTTATTACCTGGCGAAGCCGGCCCGTCGACTCCAAGGCCGAATTGTTTTGGTCGCAAGACAATGTTCTGTGTTTAATGGGACCAGAGTGGCGTGTTGTATTACGAACTGTTGAAACCAGGCGACCATACTGACCGCCACTAACAACAAATTATCAATTCGAACCATGCATTGATAGAAAAGCACCCAGAATGGGCCCAAAGACGCAGTAAAGTTATTTTACAGCAGTTAAAATTTGAAATATTCGGATTCAAAAGGAATCAGTATAGTCGAACAAGGATTAGAGTAGCTATTATATATACAGTCAACAACAAAACATGATGGTGGGTCTTTGCAAGTATGGTTTTGCATATTACAGCAACTAGTTGGCACATTAATTTAAATTACTTCAAAATTAACGTCAGCGAAATATTTGAAGGTTCTGCTGCAACATGCTATACCAACAAAAACACATTAATTGGAAATATTTACATTTTCCTGCATGATAACGATCCGACACATTCCGCTACAATCGTTAAAAATATATGGGATTATATAGATATTTGTAGTGCAAAGATGAAAAGATCGCCAATCAATTTTTTGATAGATGCTTTTTTGGAAGAATGAAATAAGGTTCCACAAAAATTTTTGTCAAAACTATTCGATAGCTTGCCCAAATGCGTAGGAAATCTAATACACGTATGTGTTGAAGATGCTCATAATAAATACCATTATTACTATCTTAATTATTAACACTTTTTAGTAATATGCAATTATTTTTACGTGCTACTGATATTAAAGGAAATTACTATTTAGAATAAAATTTCTTTAGTTATTTCTTTGAAAATGATGTAAAGCGATACATTTTCCATGGTGACCACTTATGCATACAATTGAAATGTGATATGTTATATGAAACTGTGTCTGAATATATAAATAAATAACTTGAAATGGAGGGCAAAATCTCCCGAAACACCGTTAATATAAACTGTGCTTTATTATCCATAATGGTCGAAAACACAAAAAAAATTTATAGTTAAAATTAACAATCCATTATTTTGACAAAAAAGAACATGTGTTTGTATGTTTTAACATATCAAAAATTAGCTCTATTCAACCAGTATGAAATACGTACTTATATTTATGTTTCTTAATCCTGTTTATTAATTTAAAATAAAGTAACTTACATATATTACTTAAGTAATACTAATATGTCCCTTTAATTGCTAGGTATTACATGATTAAAAAAATATTTTCATATTTATTTGGACTACATGTTGGTTCATGCTGAGCGTTTAACATATCAGTAAATTACATATCATACATTATAACCTTGTGACATATTAATGTGATTTATTAATTGCAAGTACTTTCATTTTGTTTTTTACTTTAACTATATTAACGTGTCAATTATGTAAATTTTCATGTATATGATTTCAAATAGCTATTTTCTCAAATACCTAACCATCACAATCTAACAATTAATCTCTTACAATCTATTTATATCAATCAAATAATTCATTTATAGTTTACTATAACTCAAATATAATACAATTTCTTTTCCAAGTATTAAAATGCTTAACTAAATTATTGTTTGATTTAATACTCCATGTATTTCATACTTATATTTATTATTGGTAACGGTGAAATTATTGTTGTGATGATTGCGAATGTTTACTCGCAATCATCACAACGACGATACCATTTGCATATTTTAGTTTTGTTGTTTTCTTCTACAATATAATCAAATGGTTCCTTTTCCATGAATTCGGATGACTTTTGTGTGAAACTAAATACTTTATTCCTTGGTAGGACACCAATGTATTGTATTTTAAACACCTTTTTGTCAAATCGTTCCGGCATCATACCGGCATTGAATGGAAAAGGTGGCTGTGCTAGCAGTTTCAGGATCAGCACCAATAGTTTTTGCGGAATCCATAACTTTAGCAACAAGTTTTCTGTTTTCAAGTTTCACATAAACCTAATTTTCCAGCTATCTGCTTTTGGGCTTCCGGGCTGGAGCCGCGTCACTGGTACAACTGCCGACGTTTCGTACCCACTCGCATGGGATATCTTCAGGGCTCAACTACTGCTATTGTCTGTCGCTCTGAAATTGTTACAGCCAGCCTGTGGCTCCAGCCCGGAAGCCCAGAAGCAGATAGTATGGACCACGACCGCGGAAGTCTACGTACCAGACTAATTTTCCAGCCTTTAGCATAAAAAATAATGTAGGAGATTTAAATCTTGTGACCTTGGCGGCCAAGAACTGCTGAACACCTTCGATCTATCGGTTCGTTTAATTTTGACTAAGAAACTCCGTGTCGACTAAAGTGTGGAGGTGCGACATCGTGCTTTGTCCTCCTTCATCGTCTTACGTTAAGACGTTAACGTTCTTCGATTATAAACGGACTAATGGGACGGTCATCAACAATACCACACCATCAATCTTGAAAATGAGATTCCCTAGTAGAGGTGTCTAAAACTTCAAATGCTTGAAGTTCGGGTACAATAGAGTTTTAGGCATATGTACGTTAGACATTTTTAAATTATATTTATGTTGTTTAACATTGTTCGTCGTTAAACTATTTGAAACTATTTGTATTGATTTTTGTGTTTATCAGCATTACCTATAATGCCTACTAAAGACTATTATAACTTTTAACACCTGATATTTTCCTTATGAAAAATTCCTTCCAAGTTATCTGCTTCTGGGCTTCCGGTATGGAACCGCGTCACTTGTATATCTGCCGACGTTTCGTAACCATTTGTATGGAACATCTTCAGGGCTCAACTACTGCACTGAAACTAAAACGTCGGCAGATATACAAGTGACGCGGATCCAGCCCAGAAGCCCAGGAGCAGATAGCATGGACCACGACCGCGGAAGTCTAACAAATAACATTTTCTAACTCATTAACGTAACTGAATGTATATATGTTATTTTACCTTTTAGCTAATATATGATTAAAAACAGTTGTATACATTTTAATTTGAACTACGTATTAGCTAATGTTGGACTTTTAACGTATCAGTTAATTATATATCATATATTATAACCTTGCCACATATTATGTGATTTATTAATTGCAAGTATTTTCATATTGTTTTTATTACTTTAACCATATTAACTTGTCAAATATGTAAACTTTCATGTATATGATTTCAAGCAGTTATTTTCTCAAATACATCCATTACAATCTTACAATTTATTTACATCAATCAAATAACTCATTTGTAGTTTACTATAACTCAAATATAATACAATTTCTTTTCCACGTGTTAAAATGCTTAACTACATTATTGTTTGCATTAATACTCTTGTGTATTTCACACCAACATTTATTATTGGCAATGGTAAAAATACTAGCAATCATTCGCAATCATCACAATGACAATTCCATTTGCATATTTTAGTTTTGTCGTCGATGTGAGATTCAACTATAATAACCTTTGAAAAACATTACTTCACGCAATTTATACAAATGTATATATATATATATATATATATATATATATATATATATATATGTATATGTATGTATATGTATGCATATGTATAATATACATATATGTATATATTAGATGTACCGGAAGTCATTATCGGTTTTTCGTAAAAAAAAACTACATAATTTTCAAGAAAATGGAAAAATTTATTTATTCAAAGTACTGACCGTTTGATTCTACAAATCTTGCCCATTTTTCAAGCAATTTATGGATGCCATCCCAAAAAAACTATTTGTCTTTTGAGCAAAACCATTCATCGAGCCATTTTCTCTGCAAGCGCGTGTCCCAATGATGTAAAAAGGTAATAATCGGCAGGGGCAGGGTGTGAAGTGTAAGGCGGGTGCGGTATTATGTCCCATCCAAGTGCTTTCAACGTTTCCTTGACCGGCTTTTCTGTATGAAACGGAGCGTTATCGTGTTGTAAAATCACTTTACCGTGTCTTCGGGCCCATTCTAGATGTTTTTCTATCAATGCATGGTTCAAATTGATAATTTGTTGTCGGTAGCGATTAGTATCAACTGCTTCACCAGGTTTCAACAGTTCGAAATGTACCGCGCCACTCTGGTCCCACCAAACACAGAGCATTATCTTACGACCAAAACGATTTGGCCTTGGTGTCGATGGGCCAGCTTCGTCGGGTGTTAACCATGATTTTTTGCGATTAGGGTATTCGAAATAAATCCATTTTTTATACCCGTAACGATTCGATGCAGAAATGACATCCGATCATACCTTTGAAGAAGCATTGCACAAACGATTTTTCGATTTTCCATATGCATATCATTCAATTGATGTGGCACCCATTTTGCCATCTTTTGGATATTTCTCATTGCTAGTAATCGGTAGCTAATCATTTCTTGGGTCACAATTAACGCTTCTGCCAAATGTTTTTGCATTTGGGTTGGGCCTTCATTCAATAACTCTTGCAGTTTCGCATCTTCAAACTTTTTCGGTCTACCAGAACGTGTTCTGCTTGCACATCGAAATCACCACTTTCGAATTGTCAAAACCACGCCTCATGTGTTTTTATGGTTGGGGCATGCTCACCGTAAGTTTCTATCAGCAAACGATGACTTTCAGCGGCTTTTTTCTTTTGATTAAATAAGAAAAGTAATGCGTGTCGCCAATGCACTTTTTCAAGCACGAAACTCGATATTTTCAAAGCGGTATAAATCTATGACAGTGTTTCTTTCGCAAAATAAAACATGTATGTCTTTGAAGCCTAATGTCAGTAGAATAAAATGACATATGTGTCAGATCATAACATTGCATACTTAAGCCTGGCGACATCTATTAAAAAAACCGGTAATGACTTTTCGGTACACCTGGTATATAATATATTACAAAAAGCTGTTATTTTAAATACTTGCCCAATAGTAAGAAAATTTCTAAATACACATTAAGATATATATTAAGAGATTAGTTTCAGTCGCATTTAAATACAAAGATATTAATAATAATGACAATAATAATACCTCTAAGATATAGAGCATCACTAACTTGTATTGGTTCACCATTTTGTGATTTATAGTAGGGCCTTAGTATCAGCTGCGTACAGTCGAGCTCTAATACATAAGCATGTAAGTTGAGTGAAAAGTTTCCCGGTGTTAAGTTGAGAAAGTGCAAGAAATCCACACCATAATAGTAAAAATACTAATAAAAAGAGAGCGCCTACACCCAGTTAAATCAATTAATGACAAGTAAAAAAGAAACTAAATTTGTTAAATTAGTATTTAATATGTTAAAATGGTTTTTAGGCATAAAACACGCCACCGTCACAAGGACAATTAGAAGTATTAAATTTTAAATCAAAGAGAATATTATGAAACAGCAAAAGAAATTCTAGTATATGCATTAAAAAATTGTGTGTATACAATTTCGTGTACGTAAGAACATCTATATAATTATAGCCATGACAAAGTCAATTAAACGTCAATAGAATTTACGTTGTAACTTATGTTAAATTTATAGTGTGGATGACATTTTGAACAAGAAATTAAAAATTTTAATTGTTTTCATAATTATTTATGAAGTTTACATTGCAAGCCTATAATATTATACCTACACGTGATTGACAGAGTAGCTCAATAATATTTCATAGTAATGAGGGTGTTAGAATCTAACCACGTAGATTAAAGCACGTTTTAAACTACATATAAAAATTACCATTATGTATACCAAAATTCACGTTTTTTACTTTTTATATGTTAAGTGTTCTTTGCTTTCGACTAGAATGCTTGTGGTTAGAAGTACGATAATTTAATAAATTAAAGTTTACTGAATTATAGTATTGTTGTTTTATTATATAATACATTCATCAAATTTTGCATACACAGTGAAGGCTAATCTCATGACCGTTATTGAACTTGCATGAAGCAGGAACAGGATTTCGAATCTAGTCCATAAAAGTATGCGGTTTTATCATGTTTATTGACATAAATTTATCCTTGCTGCTGAAGTGCATTAGAAACAATGATAACCTTGATTCGCATGCATTAATTTTTAATATACTTTTTTTTCTTAATTATCACACATGTAAATCTAAATAATCTCATTACAGCCTTGAACTTTCATTAATTGTCTTGTGTCTTTATATATATATTTATATATTTTTCAATATTAATCAACGCGTTTATTTTGTCGTCATCAACCTCAATGGGCCTCCCTGATCGAGGAGTGTCGTTAAAATTTAAATTACCAACACGGAATTTCGTGAAAAATGGTTGACATTGGGTTGATATAGAGCATTATAGCCGCAAACTTTAATTTTTCACAAGCTCGATGCAAGTTTCTTCTTTTACGGAAGTTAAAAAGTAAAATACACACTTTGGCGCACTTTTGTAAATTTCAAACACACAACCAATTTTTTTCCAAAATGGAATTGTATCTGGCAGCCGTCCCATGGCATAGCATAAATATAAATGCAAATGAATCTACTTGTATCACCATGTGTTGTAGAAACGACTTCACCGACACCCTAATATATTGGTAACATGGTAGGATAGGTACCGATAGAATAGTCAAGATAGTTTACGATGCCAGAAAGATAGGAAAACCAAGAAAAACCTGAATGAGCGAAATTGAAGAAGTGGGATGAGAACAGGAAATAGTGAAACGATGGCGATTGCAATAAGCAGGAATACCTGAAAAACCTACCTTTTCGGGCAATTGACAATTAAGTAAGAAAAAAACAAATAATGAAGGACCTAAATTGCACACCCGTGGTACACCAGACTTCAAAATTAAATTATTGGAACAGCATCTGGTATAAGTTAGATAGCATTTCTTTTGAGTTAAATAAAAACAAAGAAAATCGTTAGAAATACGAACCAGATCGAAACAATCAAGATCATCATATTATATCAAAAAGTAGAAATTACGTGTAACCATTCACACCTGTCCAGAATTTCTTCATTATTGTATTGTTGTTGATTTTTCGATTGTCCAGAAGTAGAGCCATGCTTGGTCGGTGAAATAACGGAACGGAAACTACTAAAAAATAACACTTTCTTGTAAAAAATTTAGAGATAATGGAGATTGGTTTATAATTACTGAGAAATGCATGGCCACTCTTCTTGTGCATCGGTAGATTACTTGTAGCTTCGATGAGGAAACATTTGATGATATGGAAAAAGTTGTAATTACCTTAACAGGAAAAGGTAAGACGTGTCTACAATCACAAACCAAAAGATTGGACAATAAATCTTTTGTAGTAAGTTTGTTCGAAAATGCACTTGTTTAATTAATTAATCTTCCGTTGAAAATTAAAAAGGATATAGTGAACAAGTATTAAGCAATTCAGTATGGAAAGGATCTAGAATTGAGGCAGATATATATAATTGAGAGTGTATCGGACTCTACAAAAGCATTAACAATTAGGTTGATATCGTTCCTATCATTATCATCAAGTTTATTCGGCAACCTACTACAACGTCTGTTGGCACGAAAAACACCTTAGCCAAGCTTTAATATTCGATTTACGCATGTCCGAAAAGATGATTTGAAAAATATATAAACGAAATAGAAAGAAACAATGTAAAACAAGAGATTCATGTGGAAAATTAAGTATTCGTTCATGTAATATAAGGTCGTTATACGAGAGATGGCAATTAAATAAGGAAATTGTGCTCTTTCCACCACGCAGCCGCATTGGGCGAGGCTGTAATTGGAATGTCACTGACCTTGATACTTCCCAAGAAGTAACCCGTAGTTTCGTCACTCTGTCTGCTTTAGTTTACTTTCCAGCTTTAATTGTACTTAATAGTGCCGTGATAATAGTTGACATAAAAATCGAGCAGCGAATTAATCTAAAATTCCTGGTCATATTAAAAAATTGCCAACAGAATGTTTCGAAATGTTAAAGGAAGTGTTCAGAGATAACTTAATGTGCCACCGGATCACCAAGACAGAAGAAAAAAGCACGAATGAGCAAGTCGAAATTGAAGGAAATCCTGAACGTTTTTTTCGATATCAAAGGTGTTATCATGACTGACTGGGTACCTGAGGGTTAAATCGTTATTCGGAAATACTATTAAGAAATTCTAATCAAGTTGAGGGAAAGAGTAAGGAAGAATAGATTAGATTTGTGGAAGAACGACTCATAGATTCTGCACCAGCACACAATTCCCTACCTGTGAAGCAGATTTTAGCGGATGAGCGTATTGCTGTGCTTGATCTTCCTCCGTATTTGCCAGGTCTCACACCATGTGACTTCTACCTATTCCCAAAAGTGAAAAGTGCATTAAAGGGAACACAGTTTCAGTCTGGAGAACATGTAAAAGCAAAAACGGCAAAGTTGTTGAAGCAGCTGGCAACTGATGAGCTATAGCATAGTTTTGAACAATAGAAGACGCGTATACAGCGGTGTTTAGATAGAGAAAGAGAGTACGTTGAAGGGGATGAGAGTTAAATATAAGTATATATGCAATAAATAAAAATTTTCACACCATTCTCGTTATTTAACTGCCACACCTCGTACAATCAAAAACTATAAATGAAAAGAAACTATGTAAAAACAGAGCTTTGATAAAGAAAATACAGGAAAACAAAAATAGATATTGTTGGATTTTCATTGGATTTTGCATCTTTGTCCTGAAATTTCGTAACATTAGTTCCTTACAAAATAGTCTTCCACAATTACTCCATAAAGATTATAACAGTACTACGCTTGTTAATTTTACATGAGTAAAACCACATAGTCGATGACTATATTAATATCATATGGCTAAATATTAATAGCTAATTGATTCTTACGTTTAAATAGTAATGGGAAAAATTGTGAACCAGCTCAATTTAGAATATTTTATTTTAATTTTAAATTCAAGAATATTATCCAAGTTTTTCAATTTTCATAATTTCTTGCAGTTTAGGTCCACCTCCTATGTAGTCTTGATCTTATTGTCGGATTCAGAAAATAACTTCGCATAAATTTCACTAGTATTTTCTTTATGAAAGGCGTATAGAGTTAAGTAATTTTTCAATATTTTCTACAGTTTATATATTAGCGAATATATACATATATATATATATATATATATATATATATATATATATATATATATACATGTATATATTCGTCCACCTTGAACCTAAGTGAATTACAAATAGAAATATAACCTGGAGCAACTTATATACATAGCAATATAAGATAAGATCGGGTTACGATGTACTAATTTTAATAAATTACTTCTTTAAATATTTATATACTCTTCATGTAATTGCTCAATTAATCTCAATTCTCCTCCTTCACTTACACAAGGCGTGTTCATGAAATAAATTGTGATTGAAAATTGTGACGAACTTGCATTAATTTTCCGAGTATGTTTTACTCTTTTCGTAATAGTCTTACGAACGTTTTTATATGAACAATTCGCGAGTTGTATATATATATATATATATATATATATATATATATATATATATGTATGTATATATACATATATATGTGTATATTCGTTTATTCACATCTTTTTTAGCTGGGGTCCATCGAATTTTAGTAGGTGGCCATCTCAAGTCATCCATCTTTAAAGCTTTTTGCTCTTATCTAGGTTTACGTAAAGGTGTTTCAAATTGCGCATTTTTTTTTAATAATAAATAAAATATAGATGGCGGACTGAATTTGTCTGGGTTTGTAGGGATTTAAAAAGTGTGATGTATGACATTTATAAAAACAGCTTCGTACATGGTACAACAACGCGTTCAAATTTTATGGTTTACATAATCGTCCATCTGAAAGCAATATTGGTCGAATTATTAAAAAAAGAGACCGATTCCGTGGCAGATCAAAAAAGTGAAAAATACAGTCGTAGTGGTCGTTCACAAGAAAATATTGGTTTGGTTCGTGAAAGTGTTGCTGAAGATCCGGAAATGTCCACTAGACGACGTTAACAACAACTTGAACTTAGTGGACCAACAACATGGCGTATTTTACTCAATAATTTAGCTCTGAAGGCATAGAAGATTCAAATAACACAAGAACTAAAGCAATTAGATCATTTAAACCGTCGTTTATTTGTCAATTTCATCAATGAACAACCAGCTGCTGGCCTGAATTAATAAATATTGATCCAGAGGATATGTGGTTTCAACAGAATGGCGCTACACCTCACTTTACACACGAATCAATTAATTTATTCAGAGAAAAATTTCCTGGAAATGTAATCTCAAGAAACGGTGATGTTAATCGGCCACAAAGATCATGTGATTTGGCACCGTTAGACTATTTTCTTTGGGGTTACGTGAAAAGTTAGGTTTATAAAAACAATCCTCAATCATTTCCTGCTTTGAAAGATGAAATTATTCGTGTCATTGGTTAGATATAATCTCAATTATGTCAAAATGTCATTGAAAATTTTAACAAAAGAGTGGACGTCTGTGGAGCTGCAAGAGGAGGCCATTTGGCAGATATTATTTTTCGCATATAAATGTCATAACTGATACTTCAATTACCAATAAAAAGTTTTTGAAAGTGAATTCGAATTATGTGTTTTATTTATTCTTTAAAAAAAACGTGAAATTTGAAACATCCTTTATATATATACGCCCACCTTGAAATTAAGTGTATTACTAATAGAAATATAACCTAGAGCAAACTTATATACAAAGCAATATAAGATAAGATCAGATTACGATGTGCTAATTTTAATAAATTACTTCTTTAAATATTTATATACTCTTCATGCAATTGCTTAATTAATCTCAATTCTCCTCCTTCACTTGCACAAGGTGTGTTCATGAAATAAATTGTTATTGAAAATTGTGACGAACTCGCATTAGTTTTCCGAGTATGTTTTACTCTTTTCGTAATAGTTTTATGAACGTTCTTATTTGAATAATTCTAGAGTTTCTATATATGTATATATATATATATATATATATATATATATATATATATATATATGTATATATAGTTATTGATTAGTGAATACTTAAAGAAGTAAGGGTTATTATTGTCTAATAGTTTGCAGACCCTGACAAAATTTTATGACAAAGTTTTAATATTGTTTATTCAATTATTCACATGTTTGTTAGCTTGGAGTCCATCGAATTTTAGTAGGTGGCCATCTCAAGTCATCGGTCTTTAAAGCTTTTTGCTCTTATCTAGGTTTTATGTAGAAATATTTCTATTCGAAAAGACGGAAATTGTTGCATTATTGTCTCACTAACTTGTATTTCAATAAAGACCTATCAATCTTTGATTCTGATATTGGCTTAAATGTTTCTAGCGACAGACTGAGTTTATAGGCAAACCATAAACGTCATGCGAGAACCGAAAGTTTGGCGTTTGGATAAAAGCCGATGTCGGCGACCCCCTAGCAAACAGTTTATTTTTAAATTTTGATGACGTCATACATAACAATACCGTGCAAACGAGCAATAATTCGTAACGGATATTAATATATTTATACAAAAATTTCCCATGTTGCAGTATGGTTTATACACAACATTGTATATAAAAATGTTTCTCAACCTTTTTTTTTGCACTGGCATCATGACCCAAATGATTCAACAAAATGTTTTACAAAGGATGAAATATTGCACTCATTCAAGATAGATACCGATCGCTAAAGTTTTATAGTGCTTCTATCATTTCGCAATCTCATAGGATTACAATTTGCCATCAAAACTTCAGCAAAATAAGTGATACCCAAAACTGATGTTCTGAACTTCTCGATTTTTATAATATATTGCTTCTAGTTATTGCTTTTTTGTAGGATTCGTTAGCTAATGAGTTATATGATAATTATTTAAAGAAATAGGATTGTGTTCTAAAGCCTTATTTTGTTACGGTCTCTGTCTGATCAAATATGTATTATTTCCAGTTTCTATTTTTTTTGCGATTACTATTAAATGCTTTTAATCGAAACTTACTTCATTTATTTATGCCCAAATAAGATATATCAACCATGTTAGAATTTTAACAAGGTTAATATATGCTATTGTATATGAGATTTTTTGTAAAATTAGAATTTTTTAAGTGATAAGTTTCTGGTAAAACTTTATTTAATTATTTCTTTATATTATTTGAAACCAATGCAGACGATTTCTTATTTTTTGTGTTTGTAGTAGCTTACAGTGGTAGCAGCAACTTCACTTCCAATCTGGATTGGAAGTATGACTTATACGTGCTATTTGCTATAACAGGTGGAGTGCAGTTATTAACTGATGGCACTTGTTCAGAAGATGAATTTAAACATTAGAAAGAGAAAGTATTATGAACAGAGGGAAAGAGAAATAGCTTGCGTATTATAAGTACCCTCTCCAAACACTATATCGTGAACATAACCTCACTATATCCAATTATCGTTTTAAAGTCATCGTGCGCGTTGTTTTACTCTTTATTTTCTGCTGTATTTAATATAAGTTATTGTTTTCTTAAACAAAATCGACTTTTTTGAAATCCCCTGAATTCTGTTTTTGAAAATAGTAGATCGTTGTTACCAATTTCGAAACATAATTAATAAAATACATATATACATGCAAGACATATTCTAAATAATCTCGAAATTGCCGACTATATTTTGTGCCTTTTGCTATGGTAATTTCGGAAGCAATATTTAGATCTTAGGTACTACCAGGTTTCAGTCGACCTTTAACGATCTTTTCTTGGTATTGTTAAGGTTCACCGACTTTGTTCTTACCTTCATCGAATACCTTCAGTTCTCGAAGAGCGATCTCAAAATCTAGAAATTAAGCTTTGACTCACTCCAAAACACTTTTCGGTGTTCTTCCAGTTTCCGATTGACCCATGGCCCTCCAAGCCTCTACTTCTGACAAGATAGTGACTTGCTTCCATTTTATAGAAGTGGAAGATATAATAATTCAACAAGAGGTAAAGGTTATGTATATATTAATTAAATTATATTTATACCTGCAAATCTAAGAAAGACTGAATCTGGCTCTCCTTTATTCGGAACTCACTTTTGATATATTTTGAGGGCGCCATTGCTTCTGACATGGTCTAATAATAATAATAATCCATGTTTTCACATTAATTGCAAGGAACTGTAGCAGATTATGAGTTATTATTACGTTAACGCTCGCGGTGCGACTTAAGATCTTTGCTTGTGAGCATTCTCTTAAATGGGAAACAGAAACCACGAAAAACCTTCACGGACAGCTGGCCAACGGACTCGAATCCGAGGCTCCGGTGTGATAAGCAAGTGAGTTATTAGCCGCCAGTCTTACGGTGGTTTACATACATGTATTGGAGTGGAAGTAATTCGTTAATATCTCAACAAATAAATTATAAGTTGCAGATATGTTTCAACTAACAAAATACTCTAAATTGTAAACCGCGAATTATTCTGATTACTTTTCTCTAAAGTTAAAATTTATTTTAGGTTTATTAAAGAACTTCTTGTCTAATATACCGTTGATAAATCACGGAAATTACTTGTAATATTTTAAGTAATGTGTTCAATTTTACTAGATTATTTTTTGTGTTCTTGCTAATAATAATAAAAAGCGCAAGCTAAGCTATGGTTTAATTTAGAAATTGTCTCGTATAGATTTACTTTTTAACTCTCCCGCTCACTCTGTTAACTACGAATACTTTGCTAATGAAATATATCTTTATTTAAATTTAATGGCAACTAGATTTGCGTTTCTTTATTTGAAATCTAGTCGAAAATATTTGTAATTTTTACTCATTTCTAGAATATTTTCGAACACAAGGAAAAAGATTTACTTTTTACAATCGTTTAAAAATGCTAATTAATAATAATACTAGTTATAACAATAATATTCTGCAAGCGTTTATTAATACAAAAAATGAACACTGTAAACAAGTAAACAACCTCAGAACTTTGCTGACCATGAAAAAGAACAACCTTTACAAAACAGACAACAAAATTACGCTATTAAACCCCAGTAATGTAAATTTCAACTCAGAAAAACATATAATAACCAAAAAGAAGTAAAATGGAAACCTGAAAATACAAAATAATACATGGAACGTATTTTCACCAAATAACAAACACACATTAACAAACACGTAATTAACAAATGGCCGAAAAACGGAAACATTTACGCAGAAACTGAAGATTTCAGAATTGCAACACAAAATCGATTTGTAAAAACGGAGAACTATGATAAAGCAAGTGAGTATACATAAAACAAAAACAGCATTGATGACATAGCGGACGTCACAAGACATCAGAAACAATTAGACACCACAGGCGCATATACAAACAGCACAGACAGAATATATAGGGCGATATGGCAATATCTGTAAAATAATACATGCGGAACTTGTAAAAATACTAATTAGTAGACACACGATACATGGTACAAGTACGAGGGTAGCCGTTTATATTTCGAGAACTGGCAACACTGTTAGTGTTGCCTCCGATCTGATGATTGCATCGTGAAGTTTGTCATTTTTGACAATATATTTACCTTGACAGTTTTATTATCCGGTCGCTATTTCTATTGCTACCAGCAAATTGAAAATTTTACGTCAGGGAAAAAATGGAATTAACTCGTTCGTTTTCGTGCATTTATTTTTCTTAACTTTCGGCGTGGATTATCTCAACAAGAATGCATCGACGAGCTGAATCCTTTATAGGGTGACGAAGCACCATCGAAAACTACAGTATATCGTTGGTATAATGAATTCAAACTTAGACGGTGTTCTTTGGGCAATGAATTTCGTGAAGGTCGTCCCACAAATGTTGTTATGTCGGAAAACATTAATGCAGTGTCTAATTGATAATGTAAGACCGTCATGTGGCATACCGTGAGATCGAGGCATCTCTAGGTATTAGTAACACCAGCGTGCTTAAGATCCTGCATGAACATTTAGCCGTTAAGAAGCTATGTTCACGTTGGATACCACATTATTTGACAACTGCCCAAAAAAGTCTCGCGTCGATTGGTGCCAAAAAATGCACAAAAAATATAATGGCGGTGCTTGAAAGAACATTTAAAAAGTCGTCATAGCTGGCGAATCTTGGATCTATACGTATGAGCCCGATAGTAAACAGCAATCGATTGTGTGGGTATTTCAAGATAAGTCAAAACCAACAAAAGTTGTTCGCGCTCGAAGCACACCAAAATAAATGTATTTCATACATTTCCATATAAAACACAAAAAAGGGTCTGGACAGACCACATGAGGTACGAATGTGATGTGCATACGAAGATATCCTTATAATTATTAACTCATATGAGAGGTATCCTCACAATTTTCAGAGATGGTAGCTAATAATATTTTTGGAAAAGTCAGGAAATTTCAAGTCACTAGCTCAACAGAAGTACATTTAAATTTCAATTGAAGTCGAAAACGGTCTGGCTGGACCCATGCGCCCAACGGAGGGTGAAAGAAAATGTTTCTAGCACGCGTACTTAACGTTCATTTTGTGGCAGAAAAAAAATAACTACGACTCGGCTTGATTGACATATCGTAAAATTAGTGGTAGGAAACGATAGACAATCAAATACTTCTATTTTTTTGATACTTCTATCAAAAAAATTCTCTCTGTGGAAGGCTGCGCATTACCGATGCAAATAAATCTAAAACGTAGATATTCAATTAAAAATCGAAAACTAATGGCCGTAATGAAGAAAGCTCGTTATAGATGAGCAGAACTTCGCTTCACTCCACTATTGTGTAGTTGATAAGGGACTGGAGGAAGGTTAGATAAAATAAGGAAAGTGTAGTTAATAGAAGACTGGTAAAATGTAGGATAAAATAAGGACGTAGACATATATTTTCTACTGCTACTGTTTGTTGCACTGAAACAGTTTCAGAAGTATCTATGCAAGGCGGCTTCCGAACTGAAGATTCCTTCAAGCTCTTCAATCCGATTGAAACTGTTTCAGTGCAACAAACAGTAGCAGTAGTTGAGCCCTGAAGATGTCCCATACGAGTGGGTACGAAACGTCGGCAGTTATACCAGTGACACGATTCCAGCCCGGAAGCCCAGAAGATGGTATGGACCACAACCGCTCAAGTCTACGTACCAGATTAGGCATTATTATTTATTAATAAAAAATTTTTTCGGTCAAAATCTGGTGTCATTCTTGAATTTCTAGATTGTGTTCAATGGCGAATCAAAAGTAGAGGCAGTAACAGAAAGGGCTCAGTTTGTGAGTTGATTAATTTATGAATGATGTAGTGAAATTTGCTCAGTAAAAACTATAAAATATTCATCATTCGTTATGATCAAGTCTTGCATAAAGTTGGAAGATCCTAGGCCCCTGTATCACAATGAAGAAAATACAATACAAGCATGTGTTGGGCGATATTCTGCTCCTATATTGATACGAACTGAATCCTGATATAGTTCTTTATACCTTCGTGCACGTGTCTCTTCTTATAAGGCAACATCTGTGACAAACTTTTTGGAGTCTGTGATTTCACCGACTCCAAAAAAGGGCACTTTTGCCCCTTGAAAGAAAGATTTTGTTTTGCTTGGCAATTATTCAGATTTTTCTAAGCGTCTTTATACCCAAGAATGGCAATTAAAAAAGTAATATACGTTATAGAGAATCGGATTTAAAGTTGGTATTTTTAAGGCATTGAAAGAAACTCTCGACATTAGAGGCAAACAAAATGATTCTTTAGGAAACAGTCGCACGATTTAAATCGACCTTATTGAGTAGGGCCAGAAAGTCTAATAAAATACAGTGAGTTTATTAATTGGATTATATAATATTTTCGGAAAAGTCACGAAATTTCAAGTCGCTAGCTCAAGTAGAAGTACATTTAAATTACGATTGAAATCGAGGAACGTCTGGGTGGACATATGTGCCAAGTAGAGGGTTAATACGTAGCCGCTAAGCAAAATTTTGAAATTTCAAGTAATAGTAAGGACTAAATCAATATTTTCTCAGATTCCAAACTATTTAAATTTTATTGTATTTTCAAATTTTTTTCATTTGACAAAATTTTGAACCATATAAAGACTCAGTGAGAGGTCTTAGGTACTACCAGGTTTCAGTCGATCTTTAACGATCTTTTCTTGGTATTGTTAAGGTTCACCGACTTTGTTCTTACCTTCATCGAATACCTTCAGTTCCCAAAGAGCGATCTTAAAATCTAGAAATTAAGCTTTAACTCATTCCAAACACTTCGGCAACACTTTCCAAACTATTTAAATTCTATCGTATTTTCAAATTTTTTTCATTTGAGAAAATTTTGAACCATCCAAAGACTCTGAGAAGAGGAAAATGATTATTAATTCATTAATTAATATTGTAAAATAACAGGTGAGATTTCTTTAAAAATACCACACAAATCTAAAGGGATAAAGGAATTTTAAAGGTGAATCATTTGAAAAGTAAATTATTTGCAATAAAAATTTATAACTGCCACATTAAGCTTTTTATTTATCCAAGTTTAATTAGTACTCAACGTATTAATAAAGAACCAGCATCATATTCTTCGTTGTAAATCCTTAGAACAAGTTTCTATGTTTTTTTTAAACGACAAATACAATTGACTGTTTACTTTTGCAAGTATTATACCAATATAAGTGGAAACAATACGTGTCATATGATAATTTTGTATTTCCTTGAACTATATGCTTATTTTATGTTCCTTTCCTATTTCTTTATAATTGCAAGCTACCGTGTTTCTTTGTAAGTTACGTACATATATGCACACGCGACAAATGTTAAATGATTCATTCATAAACAAATATAATTTATTTTAATTTACTGTTTGACTTTTATCCAATGCGAAGTAGTACTTAAAAAGCCTTTGTACTTTATATTGAATTTACGTCTTTGAAAAGCGCCATAAAAAGAGTAAAACCACAGTAATTTGACATTATTTATTTCCAATTAATCAATGATAATAATGTACACATATACGTGGTAATAACATATTTATAGACCGTGATATAGTTTTCACGGTGAAGTAGAAATATAGTGCTAAATAATCGTATATCCTCATCAACTCAGCAAAAAGGCATTCGCTAATGCAAGGATAGGCGCTCCCGTCGCTGGACTGGGGAAATCTCCAGCGGATCCTGCTATGTCAAGGTGACTATATTTCAATGGAGTTTCGTTAGCAGATCCGTGCTTATCTAGACCAGAAGCTAGCAATAAGAAACCAGCCGGTCCTATAAATAAATAACATAAGAGCATCTATTCATTTGATTACACTACTATATATTCATGACTCACAAAGTGTATAAATATGAAAATCAGTTGCATAATAATAAAATATTTGCACGCTTTGTTGATGATTTCTACATCTTAGGAAAGTTCGATGTTATAACAAATATAAAATTGATCTTTTATTCTTCGTTCATTTATTGTAGGCACTAAACTTTATATTTGATTGCTGTATGAAGTGTCGGCGATTATAATAAATTCCATTTTAATACTCGTATATATAAATTGATGGTTAAATTGCGTGAGAAATATACAAAATGTTTAATTATAAATAACAACTGAGTTTTAGGACTATGTTACTATTCATTTAAAGAATCGTAAAAGAAGGGTTAGCTGAGAAGTCCATGGAATAAAAATAAAGAAAAGAACTTCGCGCTTTGAAATTTCATTTTTAATTAATCAGCTTTAGCAGAAACTTTAACATCAATTTATTGAAAATTTCTGACCTGCAAGGCGTGAAACAGGCGGTAATTGGACGGTATTAAATCAGGGCGGATGCGCCAAAAAATTAACAATAAAATGAACAATTGAATGGAGCCACGCATTGTTGTTTTTTTTCTTGGCTAAACCAGGACGTTTTTCATTTTTTTTGTTTTTACTTAATTTATCTAAAAGAATCGCGTAATACATGCCAGTGATGGCTGGGCCTTTTGGAAGGGAATCAACAAGAAAAATACATTCTGTATCCTGAAAAATGGAAGTCATTCCATAGATGGAATAGCAATCGCCTTTTCTGGGGGGAGGAGACCCACTGGCCCGCCATTGTTTCGATGGTTGTTTCTGAGCTGGAGAAGGACTTGCGAACCTCTGTCTACCGTTTTCTAAACGACTGCCCCAAATTATTCAACTGTATTACGAAAATCAGTGTTCCACGAGAAATGTGTTTCGAACAATTTATGGTCTACATCATCGACCCACCGAACGCACAATTGGCTTTGCCATTGAAAAATTAGAAACGCAATTCTCATTATTGGATAATACGCGACCAAATAGACCACATCTAGCACGTAGTGGAGAAAATATAGCAACGATAGTTGAGAGTGTATGTGATGATTGTAAAATATCGATACGACACAGATCTCAACAGCTTGGCTTGTCGTATGCCACAACTTGGCGTATTTTACGTAAAAATCTTGGTTTAAAGCGTATAAAATTCAACTCGTTCAAGTATTGAAAGCGGTCGACCTTTCGAATCGCCACCATTTCAGTCTTTGAGCTTTGAAAAGCTTGAAGAAAATCCACTATTTTCGACCAAAATTTTGTTCAGCAATGAAGCCCATTTATGGCTTAATGTATGTGTCAATAAGCACAATTGCCGTATTTGAAGTAAAGAACAACCCGAACAGGTTCAAGAGCTGCCATTACATTCAGATAAAACCGCAGTTTGGTGTGGTCTACGGAAAGTGGAAACATCGGTCCAAATTTATTCAAAAATGAACAGACTATTTGCTGCCTGAAATTGAAGCCCACGATCTCAACGACATTTGGTTCCAACAACACGGCGCTACTTGCCACACAGCCCGTGAAAGCTTACCTTCATTGCGACAACAATTTGGTGAACATTTATTTAATGTCACGTAATGGACCTGCGCAATGGCCGCCTAGATCATGTGATATCACATCTTTAGACTTTTTCTTTAGGGTTACATAAAATCCAAAGTCTACATAGCTACGACAGCTACGATTGAGCAACTGGAAGCCAACATTACTCGCGTTATTCGTCAAATACCACTTGAAATGCTCGAATGCATCATCGAAGGAACTTCAGAATGGACCATGCTAGGCGCAGTTACAGCCAATATTTAAAGGAAATAATTTAAAAAAATTATATGCTAAGAATGGTTCTTTTGTATGATAATAAAGAATACCAGATAAAATTGAAGTTATTTTTCTTATTTTTGAAAACGTACCTCCAAATGATGTATTAAATATAGTTTTCAATAAAACCTTCTCATATATTCGTGTAAGTGCCTGTTCGTGAAATGAATACTTTCAAAATTTTGTTAAAAAATGTCACATTTAAAAATTTAATAACTCAAAATATTTGAAATTTCTTATATGAGATCCTGATAATGATAAAATTGCAGATAAATCTTAAGGCATTTTAAGAGATCATCAAATTACATATAGAATTTTACAATTTTCATATCTTATAATTTAGATATTTTTTTTAAAAACGTACCTTGGTGTCCTCTAGAAGTACGCGAAGATGGTAAATTGCAGCATTGCATAACATCGTCTCCGTGAGATTTACCCTTGTGGAACGCTAAATCTTCCCTGCGAATAGTGGAAATTTCGAAAGGATCGCCAATTTTTTCGCCCGCAGCATATAATCTAGCACTAGTAGCGGCATTTCTGGCTGGTCCATTATCCATTACTGTAAAGATATTACATAGAAGTCAATTAGGTTTGATTTATATACGTATGTATATTTAGGTTTTTGTGGATCTTAAATTTGGCTAATGTTTTGTAACTAAATTTTCAATATTCGTAAAATTTAGGAAGCAATTTGGTGGAGCCTGTGGTTGATTAACTTGATCACTGAAGGTTGATATATAACCCCTTGCCACATTAATTTTCGTATTCTGTATACGTATTTCGACAACTAAGTTGTCACAGTGTACGTTTTGGTTCTCAACGGTACGGATTGCGTACGGAGTTTGTTTTCGTACGGGTAGTTTTCGCCGTAGTTTGCCAGGTGCGACACTGTTTAATTATCTGCTGATAAAGACAACTTACAAAACGCAAAATTTAGGTTGCAAGCAATTTAAAATTAAATCAGCTAAAGTTGTTCTGGTAATTTTTAATCAGAAAGTATAAAATCAATTAAAATAAATGAAAGACAAACAACAGCTTGTAAATTACTTTTTAAATAACTCCAGTCTTTGACAGGTAATGTTTGCTCAAAAAAAATGTAGATATATTGAAAGTGAAACCCATCATCACTGAAGAAGTGATGATGGATTTCATGTTATTCGACAATTTCGAAAATGTACTAAAAAATACGACGGTTAAAGAAACATATCTACAGCTAATTGCCTGTCTTAGAGAGTGTTTATATACGGACTAGTTTCATAATACTACCCTTCGCAGATAGAACCAAAAATGCCAGGAGTTGATACGAGAAATAAAACAAGATATTCGGTTAAGTATACAAAAACTTCTTCAAGAGTTTTTCACAAAGAATGAGTATAGATTGGTAGTACACGGCGCGACAACAATTTATCTTCAGAAATTTTCCTCTCTGCATAATTGGATAAAAAAGATCTACGACGAATGTGGTTAGAAATCAGAAAATTACAAGAATATAGAGGATATCGTATCAAGGTGGCATATTCTAATTTGTTCATGAGATCACTGTTATTACAGCATAAATTTTTGGAAAATTTAGGAACATTGATGGTAAAGCCAAGAGGTCTCAAGATTGGAAAACATTGCGAAGTTGGTAAAATGTGACTTAAAGATAATAAAGTGAATAAATGTTGGAAGTTCGAGTTCTCAGCGATATTATGAAATATTGGGTAGCAGAATTTAAAAGAGGGCGTCCTAGCTGCCAAGACGAGCATCGTAGTGTTCGACCGAATGAGATGACGACTCTAGAAGTGGTGAAGAAAATCCACAAAGCGATACTGGATGATCGTCGACTGAAAGTGCGCGAGCTAGCAGACATAGTAGGCATTTCAAAAAGTGCGGTACATCGCATATTATCTGAAAATTTGGACATGAGAAAGCTGTTTGCAGGATGGGTGCCGCGTTTGCTCACACTCGAGCAAAAACAGTGTCGTGAAGATCTTTCGATTGAGTGTTTAGCGAAGTTCCACAGCAACAAAGCAGAACTTTTGCGGCGTTTCATAACCATGGATGAAACATGGAGCCAATCACTTCACACCCGAGACAAAAGAACAATCAAGACAATGAAGTCAAAAGGGAAAACCGGCTCGAAAGAAGGCGAAGACCGTTCCATCTGGCATCTGTTTTTTTGGTATGCCCGTGGAATAATTTTCATTGTCTATCTTGAAAAAGGAAAAACTATCAACGGCGAGTATTATGCGAACTTATTGCAACGTTCGAGCGAATAAATCAAGCAAAAACGGCCGCATTTGGCTAAGAAGAAAGTGTTGTTTCATCAAGACAATGCACTAGCTCACAAATCCGTTATTGCAATGGCCAAAATTAATGAATTAAAGTTTAAATTGCTACCTCATGCACCCTATTCGCCAGATTTAGCCCCCTCGCATTATTTTCTGTTCCCAAACTTAAAAAAATGGTTCAGTAGTCAAAGGTGCAGTCGGCAGTTAATGGCTATTTTGAGGCGCAAGACAGTTCTTATTATAAAAAGGATATCGAACTTATTAAACATCGCTGGGAAAGTTGTATAGAGCTGAAAGGAGATTATGTTGAAAAATAAATATATTTCTTTCCAAAATTTTTGTTTTCTTTGTTGGGTTGGGTACTTCTGGGACCACCCTCGTACTATGTAGTTTAGATTGTGAAGTTAGTGTCATTTATTGTATTTAGTAAAGCTAGTTTTCAGTGTTCTTTGTTGCTGTATACATTGTATTTATTATATAAAAACTATTCTAGTTAAATTTACACCCAAATCGACGCCATTTTTAGTTAATATAGTTATTTTTATTTTCATTATCGTGACGAATGTGCATACACAGTTATTAATGTAATTCGTATAATATATACATACAAATAAGCTTATTTAAAATGTAAATAAATAATATTCTGAGACGCAACGACACCAATACATACAAACGAAAGTAGTATTATTTTATAGTGTTTCACTTGTATGTCACGCCTTTTGTAAGAATTTGCATTGCATACACAAAATAATAAGACTTGGGTCAAGCTTGCGTTCTGGTCTACGCGTTGTTATTGAGTGGGCCATATATATGACCGCGACAACGACTCGACCACAACAACAAGGTAACTACGATCATACCCTCTGGTGTGTTAGTCTAACTATAAATAAATAAAATTATAGTCTTTGAAATAAAAGAGAAACACGGGCATGAAAGATAAATTATTAACTGTTAATTAGTAGTACTTTGTATTAGATATTAAAGATAAAAGCACATTAGCTGTACTTCCAGAACAAATTTTATAATAATTTCATTTTAATTTATGTATTTTTGTAGCAAGAGGATAGATCGAAATATCTCTAAAACGAACTAAAATGGCACTACGCGCCCGTGCAATTACTTGTTTTGAAAGCGGCGTTATGTGTGGTGTCAAATTTTCAGATTGTGCATTAATATACATATGTCGTTACTATTTAATCCAAGTAAACAATTCGAGCATATCGTGCAATCGTGAATAAAAACGAGGTGCAATGATAACGCATTTCTTTTTAGAATGCCTTAAAGGCTAAACAAATAAGTTGCAGAATTGGTGAATTTAAACGCTATAGAACAACTATAGAGAATGCACCATATTCTGGCAGACCAAAAATTGCTACCGATGAAAGAAACAATTGAAAAAATCCATGGAATCGTGATGAACGATCGCTGAGTAAAATTGACGGGACTAGTAAAGAAAGTAGGCATTTCATACGGCGGCGAACATTGCATTTTGCATTAAAATTTTAACATGAAAAAGCTTAGTGCTAGATGGATGCTGTGTATGTTCTCAATTCCTTAAAAGTGAGTGAGCAGCAATGTCTCAACATTGTCTACTGTAATGAAAACGATTGCGATTACGATATTTTATAAAAATCAATGAAACATGGATTTATCATTTCACTTTGGAGAGCAGAGAAGTTAAAGCAGCGGACAACAAATGGTGAATCAATCCCAAAGGACGAGACGATTCCGTCTGGAAAAGTGATTTTTAGCATATTATAAAATTTCCAAGAAATCAACGGTCTTATAGCAACGTACCATCTATTTTCCAGCACAGCAGCAAATTTGAGACGTCCACTACGTTTTGCATCTTCAACACATTTTTGCATTTGGAATTGACAAACATCAGCAGCAGAAAATAAAGCAGCCAATTTTTTCAGACTATTTTTCATTACATTTTGAATACTTGTTGTTGTCAAACCATTCAAATAGAAGTAGTTACTTACTGACAGCACGAATTTCAACATTATCCATGTTGCGTTATTCCATGGACTTTTCAACAGTTTATTGGCGAGGCTACTATACATGAAAAAACTGCGAGATCGGTTCTACAACTTCCGATAAGGAAAGGTTTTTTGAAAGTCCTTTTGGCTTCTACGTAGGCTTTGTTCTGTTTTACTAGGTTTTGCACTTTGGTCTAAGAAATTCCTAATTACTTAGATAGCCTCGTATCCGTATACCCGTCAGACGTTAGCTCAATTTACAATTCTATGTACCATTATCCGTGTAACATATTTTCAACTCTTTGCCTCTAGGTTTTGTTCTACGTCTTTTCCACATTGTTTCCACGAACAGCAACAGAAATAACGGTCGGCCTGATCAGAGACGCGTGTGACTAAATAAAGTATAAAATAAATAAATACAGTATAAAAGAGTTGCGCCTAGTGCCCTCAGGGAAACTTAAATTACACACTTCCATGAAACCCCACAACTCTTGGCACGTTACCTTACATTCTAGTTTTGGTATAGTTCAGGTTCTTCGAGATTAAATATTTTTTCTTTTAATTCGATGAGAAGGTATTGCTAACGATTTAACACATTGCGTGCTAAATAATTTGAAAGAAACAGAACCTTCAGAGTCAACGGTTTTTATCACATAATGCACTTTAGTCAATCATAAGAATATTTTTTTCGATTGCATTTTTTATTGTTTTCTTGCATTTTCAGTTGTTTTAGCAAATTTTAATTGTCGTTCACATATTTTTTATTTTCGCTTAGGCTACTCTCAACCAAACATGCATCCATAATAATACCACATCATGGTCCAAATTTCCAAGCGGAACCTTATACCAACAGCAACCTTCTACTTCTGCAGAGGATTAAGCGTAAGGCTCTAGTACTAGTTTTCTACAACCTTGTAATAAACAAACTGCGCCAACAAGAACCTTTCGAAAACAAACAAATCTCGACAAACTGTGGAAAAACCATTAGCAATCCTCGCTTATAATAGAGATAAGTCAAGAATAGACTTATCAAATCAAATGACTTCCTGTACTACAACTTTACCCGAAGAACTAAAATGATATATAAAGCTCGGTATTGAACTTTTATTAGGAACAACAGTTTTTAAGTATGGATCTTCTGCAAATATGCATCCCAAAAAAAAAGATTCGAGCACGTGCATTCCGGACAAATTTAACGGGAACTTTATTGAATGTAACACATGGATCAATAAGTCCCGAGGCTAACCCATAGATGGCGCTCGTAGTAAACCAGTAACCACGTCTTTCTAGAGTACTAACCTTTGCTTGAAACGTGTTAAAATTTTAAGTCGATCGGACCAGAAACAGATGAGTTATCGAGGTTGGAGTAAAGTCGTTTTGTAGTTTGTTTAAACAATGGAAAAAACCGAGTTTCGTGTTCTGATAAAACATTGTTTTTCAATGGGTAAAAACACCACGCAAGCAAAACAATGGATTGAAAAATGTTACCCGGACTCTTGTCCATCAAAAGCAACGATTTGTCGGTGGTTTGCCGAGTTTAAACGTGGTCGTACCGACACAAATGACGCGGAACGCTCGGGTAGACCTGTGGAAGCCGTTACACCGGAAAATGTGAGTGAAGTGACAAAAATTATAATGAAAGATCGTAAAGTGAAGCTCCGTGAGATTGCTGAGATGACACAGATATCATATGGAAGTGTATTTACTATCCTTCATGAAAAATTGAGCATGAAAAAGGTTTTTTCCAAGTGGGTGCCGCGATTGCTCTCGATGGAACAAAAACAGCAACGAGTCGATGATTCAGAAAGCTGTTTATCGCTATTTACTCGCAACAAAAAAATTTCTTGCGTCGTTACGTGACCATGGACGAAACATGGATACATCACTTCACTCCAGAGTCGAAGCGGCAGTCATCTGAGTGGCGCACAGCTGGCGAAAGCCGTCCGAAACGTCCGAAAACGCAGCAGTCAGCTGGCAAAGTACTGGCGTCAGTTTTTTGGGATACACATGGCGTGATTTTCATTGACTACCTCGAAAAAGGTAAATCGATCAACAGTGATTATTATATTGACTTACTGGTGGAAATCGCAAAAAAACGACCGCACATGCAGAGAAAAAAAATCCTTTTTCACCAAGACAATGCACCCTGCCACAAGTCGATGAAAACAATGGCAAAATTGAACGAATTGGGTTTTGATCTGCTTCCCCACCCCCCATATTCGCCAGATTTAGCCCTCAGTGACTACTGGCTCTTTGCTGATCTTAAAAAAATGCTCCAGGGAAAAAGATTTGGCTCAAATGAAGCTTATTTTGAAGCGAAAGATAAATTTTTTTATAAACATGGTATTGAAAAATTGGAAAAGCGTTGGAACCATTGTATCACCCTAAAAGGTGATTATGTTGATGAATAAAAAAAAATTTTGCAAAAAAAATGTTGTTTTCATTGTTAGTCTCGGGACTTAACACTGATAGTAAGAGAATTAGAAGAAAACTCCTAAAAGATACTGGTAGCAAAGAAGCTAGGAATTGAGTGGAAATGATTTGCACCTACATTGCAATACGTTTCTTGGAATGCTACAATTTTGTTTACAATGTTTAAACATCAAGCATAAATGGGTTATTGTTCAAATAAATTGTTTGTTTATCGCTATTGTTTTTAAGCGACAAACAAGTTGTACCAATGAGGACTTAGCAAACGGTTAATAAGAAACTTATTATTAATTGTTTACCGTTAACAAAAGTGAGATACGTAAAAATTAAATTTTATTAGAAACATGGCGAAATACAATGGTTTTGATTCGGAAATAATCATGAGACTAATTAGAAAAATTAACTTAAAAAGGACAAACCTTAATATTACTTGTTTGTCATCTCAAAAGAATAGTAATTAACAATTTATATGCTTACCGTTTTACCGAGACACAAAAAAATTCAAAGAAGAGGAACGCGGATTTCAAGTGACATTTCAGCCCAGAAAAGCTATAAAATCTCTTCTAAGAAACGCGAAAGATACAGTCAAGTTCAACGAGAAATCCGGGATGTACATATGAAGTAAGTAGTCGGGGTTGTGATAAAAAATACGTGGGTCAAACTAAACGGTCAATAGGAACCCGGTATAAAGAACATGTCTCGCACATAAAATTCAATCGCCCTGAGAAATCCAGTTTAGCAAAGATTGTGTTAGAAAATAATCATAATGTAGTCGCGGATTGTTTACATTTAATAAAAAATGTAAACAATTAAAAATTTTTTAAGACTGGGAAGAACTGACTTAGAGATATCTTGTGAACGTCAGTGTGTGTTCTGATTTTGACGGGTCGAGTGCGGAATTTTTTCTGTGTAAGCATTACCGCAAATGGTGCGACACTGTGATTAATAACCTGCTGATGATGACAATTTAGTTGTCGAAATACATATACAGAGTGCGAACGTTGATGTGTTAAGGTACTTTTTATCCAAGAATAAATATTATTTTTCTAGCTTTAAATGATTAACTTTTCAATTTTTCTCCAAGTTATGTACATCAAAATGTTTTGCATGGGCCACACTTGTACATTTATATACAAATTCTATTGCAGTATCGTCCATTTACGAACGATACTGTTGTATAGCGTTCATCGTTTGTCAGACACATACGAATGACGTGACCTATGCGGACTATACACTGTCATGCAAATATGACTGGTATGGCACGCAATATGTTAAAACCGACTAGAGTCATGTAATGAAAAATTGTTATTACGCGCCAATTGTAGACAAACATTTCAATGGTTTGTTAAATGTGTAGGTTCAGAACCTTCACTTTATACACGGAAAATTTCTAACGACAGTCATACTCTAGTGAAGAATATTCGAAATAATTGATTACTTCTAACCCAATGGAGGAACTATAACAGGGATCAAGTATTCTCAAATTATTTAACAAATACACAACAAAAACATTTCTATTCAGTAAGGTTAAACGATTTATGATGACCTGCCACATCATGAATCGTTTAACTCCAGAACAACGCTTCCAAATTGTGGAAATTTACTTTGAAAAAATAAATCTGTTCCCGAAGTTTATAGAGCACTCGGTCCATTTTACGGTCAACCTAATCGGCCTAGTGAGCAAGCAATTCGTGCAGTTATTGATCGTTTTCGCACTAATTTTACTCTTCTCGATTCAAAACCATCAACGAGACAAAGAAATGTGCGTACCGAAGAGAATATTGCTGCTGTAGCGCGAAGTATTGAAGAAGACGCCGAAATGTCGATTCGTCGTCGTTCTCAACTTGTTGGCCTTTGTCCTTCGACTACGTGGAAAATTGTACGTAAGGATTTTAGCTTACGTGCCTATAAAATAGAGCTCGTGCAAGAATTGAAGCCAAACGACCATCGTTTGGGTCGCATTTTTGCTGATTGGGCTCATTTGAAACTGACCGGAGATGAGCATTTTTATCAAAGAATTGTGTTTAGTGATGAAGCTCATTTCTGGTCAAATGGTTACGTCAATAAGCAAAATTTCCGTATTTGGTGCGAAGACAAGCCGTTAACGAATCACCATTACATCCATTAAAATTGACTGTTTCGTGCGATTTACACGCTGGCGGCATTATCGGTCTTTATTTCTTTCGAAATGAGGAAGGAGTTGCCGTTACGGTGAATGGCGAGCGCTATCGAGCGATGCTGACTGAATTTTTGTTTCCAAAAATTACTCAGCTAAACATCGACGACATTTGGTTCCAACAAGACGGCGCAATTTGCCATACAGCGCGCTTTACAATCCATTTATTGCAAAATCAATTTGGTGACAACTTTATTTCCAGAAGTGGTCCTGTTCACTGGCACCCTCGTTCATGCGATCTAACGCCTCTGGATTACTTTTTATGGGGCTATGTTAAGTCATTGGTTTATGCTGACCAACCAGCAACTCTTAAAGTATCGGAAGCCAATATTCAAGCCATCATTGACACCATACGACCAGATTTATTGGAAAAAGTAGTCAAAAATTGGATTGATAGAATGGACCATGTACCTTGTAGCCGCGGCAGGCATATTCCGGAAATCATATTTAAAAAATAAATGCCATGAAATTATCCACCAAATTATAATAAAAAAAAAATTCATTCCAACAATATTTCTGTCTTGTATTATCATTTTAAGTTCTCAAGCTCTTAAAAAAACACCCTACATTAAAAGACTTGAATCTGAACTACCTGGTGGTCTAAGTGGTAAAACAATCGTCTAGCAAACTGCAGTATACAGGTTTGAGTCCTGCTAAAATACAGAAACTTTTAATTAATTTTGTGTAATTATAATCAACGGAGGAATGGCAGGAAATACTAATTTTCATTCAAGATTTTCGCAAAGCAGTTCAATAGTCCTATATGAACAGAACAAATAATCTTGTATTCCCATAAACACGAGAAAGTTTGAATTTGAATGATATACAGTAATTGAATAGAAATGCATGAAAATAAAAAAAAATCAAATAATGTTATAGGACATAGAATCAGACATTTTTAATAGAGAGTTTTAAAATGTACTGAATAAGAGAGGCAACGTACTCAACATTTATTTTGAATCAATGAAATAAATTTAGGTCATCCGTTATTTGTTATTCGCATGTGCGAAAAATGAAAAACATTAATGACTTTGAAGGTGCAGCAAACTTTAAGACATACTTAAAGTTCAGAGTATATCAAAGACAACCAGGTGAATTTTTTAATCGAACATATTCGATAATAAAAGAAAAATATCTTTTCACAACTGCATGTAAAATTTAAAATGATTTATGGTGTTTATAATTTAACAAGCAACGTGAAGCGTTAGTGGTTACAACTTCCTTTCAGTATAGCACGGCGTTCGCTGTTAGTTCTCGGTAAAAAATTCTCATTGCATAGCAACAAATTACCGGTGTAGGAATGTATTGGCAGATAAAATGAGGACACATAGCGGAATCGGGCGATAATTTCGATGATAGAGCTTGTGCGTTGAAAACAGTTATATGGCATGATACGAAAAAAATGTGACGATGTTAATTATTGTTGTTCGAATTTGTGTCGTCGAATGATACGTGTATAAAATTATAACTTTTTCTTTTATGAGAGAAAGGAAACTTTGCTCTACTATCACTCCACGCCATTCATTTTTTCTTTTTCATTCTCTTTGATGCGATGCTTGGTAAAAAAGGATAACGAAACTTTTCAGCATATGGACTCTGTATACATAATAGTTGAAGAATAACGGAATACACAAACGCGAATACTTTTTTCCCATTGCTAAAAGATAATTTGACACCAACATGACATCGAGAAAATGTATTGAGATACACTAAAAAAGAGAAAGAAGGAATTCAATTAAGATTGTACTGGGAAAAGTTCCCAACGGTATTTTGAATAGATTGATACTTTTCTATTGGAAGTACATGGATATTTAAATGTTAATATTTATTTCGTATATATGTACAGTTCGTAACAAAAGTGTTGGTATACCCTGTGAAGTCTGAATAACATCAAATGTGAATGTCCGGCTATGACAAAGCAAATTTATTTACATTTAATAACGTTAAAAAAGTGTGTTAAACCTTTAATAATAATATGTACAAATACGAAAGAATTTGTCAAATATTCATACATCGAATGTCACAAATGGTTGAAAAAAGATATTCAAAATAGAACTGTTGAAACTGTACTCAGAAATAGACGTCTACATATCAATAATTATATATAAACATATAATTAAGTTTTTTACGAGAGGAAATTTAATGAAAATTATATTATTTTCTGCTATTTCATCGTTAATTAAATACTTAGAAATTAATTAAAAATTTCTGCGCTGGAGAAGGACTCGAACCTCTATCTGCCGTGTTCTAGACGACTGCTTTACCGATTAAGCCACCAGGCAGCGTAACTTCGAGTCCTTTAACACGCCATGAATCGCATTATGGAACAGATCTAATATTTATTTAAAACCCCCAGTCAAGTTATTATGCTGCCTGAGACACGGCGTTATCACTGCCTGGTGGCTTAATTGGTAAAGCAGTCGTCTAGAAAACGGCAGACAGAGGTTCGAGTCCTTCCCCAGCGCAGAAATTTTTAATTAATTTCTGTGTATTTAATTAACGATGAAATAGCAGAAAATAATATAATTTTCAGACGTCTAAATGAACGCAATCAGAGAACTATTTAAAGTACACTGAGGATAGATTTGCAGATGGAAATAAATATATTGTAAAGAAAATACATTAAGAAAATATATAGAGAATTCGAAGAGAAACTGGTTATAGCTAAAAAGCATCACGTAAAGATGTTTCATTACGGTCGTTAATAGTTACCTATTGTAAAGCGTAGAGCATATATGAATATATACATATATACATACATATACAATATATATATATATATATATATATATATATATATATATTAGAATATTTAGCAAATTCTTTCGTTATTGTAAGTAATAATAGAAGTTTTTAACGTTGTTTAAGGGAAGTAAATATTCATTGTCATAGCCGATAGTTCACATTTGATGATATTCATCATTCATGGGGTACACGAACACCTTTGTGATTGACTGTAGGTCTTTTACTTTGTAGTTCAAGTTAATATGATATTTAAAAGTATATTTAAATGTATTATAGGTTCGGAATTTGCTAAAGAAAGAAATGGAATAATAATAATATGTAAGTGGTATTACACCGATATGTGCGTGTACTGTAGTATTTATAAAAACTATCTCTGTTTATTAGCAAATGAATAATTGGTATGTCGTAATTATGAGTATATTGTCTATAAAAACAAGAATTTCATTTGCGAGATTAACTAATTATGAAACTAACATTAGATTTGCTATTAAATTAAGAAGTAAGAAAAGCTTAGTAGTATAAAGTAGTATGTAGTAGTATGTAAATTACCGAACCTTAAAAAGTTTAATTAAATAAAAAATATTATTACTGCATGTGCTTGTTTTCATCTGTGGTTTGATATAAAGGAAAATACATTGTCATTATAACATATGAAATGAATAAGCAATTGACTATCTGTTTTAAGATCGCAGCACTCCAGTGGCAATTTTAGAACTAACGATGATATACACAGTCTGACGCAGTAGAACATCAAAACTTTTAAAGTAGAAATTCTTAGTTGCACCATCTATTAAAAAAATATGCGTCGGTAAGGTAGAACTTTCACCAATGTTATGTCAAGATACCATGGCATTTGTATCATTAGAAGCAGAGAAATTAGGCATATAATAACAGTGTGGATTTGGCATTTGTCAAAAAATCAATTTTGAACAATAAGTAAATATCAAATTCTATTTTAAACTCGGCAAATCGTTTACCGAAACGTTTAATTTGATGAATCGAGTGTATTGTGATTCATGCTTATCACGTACGAGTACGTATGAGTCGTATAAATGATTTAAAGACGGTCGTACGGACATAAATGACGAAGTGCAAAAAAATTTGCGGTTACAGAAAGCAACTTTAAACTCATACATGAATTTATCAGAAATGAGCTAAAATCCTCATTGCGATACCTGGGAATGGAATTAAAATTTCCAAAGATTCGATTTATTGCATTTTGACACCGCATTTGAGACTGAGAAAGATTTGTGCAAGGTTTGTACCACACAAGCTACCTGATGGTCAAAAATTGCTTCGAATTCAGCATTGTACAGACTTGATTAAAGACTCAAGAAAGGATGAAAACTGCAGGTAGAGTTTTCAATGTGATCCAGAGACCAAACGTCAAAGCTCTGAATGGAAGCATTAAAGCGAAGGATGATCGACAAAAGCCATTTGGAGAACATAAAAGTGAAGGCAATATTGATTTGTCTTTATGAGTCTAAGGGCATAGTGTACAAACAGTTTGTATCAGCTAGTCAAACAGTTAATGCTCTATATTATCTTGGTGCTATGATGCGTCTTTTGGCGCGTATTCGTCCTGTACGCCCTCGATATCATCAAAATTGTAGCTGGCGTTTCTTACACGATAATGCATCATCTAACTACAAATGGCATTTTAATCATCAACCATTCACCGTATTCACCAGATTTTTCCCCTGTGATTTCTATCTATTCTCCAAACTACATTTGTCGATGAAAGGACAACGTTAGCTATTAAAAAGGCATCTAAAGCGATCTTGGAGGATATCTCTAAAGATTAACTTAAAAATTTGTTCGACATGTTAATTGACCTTGCAAAATGTTGTATTGAAGCCGAAGGCGACTATTTTAAATAAAATAAATGAATTTTACCAAAACAGTTTCGTTTTACTCTGCGACAGATTGTATATTCATGTACTGTAGAATTTATAAGAACTATCTCTGTTTATTAGCAAATGTATAATTGGTGTGCCGTAAATAGGAGTATGTTGTATATAAAAACACGCATTTCATTTGCAAGATTAACTAATTCATTATGAAATTAACATAAGGTTTGTTATTAAAATAAAATAAAATCGCTGAAAGTGAATAAAACAATATAAATTACCGAACCTTAAAGAGTTTAATTAAATAAAAAATATTATTACTGCATATGCTTGTTTTCTTCTGTGGTCTGATAAAAAGGAAAACACATTGTTATTATAACATACAAAACGAATAAGCAATTGACGATCTGTTTTAATTTCAGAGCACTCCAGTGGCAATTTTAAAACTAGCGACGACATACGAGGGAGCGTTTTTATATTCGCGGAATGGGGCACAAGAGGTGGAAATAAAAAACCAAATTATTTTTCTTTTTCAATATATTCACCTGCAAGACGGATACATTTTTCACATCTTTCAATTAATTTATTTATACCCTCATAAAAAAATGATTTCTCTTTATCTGCAAAATACGCCGAAACTGCCTCCTTGACTTCATCATAGGCAGTAAATTTTTTACCCCGCAGCTCTTTTTTCATTTTCGGAAACAGGTAATAATCACTCGGGGCCAGGTCTGGGCTGTAGGGTGGGTGATTCACAATTTCGAAGCCCACCTTATGCAGGGCAGCTAACGCAACACGGCTCTTGTGGACGGGCGCGTTGTCGTGCAAAAGCAGAACACCTTTTGTCAATTTTCCCCGTCTTTTCTCTTTAATGGCTTCTTTTAGTCGTCATCGGCCAAACTAAAAGACATCGGCCAAACTAAAAGATCGATCGAAACCAGGTATAAAGAACACCTTTCGCACATAAAATTCAACCGACCGGAAAAATCGGGTATAGCGAGACATGTATTAGAAAATAACCACAGTGTTAATATGGATTGTTTACATTTGATAAAGAACGTGTACAATTATCGCGAACTGGACGCGTATGAAAGCATGCACATCTTAAAGAATTTAAGCCATGTGGTAAACTTTAATGACGCCGGTCCCTTGCAAACCCCTCTCTTCTCTCTACTGAAAGACAGGAGGAACAATATCATAAAACACACATAAATCACACAGACACTTCTTGACCATAATAACCTTTTTCAATGTAGTGTATGTTAGTTTAAGTAAAAGTATTTTTTAAAATCTTGTGAAACAGACACAGTGCACATCTTGGTTTTCAACGGTGCGGATCGCGTACGGAGTTTATTTTTTCGTACAATTTTTTCGCCGTGTTTTACCAGGTGCGACACTTTGAAATTATCTGCTGATGATGACAACTTGGTTGTCGAAATGCGTATACAGAATTTACAAATAGTTAATTGTGGAAAGGGGTTATATATCAACCTTATTGATCAAGTCAATCAACCACAGGCTCCATCAAATTCAACAACTTCTTTTAGTCGCTCTAATATTGAAGCGTAATATTATCCGGTTATAGAAACACCTTTATCTTTATAATCAATCAACAATATTCCTTCCGAGTCCCAAAATACCGTTGCCATGAGTTTCCCAACTGATTGTGACACTTTAAATTTCTTGGGAGGTGCTGTGCCCCTTTTATGCCACTGCATGGAGCCTTGTTTGGACTCAGGTTCATAATGATGAACCCAACTTTCGTCTCCAGTAACAATTCCACTCAATACACCATCCTTGTCTTCATTACAGAGGTCCAAAAATGCACGCGAACACTCTACGCGCTGTTGTTTTTGCGGCGGCGTGAGCATTCTCGGCACCCATCTTGCGCTGACCTTAGACATGCCGAGATGATCGTGTAGGATTTTAAAAATTGTTGTATCGCATACTCCAACCATTTCTGCGAGTTGTTTCTTCTTTAGTCGAGCATCTTCGAGTACAATTTGTTCAACTTTTTGGATAAGTGCTGGCGTGGTCACCTCAATGCTCCTGCCTGGCCTCGGGTCGTCTTCAAGGGATTCCCTTCCTTGTTTAAATAAACTATGCCACTTGTACACCATGGTTTTGCCTGGACAAGAGTCACCGTAAACCAATGACATCTCATTCATTATGGTCGCGACTGATTTTCCTTGCCTGGTAAGGAACTTTATATAACGGCATGATATTCGACTTTTTCCATATTTCACTTTTCACTCCTGATTATGTTACTTGGTTGACGATAGCTCAAAGACTAACTGTCTAATAACAATGAAACTTCGTATTTATACTAATCATGAGTCGCTGCACAGGCCACGCCCCCAATGCGCCTACTCACCCCTCTACAACCCGCTCATTCCGCGGATATAAAAACGCTCCCTCGTACTACATTTTGTTTGTGTTTATTATGTGATTGAGTTATATTTTTGGTTAAATTTATATTTTATTTTATACTATTTTATTAGATTCTTTTGCAAAAATATTTACATTTACTATTATAATAATACATAAGGAACTAATTTAGGGCGCGTAATTTAAAGTTTATATTATAATATTGGGTCTGGGAAAAAGTTCGTGGCGTTTTTCCCGATAGATGGCATTGGTTGCCGATAACTAAAGAACAACAAGTCTCAGCGACACCACCGACGGCTCGTTTTTTAGATGACCTTCCGAACGTTAGTTTGAGCGTAGAAACATTGTAATCGGTGCAGTGGTTGGAAAGTTATTCGCACTTGAAAATGGAGAAGAATAATGAGAAATTTCGCTATATTCTGCAATATTATTATGATAAGGGGAAGAACGCTGCGCAGGCTTGTGATAAAATTTGTGCTGTGTACGGTGAAGGTACTTTATCGAAATCTGTTGCGCGGAAATGGTTCGCTCGCTTTCGTTCTGGAAATTTCAATGTGAAAGATGAGTCACGCTGCGGTCGTCCAATCACTGAAAAATCTGATGAAATTCTTGAAAAAGTCCAACAAGATAAGCATATCAGCAGTGTCGATATTGGCATGGAGCTAGGCATTGACCACAAAACTGTTATGAACCATTTACACAAAGCTGGTTACAAAAAAAGCTTGACGTATGGGTTCCTCATGAGTTGAGCGTGAAAAACATGATGGACCGAATTAACATCTGCGATGCGCTGCTGAAACGGAATGAAATCGAGCCGTTTCTGAAACGTTTAATAACCGGAGATGAAAAATGGATTACGTACGATAATCGGAAGCGTAAAAGATCGTGGATAAAGGATGGTGAGCCGTCACAAGCGTTCGCTAAGCCAACATTGACGCCAAAAAAAGTGATGCTGTGTGTATGGTGGGACTGGAGGGGAATCGTCCACTACGAGCTACTTCCAACTGGTCAGACGATTGATTCTCAACTCTACTGTGCACAACTAGAGAGATTACGCCAGGCGATTGAAAGAAAACGGCCCGAATTGATTAATAGGAAAGGTGTTGTCTTCCATCATGACAACGCCCGACCACACACTTCTTTGATGACCCGTCAAAAATTGAGAGAGTTTGGTTGGGAAGTTTTGATGCACCCACCTTACAGTCCGGATATAGCACCCTCTGACTATCATCTGTTTCGATCTCTGCAGAACTCTCTCAATGGAATTAAGTTGGTTTCAAAAGAAGCCTGTGAAAACTACCTGATTCAGTTTTTCGACCAGAAACCACAGAAGTTTTTCACCGATGGGATCATGGATCTACCAAAAAAATGGCGAAACATTGTCGATAATAATGGAGCATATTCGGTTTAAATGAATTCGTCCACGCGCCATGCGGGGACCAGTTGAATTTTACTGAAAAAACGCCACGAACTTTTTCCCAGACCCAATATTTTGCTTACTAATTAAATTAGCCAACCCTACAATTTTAGAGGCTTAGAGACTAAAGTATATTTACATATGCTAGTATAGATTTGAACACATATTTGCCACTGCAGAATCTATTTGTTTCAATATTTAGTCAAACTTCCTTTAGTTTAAATAACCGCCTCAATTCGCTTCGGCATACTGTCGATACAGACTTCACGGTGGTTTGCAAATTTCTGTTTCCTTTCCAAGTTTTCTGAATATTTACTTTTAAAAAGTTTGCTTTGGGATTTGGGGTCGAGTCAACAATAGATTTAAGAACAGTGGTACCATTCTCGATTGGATTGGAGGTCCGGTGAATTTCCAGTCCAGGACAATACTAGTACACCAAAAAACATTCTGGATAGATTTCGTTGTTGATGCATCTTGGCCATTATAGATGCTTTTTCTTCGTTCTTTCGGTTAAATGCGGTTTTGTCGTAGGCCGGTGACATTTTATTTAATTCAGCAGCGTATAATTGAGTTCGCAAGATCCGTTATAATACTTTAACAAAAAAGGACTGCAGATGTACAACTATCTGATGGAAGCATATCTATTTTGCAAAGCAATATTAATAATTTTTCTACACTTCTTTTGGGTTTTATTGCGTAGATGGTCAACCATTTGATGTTAAAGGCAAGTCTTTTATAAATGTTACATATCTTGCCACTGTCCAGCCGGAAACTTTTACTTTTTCAACAATTTCGCTTTGAGAATACAAACCAGTCCCTCGCAAAGTTTCTATTCTAAGTTTTTCGCTGTTTGTAATATCTTTCGTTTTGCCCATGGCGCATAAATTTGTAACAAAAGTATAAAGTCTAAAATTTGTGCATGACTAATTTCATAAGATACTAAACTAAAAAAAGGTAAATGCGTTACATAGAACACACACTTTGACGGTTCTAACAATTCTGAGTAAATTTTACTTGTATAAACGCATTATAGTACTCTTTCGCCTTCCTTATTTAACAAGCGCGAAGGTAGAGATTTTAAGTTAGGTAAGAGATTAGCGATCCCACCACATAATACTATGAATGAAATATTGTAGGCTAACGGTCTGTATATTTAAGAAATATGTACATTTACCTTTACATGAGAGGCAATAAAATGTATTAAAAACTATACAGAGGGTACTAGAAAAGTTTTGCAATATGACGCAACAATGAATCGTTGGAAGCTGCTTGTTGCTGCATATCGACACATGTTCATACGTGCACAGTATCCGCCGCGCCATGTCGATGGGCTCAGTTATTCATTAGCGGTGAGAGTGTAAAGTGCCTGCGATGGCATTGTGGTCACGAAATGAGATAAGGGCAGTTTTGCGTTATAATTTCGGGCATGGTTTAAACATTTGACCAGTGCTTCGAAGAAACGACTCTTGCACTAGGTGATGTTTGTCCACATCGCACAACGATATTCAGATGCTACAGAGAATGCCAAAGAGGAAATTTAACTGTGGAGGATGCCAAGAGGCCGGGAAGGCCACGAACGTTAGTTACGTTACTTACGTTACTACTGCGAGAAAAATGCTTGGCGAGGACAGGCGAGTGACCTACCACCAGATAGAGGGCACTTCAGGCCTAAATGCACCAGCAATTCGATCGATTCTGCATGATCATTTGCACGTGAAGAAACTTTGTTCTCTCTGGGTGCCGCATCGACTGACCGAAGAGCAGATGACACGACGTGTAACTTGGTGCCGGGAGATGCTAAAAAAGTTTAATAAGGGACAATCTCGATATGTGAACAACATTGCGACAGGTGACGAGACTTGGCTGTACTATTGCGGTGTGCTAGGCGGTTTTCCAGTGATAAGGACCTTCTGCGGGCTTGGGACGACGGGTGCGCTTTACTCCCTAGTGAAACTTGGCTGAACTGGTTTAAAGATTGGTTTCGGAGGATGGATTGAGTGTAGAGGAAATTACTTTGAAAAAATTAAATAAACAAAGCTGTATTGCAAAACTTTCCTAGTACCCTTTGTACTATTCATCATAACTGAGACCTAGTTAATTTAATTACTAGATACTGTATATTCTAATTCCTTTTATTTCATATATGAGGCGTATAGATGCAAAACTCACTCTTTGCAAAAATTGCATAAATTCAGAAAAGTACATCGTTATGTTCGAAATTTTACAAAGAATGTTACTGTGGTATCGGTTTCTAGCAAAACTCACTGTTCGATACCGAAAATAATAAGTAAATTTAAAGGTTCACTGCAAAATTCACTCTTTGATTCTGTCATTTCGAAGCAAATCTCACTGTTTGCTATTAAGCCAATCAAAATCATTCTAAGAGGCGTGTCTTAGAGTAACGCGTGCGCACTCTCGTCATTCGCTACGTTAGTGCTTGCTGATAATTACTAACTGTAAGTCTGTGTGTTTTAATTGCCAGTCTTTAAAAGTTATTTTATTGTTATTTTGTGTAAATGGAAGTTATAAAAAATGGTCAAAGCATTGTGCCCTGTTGCTCCGGAAAAGGGAGAAAAAAACTTCGGCATGAATCTGCAAGAGATACTTTGAAGAAAGCGCGGTAAGTTTAAACAACGTTTTAAAATGAATGCTCATACTGAAGGTTATTTTCTTAAAGACATCGTCTAAAAGGATTACCTGGATATCCTACATGTGGACATAATGGGAAACCCGGTTTTCCATATTTCTGTGCAACTTTGAAAATGAATCAAATCAAACGCTTTCATGAGAAGCTGTACTCAACACCAGATAAAGTTAAGTAGGATACGTATATTCTTAAATGTTGCCATGGTGAGCAACCTAAAAAAACCGATAAGAATAAAAAAAGAAATAACACAGTTTCAATCACCTACAAAGTACCTGATGGTGAAGGAAATTTTATACGTGTCTGTAAGGCTGCATTTTTAAAACTGACTGGTTTGAGCAGATTTAGGATTGAGCGAGTGGTAAAAAACTTTTTGAATGAAAACGAAATTCCAATAGAAAGGAGAGGTGGTGATAGAGTGGGAAATAAAAACGACGACAAAAAGAATGAAATAAAAAAATTTATAGAATCGCTAGAGTGTGTAGAGTCACACTATTGTAGAAGTAAAACCTTCAATCGTTTATACTTACCATGTGAACTAAATTTGAACAAGTTGTACTCAATGTATTCAGCAAACGTTGAAGATAGTCTCTGTGTAAAGTTAAGCTATTTTCGGGAGTATGTTAACACGCATTACAATTTAGGATTTGGTTCACCGCAAACGGACGTATGCTCAACCTGTTTGAAGACTGACGAAATTTTAAAGACCCCTCTGAAGGAAGAAGAACGACAAAACGTTCTAACTGAACAACGAGTGCATAAACTGAAAGCAAAAGCATTTTATAAGCTACTTCAAACCGAAAATTTAAATGTGGAAAACTTTTCTTTCGATTGTCAAAAAAATTTGGCTTTGCCAAAACTACCAGATCAGGCCTGTTACTTTAGCCAGCAGTTAAATTATTATAATTTTACGATTGTGAATGGTAGTTCCAAAGGACATCTTGATTCAACTCATGTGTTTTCCTACCTTTGGTTGGAAACTGATGCACCTAAGGATTCAAACTCAATAGCCTCTGCAGTACATCACTTTTTAAAAACATTTCAGTTTAAAGAAACTACGCACATGGTACGCCTATTTGCTGATGGCTGTGGAGGCCAGAATAAAAACATCACTATGATGGCAATGCTTTCTTCATGGCTTTTAAAAGATGCCCCCAAAACAGTTGATACCTTAGAAGTAGTATTTCCTATAGTGGGGCATTCGTTTATGCCTCCTGATCGAGTGTTTGGGTTGATTGAGAAATGCTTGAAGAAAAAGTCCGTTATTATTAATCCTGAGGAGTATGAAGAAATAATAACAAAACATTCAACAATTCGAAAAACTGATGAATGGAGCATCTTTGACTGGAGAAACGAAGCTAAAAAAGTTATAAAATTACCAGGTTCTTGGCATTTCCAGTTCACTAAAAGCAAGAGATTTATTTTTAAAAGATGCGGCAAGGAGAATGTTATTTTACGTGGCGAACCAAACTATTTTTGCAACATCGGGGAAGCTAAAGGAATATGCAAGAAAGGCAGGAAAATATCTTGTTTGGCTCCGAACGTTATTCCTTTTGGCAGAAAATTAAAAGGGGATAAAAGCTCGATTGGACGCTTATTGGTTTCACATTTTGGAAACAATTGGAGAGAGAAACCGAAGTTAAAACTATACAAAGACTTTTTATTTGCATCAGAAGCAGACAATAAAAACCATCTAGAAGCCGCAAGTGATTCCGAAACGGAATATTCTGAGCAATGCGAAAATCAAAAATATATAGACCTGGAAATATAAATGAACAATTACTGAATTTATATTACTTTGTATTATTTACGAATAAATAAATAGTTGTTTTGCGTTCTAAAATTCTTTGTTCTCCTTTTACTTATAGAATTTGATGCAAAACTTACTGTTTGCAAAAATTAGCTGCAAAACTAACTGTTTACTATTTTAAAATTAAAATTACAGCCTGTTTTGCAAACTATAATGTATACAGACTTAGTGATAGCAATTAAGACGACTACTGTAATCACCTAGCAGATAATTAGACTTATATCACTTAAAAATCGATCCACATTCGTTTTTTGCGAATTACTTAAAATAAGAGAAACTGCAAAGAGTGAGTTTTGCGTCTATACGCCTCATATGAAGTCTCTCGAAATATTTTATATTTTCACTTGTGCGAAAAAACTACGAAAATAAAGCAGTCTTATTTTTGGCTCAAACAAACACATGACAAAATTTAAAATATGGACGCAACAAAAACCGAAACAAAAGACATTTGGATATCTTCTTTGAAAATTGATATAAAATATTTAGGACTCATAACTTCTCATAGTAATGTTTGGTTAGGCTATTCGCCAGATGGAAGAGACCAAGTGCTTTATTATCCCTGGATAAGTAACCCAAACACAAAAGAATAAAATTTATAGCTAGAATAAAACGACTAACACATTAAAAAAGAGAAGAATATAATTTTGTATTTTACATAACCCTATCTCGACGAAAATTGTATTTGAAGTTATTCGAAATAATCGACGTGTATGCAGACATGCAACATACTGTATATAAAATAATACTATTACCGAGAAAATATTCAAATTGTTTATAAACCTACTGTTAGTTTGGTTCGTACTGTAGAATTATAATAAAGTCACTTTAAATTTGACAATTGTTCAAATTATATATTTTATATGCAAACATAGTATGAAACGCCTATTTGCACTATATGCTTCAAATTTTCTATAATTCTCTTAAAAGTACATAAACGAAATACTTCCGCTATAAAGAAACAATTGCATTGTAAATTTCTTACCAATGGAATAGCCTTCTCCAACAGTAAGATGCGCGTGACCGGTCAACGTAGCAACAGTAAAGAGATGCGGGTTGATGGCATTTAAGGCGAGTTCTTTCATCTGCAAGATAAAAGTTAATGTATTATTACATTATAGGCAACAATAGTTACAAATAATAACATATTTACTGTATTTTTTGTAATGCGCTTTATATAACATTATGTATGGTTTTATGTAAAAAACAACATATAAAACAAAATGTTTGACATAGTAACAAGTTCTTTCAATTACATCGTTATTACTAGTCTAATGAATATGTTTACGGTATTCTGCAAAACACTTATATTAATGTTGTTTAATCAACTGTTAGGTTACTGTTTCCTAACACTGTTATCTTTAACTGTACGCATAGTTAATTGTTTAAATGATATCGTTAATTAACTTTTTGAAACCTGACGACTTCTGAAATATCGATATAACTGGTTTGAAAAAAGCAAATTATAATCAAATTTACAGTCGGCGACGAGTGGACATTAGGCAATTTATGGATTAACTCTATATTTTAAATATATTTATTTAACAAATTATAAAACGATGTCATCCTAGTAGAATAAAACGTTAATTAGAAAAACTTTCAAAAACGCTTAAATAAAAAAAAATAATAAATATATAATAGTATATATATATCAATGACATTAGAAGTGTTACACCTAGAAGGAATAGTTTCCTGGACGTGATTTTTTGGTAATGTGATAAGCTTAAGTCAAGAATGAAACGATCAGATTTCCAAGAAATTTTATTAACATTAATTTGAAAAAAAAATCAATAATGTGTTTGGCGACCCCGTAGCTGTAGACACTCCTGTACACGTCTAGGCATCGACAAAATAAGATGGTCGATGTCTGCTTGTGGCACCTCGTTCCAAGCAACTTGAACTTAGTGGATTAACTGTGCCAGAGTTTGTGGAGGATGGTTCAAATTGGTCAGTCTTCTCCCCATTATGTCCCACACATGTTCGATGGGATTTAAATCCGGTGAACGGGGTGGCCACGGCAAAACATTAACGCCAGCTTCTCGTAGAAAGTCCATAGTACGACGAGCAATATATGGACGCGCGTTGTCTTGCTGAAAAAGGACGTGTGGACGGCCATCTAGATAAGGCAATAAAGTGGTTTGTAGGACGTCATCAACATAACGCGCAGCTGTCATACTGCCCCGAATAAACAGACGAGGTGATCGGCTTCCATATGCAATAGCCCCCCAAACCATTACTCCAACAGTCCTGTGCACATGCCTCTCAACAGCAAATCCAATATCACGTCGCTCTCCACGACGGCGTCTTACCCTTTGACGGCCATCATACATGCCTAGGCAGAATCGCGATTCGTCGCTGAATACGACATTATGCCATTCTGCTTCCCAATGCTGCCGTTCTCTGCACCAGTCCAAACGTCAGAGGGTAAGACGCCGTCGTGGAGAGCGACGTGATATTGGATTTGCTGTTGAGAGGCATGTACACAGGACTGTTGAAGTAATGGTTTGGGGAGCTACTGCATATGGAAGCCGATCACCTCTTCTGTTTATTCGGGGCAGTATGACAGCTGCGCGTTATGTTGATGACGTCCTACAAACCACTTTATTGCCTTATCTAGATGGCCGTCCACACGTCCTTTTTCAGCAAGACAACGCGCGTCCACATATTGCTCGTCGTACTATGGACTTTCTACGAGAAGCTGGCGTTAATGTTTTGCCGTGGCCACCCCGTTCACCGGATTTAAATCCCATCGAACATGTGTGGGACATAATGGGGAGAAGACTGACCAATTTGAACCATCCTCCACAAACTCTGGCACAGTTAATCCACCAAGTTCAAGTTGCTTGGAACGAGGTGCCACAAGCAAACATCGACCATCTTATTTTGTCGATGCCTAGACGTGCACAGGAGTGTCTACAGCTACGGGGTCGCCAAACACATTATTGATTTTTTTTCAAATTAATGTTAATAAAATTTCTTGGAAATCTGATCGTTTCATTCTTGACTTAAGCTTATCACATTACCAAAAAATCACGTCCAGGAAACTATTCCTTCTAGGTGTAACACTTCTAATGTCATTGAGTATATATATATATATATAAATAACAGAAACAAAACAAGACTAGAATAAAAAAATAAACAAAACACATTCTAATACTTCGTATGGCCTGCCTTTGCTGCTATTACAACTTGCCAACGTCATGGGATACTTTCTAATAAGTTTTTGGAAAATTCAGGATCAATTTCTTGCCTCTAACGCTCTAAAACCTTGTTTTTGCATTCTTCTAATAATTTGGACTTTTTGATCTAAAAGTGTGGACACATTCTCAAACGGATTTTAAAGCCGGCAATTGAGGTGGCCATTCTAATAACTCGTCTGTGTAAAATTTCTTAATTAGCGGAACGTGTCAGTTGCATCCAATCCTGTAACATTAGAAATGTATATTCTAAACCCATTTCGACCACAGATTCCTTTAAATCGTCATTAATTAATTCTACAAAAGATGCTGTGTTCACAACTCCTACAATTTAAACCAAATTTCTTACGCCATGTCACGAAAAATAACTGTATATTATCAATCAGGCATCGAATTCCATAGCTTTATTGATATGTTTGTCTAGGCAGGTAGTGCTTTGGCTTTATTCGCTTTTTCTTCTGTGCTTTCTTGCGAAGAAGTTTAGATTTCCTTTCATCACTCGATACACCTTACTTCCAAAACAAAATTTATAAATTTCTTGGGAAAATTTAGTCTCTTTCTCTCTTTATTAATGGAGTTAATGTATGGTTTCAGACGAAGTGCAAAAGTGTTAAAATTAGTGGATATTGATCTACGCGCAATACTTTTCACCAAAATCTTTATCTGCAAGGATTGTTTAATTTCTCGACAAGAAACTGCAAGACAATTTGTTATTTATCGTACAAATAGTGCATCTCTTTTTTTGGTAACTCCCCTTTTTGGACATTTCCTTTCCTATTGTACCTGTCGTCTACTTTCTGCAATACCTTTTACGAGGGTAGCCGGTTATATTTCGGGAATAGCAACCAAAAAAAATTTTTTATTATCGAAAATAGTTTTATCGGATTTGACAGTTCTATGACTCTCTAAAGGTACGGTTGCACGTGACCAGTTTTTCCGAAAAAACAGGCGGCCATTTGTTTTGATGTGCTTCGAACCCGAACAACTTTTGTTAGTTCTAGCTCATCTTGGAATACCCACAAAGTCGACTGCTGTTTACTATCGGGCTCATACGTATAGATCCAAGATTCATCACCTGTGACGATTTTACAAATGTTCTTTGAAGCACCTCAATTGTCTTTTTGTGCATTTCTTGGCACCAATCGACGCGAGCCTTTTTTGAACGGTTGTGAAATTATGTTGAGATAATCCACGCTGAAATTTATGAAAAATAATTGCACGAAAATGTTCGCGAGTTAATTCCATTTTTACGCCGACATAAAATTTTGAAGTTATAAAAATAGGAATAGCGATCGGATAATAAAACTGTCAAGGTAAATATATTGTGAAAAATGACAACCTTCGAGATGCAATCATCAGATCGGAGGCAACACTAACAGTGTTTACCCTAAAGTATCCACTTAATTTAGTCAAAATAAATAATAAGTATATGGAAAACCTTAATTTATTTAAGACATAAAAATTATAGTGGGTAAATAGTACAATTAGTAATTCATACTTCCAGAAATGTTGAAAGAAATTTCAGACAAAATGTATAATTTAATAATTGCTTTTCACCAGATGATGTCGACTCAATGTTATAGCTGGTTCTATGTACACTCACGCACTTAAATTGAAATGCAATTATCTATTTTTTAACATACAATTAAAGATCACTGAATTGTAGACGATTTTACAATATCATTCTTTAAAAGAATAAAGATTAATACTGTCAAAACAATATAAACATTGTAAATGAGTTTTATTCATACAGGTCAGTCAATAAATAAACATACTATACATAAAATATAACTGGATATGGTGGCGTGTAGACTTTGGGTATAACGCCAGGAAAGATATTATTATTTTACAAGTAAAATTTTGACTGTTGTGTTACAATTGGATCTTATTTCTTTACAAATTAGTTTGCATTTATTTGTTTACTTAATCAGGAATTAAATGAATGAACTGGTATACTTTTACAACTAAAATTCCTAGCATTGCTTTCATTGATAAACGCTCAGTTATATGACTAAGTGTATGGGTAGTTGGTGCTCTTCATTGACCAAACTTACTGTTACTGCTATTACTTTTATTACAAAAGAGACTTATATCATTGTCACAGTACTATATTTAGTGGTAAATGCGCAAAATGCGGTGTCAAGTTGGAGTTTAAATATGTCAAAGTGGCTGATTTACTGCTGAATTATAGTTATTGCGCATGTTCAATTCTGTTTCTTAGTTTTAATTAGAGGTAATTTTAAAGCAAATCATACACATTCCTTGAAATTATTCTTTATTCGAAAAAAACTATTATTTACGTATTAATTTATATATATTTTTCGTATCAGTTTCCGTTATTCAAACAAATTTATTTATTATATCTTGATGGATGGACTGTCTAGGTCATGTCATGATATTTATTAAGGAAACAAGGAGAACAGAATAACAAAAATGCGTATATTTATTTAGAAATAATATTAGTGCATAGTAAAATACTATTTTCTAAAGTAACCTGAATTAATTACTACCGCATGCTTCAATTTATGGTTTTTTAAAAGCAAAAATATAAAGTTATACACATAGACACATAAATTATATATATATATATATATATATATATATATATATATAATAACCGTTTCCTCATACTTCAACATATACCGGCATTTGTCTAATTCATCGGTAGTCATATGTGTTGAAGAAAGAAATGATACAAACGTTTTTCTAATAGAGTTACGCGCTACGTCTTGTCAAGAAATCGTGACAAATATTGTATAAACAGATGTATGCAAAGCACGTGTATTATGCACACATGTGTCACGTACGAGGGTGGTCCCAGAAGTACCCGACCCAACAAAGAAAACACAAAAATTTTGGAAAGAAATATACACTTTTCCCAGCGGTGTTCAATAAGTTTGATACCCTTTTTATAATAAGAACTGTCTTGCTCCTCAAAATAGCCATTAACTACGGACATCACTTCTTCATCGCTCGAAAATCTTTGACCACTGAGCCATTTTTGCAGATTTGGGAACAGAAAATAATCCGAGAGGGCTAAATCTAGCGAATAGGGTGCATGAGGTAGCAATTCAAAATTTTAATTCATTAATTTTGGCCATTGCAATAACGGATTTGTGAGCTGGTGCATTGTCAACAACACTTTCTTCTTAACCGAATGCGGCCGTTTTTGCTTGATTTGTTCACTTAAACATTGCAAGTTCGAATAATACTCGCAATTGATAGTTTTCCTTTTTCGAGATGCTCAATGAAAATTATTCCACGCGCATCCGAAAAAGCCGATGCCATGACTTTACCTGCAGATGAAATAATCGTCGCCTTCTTTGGAGCCGGCTCTCCCTTTCGAGGCCATTGTTTTAATTGTTCTTTTGTCTCGGATGTGAAGTGATGGGCCCATGTTTCATCCATGGCCATAAAATGGCGTAAAAATTCTGCTTTGCTGCTGTAAAACGTTGCTAAACACTCAATTGAAACATCTTCACGACACTGTTTTTGCTCGAGTGTGAGCAAACGTGGCACCCATCTTGCACACAGCTTTCTCATGTCCAAATTTTCAGATAATATGCGATGTACCGCACTTTTCGAAATACCTAGTATATCTGCTAGCTCACGCACCTCACCTCATTTGGTCGATCACTGCGATGCTCGTCTTGGCACCTCGTACGACCTCGTTTAAACTCTGCTACCCAATATTTCACTGTTGTAAACGAAGGAGCAGACTCACATAGGGTAGAATCCTGTTCAGCTTTATCGATTGGGCTGAGACCTTTTAAATAAAAGTATTGTATCACGTAACGATGACCAATTTTCTTCATTTTTACAAATTCATTGAAAATGTTCACTATTGATGGCTACCAAGCAAATACTAAGCAACGTGGCGTCTTCAAAGTTGAAACATTTGCTTTATAGATTATGTACTTTCTAATACATTTATATTTTTCAAACAACTACCGCCATCTCTAGGTCAGACCGGCTACTTATGGGACCATTATTATCTCGTATAATACAAATAAAATAGTGTTTTGGCTTTTGACTTATGAAGTTTGTCTTTTCTACGGTTCCGATACTGTTATATTCCTCGTACTTTACCCCTGTTTTTTGTTATTGTTCTAGTAGCTAATTTATCATATTTATTTCGTCATCCTTGTAAGTTTACACTTAGGTAACCTACGTAGGCAGTCTTTACATTTGTTATTTACAGATTTACAGGTTAGGTATATAGTACATTAACGCATCTGACAGCAATATAAATATAGTATTTAATTTGACATCCTCACTTCCTATCGACATCTTATTTCACACGAAAGTGATCACGTGATCGGAAAACATTCCTAATTTTAGCTTTATATATTTAGACGCCTCTTTTTTCGCATTATGTTCCGTTGTTTAAAGAAATTTCTTATTATGTATTGATGGATGGATTGTCTAGGTCAGGTCATGATATTTGCTAGCGAAACAAAGAGAAAATTATAATAAAAATTGGTATATTTAATTAAAGGTAACATTATTTATGTTAAGTTAAGTAGTCACGTTTAATGGTTCTACGTTTTGTAAGATTTTACTTTGTGCGAATTAAAATACTGTTTTCTAAAGCAACCTGAATTAATTACAACAGTCGCTTATTCATACTTCAATTTATGCTTTTTTAAAAGCAAAAAATATAAAGTTACATACACATATATATGTATATATATATATATATATATATATATATATATATATATACTTACTTAATATATGACGAAAATTATCATAATCATGTAATCAATCGTATACAACTTTAGAACGATATTGATTATGCATTTGACTAAATGCCAAACATTTCCGCATATAGGAGATTTACGCTGACTAAGCATAAATTGCTTGTTCCAATTGTTCAGTCTTACAACAAAAAGTTGTATTTTTGCTAAACATAGTCAGGTCCGTACTATTTCACGGTTCACGCCATGCATAACATAACTATGACAAAGACAAAACTAAGACCAAGAAAAAGTATTTGGAAAAACGTAGAATAATTTATTTTAATATTTAACTGAGGTATCTAAGAACGAGAAAATTAATTTGGTTTGTAGAATTCTTTAGCAGTGCTGCTTTACGTACCGACGTTTCGTCCACTCTTACCAGGAACATCCGCAAGGTTACTTTTACTTTTGACGTTACTGCATTGAAACTGTTTTGTGGACACCAGTGTTAAAGACGCAGTTCCCGAAAAAGAACCAAAAAATTCATTTGTATATTCACTTTTCTGTCTACGCTTTTCCCTTTTGACGCTTTAATCTGATTCAGGCCTTGATCTACTTTAATCTCCCTCATCTCTTCCCTCCACTAATTCTCTGCAATCATTTTATGTCATACTTTTCAGAGTTCTCTAGTACTGCTTTCAGAGTCACAATAAATTACACAATTAATCGGATAAAGTTTGGTTCTATGGAAAAACTATATACGACGAAGGATATTTTATACTGTTACATATAATTTATAGATATATTTCGATCTTTAAATTTCGTTATCATGCTTTCGTTGATTTAGCTACATTTCGTACATTAGGATTCTTGTGAAACATTGGTACATTAGGAACTATGTATGTTTCACAATTTAACAAAGTTAAATATGGCTAAAAACATATTCAATCCTTTTAAACGTATATCTGGAAAATCTGAATAAAAGTACACACAATGTTCCCAATTTATTGAAGAGATTCCTTCTAATCTCTCATCCTATCACTACCATTTGACACTTTTGCAGATATATACGTGACTTTGACTTTGTACTTGTTATGACAAAGGAGTTCTATTTCTTTGAAGTGTTTTGAAGAATGGCCTGAAATCAATGTGGAAGTGGGAAATTTAGAGCAGACTGAGAACTCGATGGAGTACACTTGTGGTATGATTAATACCTCTCAGTTGTCATGTGATGTGCAGTTTGACTGAATATCTGAACTGAGCCTGTTAATGTCGTGTGATAGTCATGTGGGACGGGAGCTAGGGGGTGTCGTCCAGGAGAATATCTTGCGGGCATCTGTATTTGTCGTGTAGGAACGTTGATATGGAAGACTAAGAGATTATCGTAGTGCGGAATGATTTGAAAGTACGTCATTGTCAGGTTCCGAGAGAATTCCCTGATGGTGGTGAAGTTTAGGTCCTAGGTTAGTTACAAACCAGGGGAAATCCGTAATGGTTCTTAGGATCTTGTTTTGTTTACGCTGAGTTTCATCTCCAGGTTGGGTGTATTGCCCCCATGCAACAGTGTGTACAGTTGGATGGATACACCTGTGGCCTAGTTCGAGACTTGGGTAACGTGCTGTTTCCAGATTAGTCCTGAGTCCAGTGTGACTAAAAAGTATTTGATCTTCTTTTCCCAGGGGAACTCTCTGTCGAACATCGATATATACGTAAATGACATCTATTATTTATAGATTATTGTATTTTATGGTCTTATTTGCGAAGGTTTTATTAGAACGATTGTATACTGAAATGCTTTTGTTCATATTTATAGTTGAATTCAACTTATTAGATTTACCATATATGTAAGTTGTCATGTATTTTTTAAAGTGTGCGCACAGTACTCTTCATATCGACGTCATCTTCATATGTTGCTATTTCAATAATGCAAATGCAATTTTTCAGGCACGAAACTCGACATTTTCAGAGAGGTATAAATCTATGACACTGTTACTTTCGCAAAATATAACATGTATGGCTTTGAAGGTAGACGTCAGTAGAGTAAAATGACGTGTGTCAAATCATAACATTGCATACTTGAACCTAGCAACTTTTCGGTACACCTGGTAGATCTATTATATTCAAATTTTTTTGCAAAACAATATTTAATTTATTCATCTCTAATAGAAATTATTATAAATATTGCAAGACAATGTTATTTTTTTTATATTATTATTTATACTTCTGATACAATTTTTTCATAGACTTTTGCTATTCTAAAAGTTAGCGATAAAAACTTTTATAAAATGGACCCAGTCCGCTTCTGTTCATCAACAATGGGCTATATTTATTATTTTAGCGCCATACACGTAAAAAACTTATGGTAAATATAGCTTAATTACACGCAATATTTTTATTCGGATTACATTTCACTATTCTGTGAAAATTGCATAATATTAGGTAGTTAAACTGCAATTTGCGTAATTCCAATATTATTTTAATCAGATTACATTGACTTAAAGAATTTATTTAAAAAATCGAACGAAACACAATTTAGTTTATGTCACGGAACTAAAGTTTGTTGAATCGCATTGAATAATAGCCTTAGTTCAATATGAAATGAATAGAGTGAAAATAAATAACATACCTCAAATTTGTTACCAATCTTTTGTGAATTAGTTCTTTACGGACAAAATATTAGTTTAAATATCAACATATTTATGTACGTATGTGTATCATAGATTTCCTAACATTTTAAATTTTAAAAGAGGAAATATCGTTGAAGACATTTCTTTTAACGGGATGAGCCATTTGTTCCTAACGTTACTAATTTTGTACTTAACAGTTTTTATTTACACTTTACAATTATGTGTGTAACACATTTCCTAAATGCCCGGCTTTACCTTAAGCTTTACGGACGCTAGGCTTGTTAATAACATTTTCCATTACATTATGAAAGATTTCTGCGATGGGTTGCCGCAGTGGCGGCTGGTCAGGTGAGGCAGGTGAGGCAGTGCCTCACCATCTAAATCTTGGAATTATAACAAGAATAATATGTATACTTTTAAAATTCTTTATAAATTAATTATCATCTTTTATTCAGAATTTATCTTATAAACAATAAGAAAATAGTTTTAAATAAACCGGCATTACAAGCAAAGTACAAATTTATCATTTCATTTTAATTCCGTGCGAATGTACGAGCGCGTATACTTGCCCCGACCAACTTCATGCTTGATCTATGTATATCCCTACTAAACACGAATATTTGAGGCCCGGCCACTCATTGCCTCTCATTGAAAATTTATAACGCACTACAGCAGTCAAAAAAATTCTCAATTTCTATGGAAATTACAGTAAAGTATTAGCTACATATTTAAGATAACAAAGAAGAAAAAATATTCAAAAAGTTAATAGATTTTTCTAACTTTATTGTGAGATTTTTGAATTTTTTAATAATATAGAAAGCATTATTAATAGGATAAATTAAGTATTTATTTAATGATATAAAGATGTCTAAAGGTTTACATTCTTCTTGTACAGTTTCTCAATATTTCCTCCACGCAAATAATATGTTTTAAGTTTTAACAGGAGTATTTTTATTGTTTCAAGTAGATATTCTTTAGATATTAATGTATGTATGTATGTATTATTTAGTCTGAAGCCAATTTGAACTGAGCCTCTCATCGAATCACAATCGCCGAACTACCGAATATACTCGAGGCTGACATTCTCGGCCCGAATCGCAAATTACAACTTGGGGGAATAACAAAGTTAGGTTAAATATTTTAATATTTGTTTAGTGATATTTCCAGTGATTTAAAAATTGTGAATATGGATTTAGAAAATGTAAGAAATACACAAGATATTGTAGATTTTTTAATAAGAAATACGTTCGTTGTTCTATCGGTAGAAGATCAATTATATGTCAAAAACCTTCCGAGACCAAACCCTGGTTTATCAAAATCTCTTACAATACACGGTAAGTCTAACAGAAATTTCAATAATAATAATAATAATTACGTTTTTTGCTTGATAAGTTTAGAGAATTTCGGGAGTGTGATACATATTTCAGTACTGTATACGAAAATTCGATGTCTGACGAATCTGTTGCACATAAAAGGCGTAGAATTGATGACGTTCCAGATACTAAACAAAATTATAGAAAATTATTTTTCGAAATTCTAGATACGTTTATTAGTCAAATTGAAATTAGATTTATTGATTTAGAAAAACTTGCTTTTTTTGATTTATTAACAGAAAGTAAATTTGAAGAATATTCGAAGGCATTTCCTCAGAGGCTCTTAAATAATTTGTTTGAACAATAAAAATTTTTTGATCAAATTCAATTAAAAAATGAATTAGCTGTTATTTATAGTGACATGCAACTCCTTGGTAATTCTAAAACACCATGTGAAATGTTAAGATTTATGCACGAACAAAAGTTAGCCATCTGTATGCCAGAACTTTTTAAATTGCTAAGTATAGTAGTTACCATATCGGTAACTTCCGCGTCCGTTCAGCGAAGTTTTTCCACATTGAAACGTATAAAATCGTATGTTAGAAATACAATTGGACAACAAAGACTTAGTAACTGTGCACTAATTGCAATCGAAAAGGAATTGGTTAAAATGATGACGAGGGATGAACGATTTTATAATGATGTAATTGATTATTTTGCTAACACAAAAAACCGGAGGATACCTTTGCCATACAAGAAGTAAAATCTATTAAATGTAATTCTACGTGCAATGACAATAAAGGAAATTCTCTGTATTTTAAAATATTTTCATTTTGCATGTAATTTTGAAATTTTGTTATTGGATTGTTGTTGATTTATATATATATACATATATATGTATATATTTGTTATATTATTAAATTTTATATTATAATAGGAATGTATTTATTTTTTATTTTTAAATCCTAGAAGATTGAGTTCTTATTTTCGATTAATGTTTTTAGAATTTGTTTGATTTTTTAGAATATTTATTTTCGTTTCACAAGGGTTTGCTTTGAAACTTCGTTTTCCCTTAAAAATCGAATGGGGCGCGATATAGGGCTCAGTTCACGTCTGGCAGCCCTGTTTGTACTGGAAGCCCTATATATATATATAAACTGTTTTTATATGTAGTAGGTATATAGAGTTTATTAATCAATTGTAAACAATTTTGAATATTTATTATTCTATCTGCCTCACCATGTCAAATACTCACGAGCCGCCACTGGGTTGCCGTATATTTTGCTTCAGCTTCTCAACTCTAGTAGATTGGTGAGCTCATAGGCTTTGTTCTTCAAATAGCTCCACTGAAAAAAATCAGGGAGAGTCAAATTGGAGGGTCTAGGGAGCCAAATGGTGTCACCGAATCGTGAGATTAAACAGGGAAATAATGGCTTCAGTATATCCATCATTACTCTGAGGGTATGACAAGCAGCCCCATCTTATTGAAGCCAGTTTCTAAGTTGAATACTCTCAATTGAACTATTAAAAAGTTGCCAGCGTCTTCCTCAAAAAAATACGGACCGAATATATACCCTCTGCCTAAATACTGCACCAAACTTCGATTCCAGATGGATATAATGGTCGTTCGTAGATAACGTGTGGATTTTCGGTATTCCATTTATGGTAGTTTTGCTTATTCATAATCCTACATAAGTCAAAACGTGCTTCATCACTCATGACCAATTTCTGAAGAAAATCTTCATGTTGAGCATGGAGTTGTAATATGGAATTATTGTATTTCCAACGTTTTTTACAGTGTTAATTCGTGCATTAGGTGAATCTTGTACGATTTTAAATGCAAGAGCCCTACCTTCAAAATGTTTCGAAAGGTGCGACGAATACCCACTTCCTGGAAACAATGCCAAGTAAACGTTCTTGAATTGTCCTGAATATTAATTGAACTCTACCGATATTTTCCGGTATACGTACATGGAATAATTTTCCAGATTCTGCTAATTTTCTTCCCAGATTACAAATACAGTTAGCAGTTGCCACATTATAGTAACTGAAACTCTCAATATGAGTTTTCGAATGACAAGTAATTCAAAACAGTCCGTTACATGTGGTCCACTAGATATAAATATTTGATTTTATGATATATATAGATTGTAACAAAGTATAAAGAAGTACAAAGTTGGAATACAATATTGTAAAACTGAATGGATCTAAATAGTTGAGAAAAGTATTTACTTAGAATTCTATCCATGAAGAAATATTAGTTTTATAATGTGGAATAAAAATATAGAAAAGACATCACAAGAAAAGAAAGACGTACAAAATTATTCTCCTGAACATATTCTGAATAGTATTAGGATGATGTTTTCAAAAGCAGGTTGGTATGACAAAAATTAGTTTTTCATCACTGTACAGTTGGTAGAGTAGAATGTTTCTATTATTCTAACCCTAAAACAAATGTCAAACCATCATGAGCCATGGTTTTTACCTGATAAAAGTAAATATATACACTTCTTATACCCCTGTTTACTTTTAGGCTCATGGAAAACCCAAGTTTCACCTCTAGTAACAATTCTGTCGAAAATACCTGAAGAATCTTCACCGCAGAAATCTAAATTCGGCACTAAATTCGCATTTGTTCTGAGACGCTGAAAGGTTAAGGTCATAAAGAATAGTGTGTATGGTAACAACGGATAGATTAGTCACCTCTGCAAACATTTTAACTTTTACTCAGGTATCCTCCAGTTCAAGTTTCTCAACAGTTTTCTTCTTCTCCCCTGTTTACTTTTAGGCTCATAGAGATGAACTTAAGTTTCATTTCTAGTAACAATTCGGTCGAAAATACTTGATGAATCTTCACCACAGAAATCTAAAAATTATCAGCAGTACTAAATTCACACTTGTTCTCAGGTGCTGAAAGGTTAAGGTCATGAAGGATAGTGTGTACGGTAGCAACGGATAGGTTAGTCACCTCTGCAAACATTTTAACTTTTACTCAAGCGTCCTCCAGTACAAGTTTCTCAAAATTTTTTTCCTGGGCGGCAGTAACTGGGCCGACTGACTGGCTGACTGATGGTCATCTTCAATGCTCTCTCTGGTCCTTTTAAATTCACTTGACTACTTTTGCAATGTAGATAATGAAGGTGCAGAAATTTTGTAAACGGCAAGCATCTTTTGGTGAGTGATTTTATTACTTTTTCTTTGTTTAGTAAAAAAGTTTACAAATCGAACACCGTGCTGTGACGGTGTTCGACTTGCTGCAACATTATGTCGTCAGCCATTCTGATCTTCGTTGACTAAGGAATCATAACTATATGAAATTTTATATTTATAACGTTACATAATGCGAATGCAAAATAACTACATCATTGGTAAATCACCTCGATGTCGAAAATACATTGAACCTCTCCCGTACCTATTTATTTTAAAATGAAACACCGGAACTCAATTGTGATTTTCACAAAATTGTCCCAATTTAATTTTCTCAGACTTCAGTCTTAAGAAGTCACAATGTTAATGAATCAATTATTTTTAAATGAAATGCGAAAATCACACAACTGAGTTTTTGTGTTTTGATTTTGTTATGAATTTTCATTAAGCAAACGCCACATCAGTTAGTTATATTTGTTTCAGTTTATGTTATTTACCATCACATATTTTTTCTGTTGTGCTATTATATTAGAGATTTATTCGTTTTATAACTGTGCAATTGTTTATACACGTTGATGCATAAGTTGGTAGAGCGCTTGGGTTCTAGGAGCACAGTGTGTTGAAAAAATTAAAATAGTTTTAATATCATTGTTTAATAGACTGTTTTTGAATTTGTTCGATTAACTGACAAAAGAATATGGAATGTTAGGAAGAAAAAACGATTATCTCCGATGAAGCGTTTTATTCTAGTGCAACAGAAGAGTTGATACATCGGAAGGTGTTAGAATCATTTGTGCCGTTTACGGAACAAATATAATTTGGGAGAGTACAGTACAGAAATGGTTTTCCCGACATAAAGAGGGCCATTTTGACATCAACAATTTTCAGCATTCAGGAAAACCATCGGACATCAGATGTGGAATCGAAAGATTGCCAGATCGTTGGGAAATAATCATAAATAATGGAGGAGAATGTATACTTGTTTGATTCTTGTATTTTGTTTGTAAAAATTTAATAAACGCTATGGACTTATACAACAATCTAATGCATATATGTAAAGTTTTAATCATATGTAAATTAATGCAAAATTGTGGAAAATTGTGAATATACGGAAAATAAAGACGAAATTGCAATTAATAGCGGTTATTTAATTTGTTACTCTAAGAAGTAAGTAGTAAACGTTTCGCACGCTTCTAAAAGGTCATGCCAATTTCTGTCCTTTCTTTTATATATTAGTTCGATTCGAATAGTTTTGTCCTTGAAAGGTTAAGGACATGAAAAAAGGAAAGGCACGTATTTTATGCTTCTGCAAATTTATTCTTATTAACATAAATATCAAATATATCAGCATGGGATTGGAGACAAAATATTCAAATACGGTAGACCATCGTTTATGTGCACTGTTTTGTAAAATTAGTGATGGTATAAAAAGTAGTATGTTTTAAAAATACGCACGTATACTTTTTTAATTAATATTTAAACGAAATTTTGTTTATTTACACACTATATGTAAGATTAAGTCATTTCTAGGATTATAGTAGGGATTTCATATAGAAATATTTACAAGTATTTATGTTGTTAACCTTGCATTTGATGATCCAGTAAACTTATCGTGGAATGTGATAATACCAATTTGAAAACTAGCGTTAATGATAATGACTTATTTTTCAATGAAACTTGCTTTTCCTTGTATTAAGCAATTACGGTTCGCCTTAGGATATAAATTATCGGTAACTGATAAATTATTTTATATGAACCTAGTACAGACGATAAAAAATATCCAGATTGCCATTGGTGACGTGCATGCGCACATGTACATATATATAAGACCGAGTTTCATTTAAATATACGTACACGTCTAGATGTTTATTTTTTATTTTTATTTTCATAAAATCAAGTTCGTGTTAACTCTTTATTATCATTATATATATTTTTATATAATTTTGTGGTGTAGATTTAATGAAGAACAGTATATAACGGGTGTTTCTTTAAGAGCTCGAGAACTTTGAATGATAATACAAGACAGAAATATTAATGGAATGAAATTTTTTTTATTATAATCTGGTAGATAATTTCATGGCACTTATTTTTTAAATATGATTTCCGGCATATGTCCGCCGCGGCTACGAGTTACATGGTCTATTCGATCAGTCCAATTTTTGACTACTTTTTCCAATAAATCTGGCCGTATGGCGTCAATGGTCCCTCGAATATTGGCTTCCAATGCTTTAAGAGTTGCTGGTTTGTCGGTATACACTAATGACTTAACATGGCCCCATAAAAAGTAATTCAGAGAAGTTAAATCGCACGAACGAGGGGGCCAGTGAACAGGACCATTTCTGAAAATAAAGTTGTCACCAAATTGATTTTGCAATAAATCGATTGTTAAGCGCGCTGTATGGCTAGTTGCGCCGTCTTGTTGGAATCTGAAGTCGTCGATGTTTAGCTGATTAATTTTTGGAAACAAAAATTCAGTCAGCATGGCTCGATAGCGCTCGCCATTCACCATAACGGCAGCTCCTTCCTCATTTCAAAAGAAATAAGGACCGATGATCTTGCCAGCGTGTAAACCGCACCAACCGTCAATTTTAATGGATGTAATGATGATTCATTAAGGGCTTGAGTATTGTCTTCGCTCTAAATATGGAAATTTTGCTTATTGACGTCGCCATTTAACCAGAAATGAGCTTCGTCACCAAACACAATTCTTTGATAAAAATGCTCATCTTCGGCTAGTTTAAAATGAGCCCAATCAGCAAAAATGCGAAGCAAACGATGGTCATTTGGTTTCAATTCTTGCGCGAGCTGTATTTTGTAGGCACGTAAGCCAAGATCTTTACGTAAAATTTTCCACGTAGTCGAAGGACAAAGGCCAACAAGTTGAGAACGACGACGAATCGACATTTCGGCGTCTTTATCAATAATTCGCGCTACAGCAGCAATATTCTCTTCGGCACGCACATTTCTTTGTCTTGTTAAAGTGATCAATAACTGCACGAATTGCTAGATCACTAGGACGCTTATGTTGACCGTAAAATGGACGAAGTGCTCTAAGAACTTCGCGAACAGATTTACTTTTTCAAAGTAAATTTCCATAATTCGGAAGCGTTGTTCTGGCGTTAAACGATTCATGATGACTTGCCAAACCTTACCGAACATGTCAACACAGTTTGACATTATCGGCTGTCAAACCATAATTATCGATATCGATAGTTCTCATGCAGCTTAAAAACACCCATTATAAAGGGTTTTCCAATACGAACATCAATGATATTAGGAAAAAAAATAAAAGAAAATCCATTTCAGACACAGCCAAACTTTTTATATTATTTTGAAGTACAGTTTATTACATTAAGTTTTTAATAACGCATCATTCAAGTGTCTAATTAGACTTTGTGCACACGAGCGAATTAAATAAACCAAATTTTCGATAACTTTGTATAATAATTCGTACCCAATGTCACGAATGCAAACTTAGTACTTCAAGGGTTTGTGGTTTATTTGCATAGACAACAGATTTCAAATAATCCCACAAAAATAATCTAAAGAAGTTAAATCACAACTTCTTGGAGGCCAATCAACTGTTACATTTCTCAAAATTATCTTTTCACCAAACTGTTATGTATGTACGTTGACAGTAGCATTGGCAGCGGCATGTAGCACAATATTTTTGGAAACACATGTCCTCCAAGTCAATTTATTTAAATTTGCTCAAAAAAATCTATTAACATCAATTGGTACTACTCATCAGTCACTATAACTCCATCTCCTACCTCGTTTTAGAAAAAATAGTCTGGTGATGCTACAATGCTAGATATCACATTATACCTTTTGCGGATGCAAAGGCTTCTTGTCAATCTCTTGTGGATTGTTTTCACACAAAAACGACAATTTTATTTGTGAAGTGAGAAAATGGGTGTCACATCAATTGAGTGACAGGCAAATGGAAAATCGAAAAATCGTCTGTGAAATGCTACTTCAAAGGTGTGATCGGAAGTCGTTTCTGCATCATAGGGTGATGAAAAATGGATTTATTTCAAAAAACCCTAAGCGCAAAAAATCATGATTATCACCTGGCGAAGCTGGCACATCGACTCCAAGCCCAAATCGTTTTTCTTTTCGCATCAATGGCACACGCGCTTGCAGAGCAGCACTTCGCCAATTTCGATGAAGTTAGAAAATGTCTGGATAAATGGTTTTGCTCAAAGTACAAATAGTTTTTTTAGAATGGTATCCATAAATTGTCTGAGAGATGGGCAAGATGTGTAGAATAAAATGGCCAATACTTTGAATAAATAAATTTTTCCATTGTCTTGAAAATTATGTTTTTTACGAAAAAACGGTAATGACTTTCCAGTACATCTGGTATTTCTAGTTAAATTTTCCATAATTTTAATTAATGGACCGACTCCTTTGCATAGATCATCCTTCATATTTTATCGTTGACTGTATACATGACATGCTATAACGTTTCTTCCTATTTCCTTTTAGATCTGAATATTTTAAATTTTGACTCATCTGTCCACAGCACACGTAGTCACTCGCACAATGTGCAACGGAGTTTCCTTCTTGCAACACAACCTGCAAGTTCCTGTTTAATTAGATGGCGCCGAATGGTAGAAGGATCAATAGAAACTCTTGTCCATCTGCAAAGATTTTTTGTTAATTCATTAGATGATTTCGTCCAATTTCGCAAGGATGCAATCGAAAATATTGATCATGCATTTTACTTTTCTTGGCTTTTCCGTCCTTTATTTATCAGTCACCAAACTGGTTGCCCCATGCTTTTTGATAATTTTAAAAATCAAAAGTTTAAAACATTGCATTCTTTCTGAATTTGGAAATTTAAGTCAGTTGAAATGCATTTTTCCTGTGGCGATTTTTGTTAGATATTCTACGCATTTCCCTACCTTTTAAAGAAATTAACAGTATCAAAATACGGATAATAGAGCATCGGAAAAATATTCACATTCGTTAGTATTAAAATAAATTCCTAGAACTTTATTATGAAAATAAAAGTAGAATAATATTAAATATGGAAACAATATTGTTAAATTTAATATTTTTCAAGTTGTCACTTACTTATGCACACTACTGTATCTACTATTACGTTAATACTTCAGTGCAACAATTGAATATAGTAACTGCAATGATAAATCATTATAAAGTATTTAAATCATGCAAGCTCCTAAAGGAACAGATTCAAATGTCTTTTTTATTAATCGAATAATTAATAAAATGTGTTCGGAGATTCGTATTAGGACGTGTTATATTACACGAGTTTGTTGCTATATTAATGGTATTTGCAGTTGTTTTTATATTTAATACTACTAGTTTGAATGTTCCAACAACGGTAAGTACTTTTCTTGAAAGGCACTGACTATAAGAATTGAAATTAAAATTGGAATAAAAAAGTAGCGAATCAAAGTATTTGGTGAGAAATTTTTCAGAAAGCAAGTAGTGTAATGAGTAAAGCAAAAGGCAAATAAACCAACGAAGTTATATGTTGCATCGAAATCATATAACGAACAATAAATTTGTCATACGTTGCATATACATACATTGGAAAAACCCAACGATTTTTTGTTAATAATTAGACAAAAAATGGGAAACAGTCGGATGCTCCAAGCGTTTTTGAAATATATCGTTATTTCAGTTAACAAATAAAATATGCAGACCAGAATACAACAAAAACGAAAACACACACAAGGTTATCAATTCGAGAAACATTTCAATCATTTTTGCATCTCATTTGATTCAATAAAAGAGATTGTAGTGTAAAGGTAACAAAATATATCGTAAGCCTTTACAACAAGAATCTAAAACTATTATTATTATTATTGGCCTTAGCCGCGAGCCATTAGCTACATACTAGTTTCCTACCCTAACCACCCGAATGGACGTCAGGGCAAACAAGACACACACTTCACACCCGGGGCCGATCGGGTGACTCTAAAGACAACACAGGTAGGCCACCGGAAGAAAGGATTATCCACACAGGTTTAAAATAAAGGAAAGCGATTATATTTGCAAAACTAAATTTTGATGATTTGATATAAACATTGAGTTGGGTTTCTGAGACCATGGTTTAAAGTTCTCAATGGAAAATATTAAATTTGTATCAATCAAAAAAAGGCATGCTAAAAAATTCAATATTAAAGTGATTTAATTATATAAAAAGAAATATTGATCAATTCAATTTGGCGCTCATTAAAATTAAAAACTTAGAATTAATAGAAAACGGTTTGACCTAGTACAACAAATTGAGTAGTTCTTGAACCAGAGATTTCTACAGTATACTTTACAATACTGTATAGACAAATACATTACCTTGCAAAGAACGTCGGCCATCACCATTCGGCCTTCAGCATCGGTATTTCCAATTCTAACTAAAGCTCCTGATCTTGATTTTATTAGTTCGTCAGCAACGTAGCAATTTGATCCGACACTGTTTCTGACCATAGACATGGCTCCTACTACTTTTACATGTTGCGGTTTCAATAAATCTAACACTTTCATGAAACCAGCCACAGCAGCGGCACCACATTTGTCTCTTGACATTCCAGCCATTATACCTCCAGCTTTAATATCAGCACCTCCTGTGTCATAAGTGACACCTTTACCGACAATAAACAGTGTTTCTGTAACTTTCGTTGGATCTGGTGGATCATATTCTAGGTATATAATTCGACCCTTATGCCTGTCAACTACACTGGCAGCTCGATTCACAGCTTCGAACAATGGGTATTCTTTAGTTATTACATTTATATCATCGATAACATCTATTTTAATGCTAGATTGGGAAAATACATTTTGGACGTATTGTTGTACTTTTATAGGTGCCATTCTTTCTGGGTCGCCCCATCCTATATCTTTAGCTACACGAAGACCGGTGTCTAGTATAAGTGCTTGCTTAATTACAGAAGCGGTTCTATCTTTATTTTCTGTACATATTCCTAGTTTTTCTATAGTTGGAAGTTTTTTAGGATCAGCTTCACGTACTTGTATTGGCTGAAACAACAAAAAAAACATGAATGTGATTACGAATTAGTCATAAATATTAAATTATGTTAATATAGGATGAAAATGTATCAGTATGAACGTACGAACTTTCTATTGGCAGCTTTCAGAGCAAAAGTAAGTTATTGAGAGGTAGATAAATTAAAGGAATGAAAAAATCTTAAAAATGCTATTTCAGGTGATTGGCTTAAGCCTTTATACAGAGCGAGGTTTTGGAGAAAAGAAAACACACAGTAAGATGAAACGAAAGAAACTTAACTCAAATGAAATTCTATCAACTTGAAAGCATCTAAAATACAGTCTGGCCAATAAATCAGGACGGGATTTGATCTTTTAGTAACACTAGCCAACAAATTTCTACTTTTGTATTTGCAATTAACGGACGTACACTAATTTTTATAGAAGACATAGAAACATTTATTTTAATAAAATATAAATGATCAAGTTAGCTCTAATTTCATTTGGGTTTTAATGAAAATATTTTTTATTTATAACATACTTTAATGAATATTTCTAATTTTTGCAATTAGACATGCGACAAAATATTGCACTGCTTCTTATAAACAACATCCACAGCTTTTCTTCCTAACATCAAACAGCTATAATTACAGGATTCCATTTGCCTTGGCACCATTTTTCCATTCCAAAAATATATTGATGGAAACAATCGCCGTGCTCATCATTAACGTCGCTCTTATGTTCCATTGTGCACTTTAAGGGATATATTACATCCAACACCACGATATGATTGTATCATGTGCATTACTAAAGTTTTGTAATTTTCGGTTTTCTTAATATACAACCATGCTCAGATGTATTAGACATCCCAGGTAAAAACCCTTATTCTCGATATTATCCAAGTCTGACGGAAATTAACCGTAAAAATAGTTAATGGTATTTACAGAAATGCGTTTTTGAATACCCTAGTTAATCCCCTATTGAAAAGAATAGGTGGAAAGGGGAAATTGTGGATTTTAGAAATTTAGTGTCATTCTAGCAGTGTGTGAGCAACGTGCGTTTGTGAGTTCGTGGTAGAGATTAATTAGATTATCCTATTTTTTCAGGTTGTGTGTTGAAGAAAAATGCCTAAAACACGCGAGTTGTCGGTAGGGGAACGCGTCCAAATAGTGCTACTGCATTCCCAGAAGTTATCAATAGCTGCAATTGCAAAAAAAAATGTTCGCGGTGTGGAGTCCGTACAACCATTAGTCGCTATCAGGAGAGTGGGTCGTTTGGTAACAGACCAAAAAGTGGCAGAAAACCCTGTACCTCGATTAGAGAAGACAGAATTTTACAAAGACTGGCTCTCAGTTATAGGAAAAAATCGTCGAAACAGCTCGCCAGTGAGCTGAAACAGCGTTATCGCGTAACAGTTTCTGCGTAAACAGTGAGAAGGCGTCTCCAGCGTGCTGATTTACGAGGGTGTAAACCGCGACGTAAACCGCTTTTAACTGACCCTCATAAAAAGAAGCGGTATTTATGGGCCAAACAACATGAAAATTGGACAATCGAGAAGTGGTCGAAGATTCTTTGGTCTGATGAATCGAATATCGAGGTATGTAAGTACATCTTCATGACCAATATTCTTATCGTATGCAATTCAGTCTACATGTAACATTAAACAAAATTAATCCTGTCTAAGTGCTAACTTTCTTCTTTTGCCTGGCAGCTTTGGGGATTACCTGGGACACTATACGTTCGGCGTAGGCAGGGGGAAGCTTATGAACTACAATGTATCATTGCCACAGTAAAATTTGGAGGTGGTAGTATCATGGTTTGGGGTTGTATGTCTGCATACTGTGTTGGAGAAGTGTACCTGTGCGATGGATGGATGAATAGCCAACGCTATTTAGCCATGTTGGAGGAAGTATTAGAACCGTCTGTGCTAAAACTATTCGACCAGGATATTCCACAATACATTTTTCAGCAAGATAATGCGCCCTGTCATAAATCGGGAGCTGTAATGCGTTGGTTCGAGGAAAACACAGTGGAGGTATTGGATTGACCGCCACAAAGTCCCGATTTGTCGCCCATTGAAAATTTGTAGCGTATCTTTAAAACCAAAATCACGGAACATAAATGCCTGTCAAAAGCAGAATTATCAACAAAAATGCGCGAAATATGGGCTGCAATACCACCGGCAGAGTGTTACAATTTAGTAGCAAGTATACCTCGACGAGTGCGAGCTGTCATTAAGGCCAAGGCCAAGGGCGGGGCGACAAAATATTGATAAATTGTACTGTATTACTAAATAACACTTTGTACATAATTTTCACAACAGTTTTATTTTCCTCACCTCTCTTTTGACTAAACTATATAAACTATATATGTATGTATGTACATAAATTCGTAAGGTGTCTAATACATTTGAGCATGGTTTGTAGTTTCAATTTTTTTTACCATTTACTATTTTTCGTATCCGAGGCCCAATAATAATACTCTCTTTTAGTTTTCATTCTGTTACTTTTGGAAATTTTTCTCAAAGTAACAGGACCTTCATCAAGTGTGTTAACATAATTTTTCATGACCCGTAATTTAACGTGCATACATAGGTGATATGATCTTTACTTTTTCCACTGAAAGCTGTTGCCACTGTCTTTTTCCGGTATAAGTTTCTGTCATAGTAGTTACTTCTGCTCAACGTAATGGTTTTTCCTGTAACGACTGTTCCAAAGACATAAAAAGCGGTAGTATTTGGTGTAACCTGATTTCTAAATCCGAACAAATATTTCAGGTACAGTCTACGTACTTTATCTTCTCCAATAAAATTTTCAGGTATTCAAGGGCTTTATTCACAGAAACAATATTATCTATTGTTTAGGCTGATCTATGACGAATTTATGATAATCTTCACGAACTGTTGTTATAATGTATAACTGTTGACAAAATTGCCGGCCGTGCTATAGAAATCAACAACATTGCCATGTCTGCATTGCCCCCACAACCAGAACGAAGCCAATACTAACCCTCTTTGAATAATTTGTACTGTATTAAAAATTTTATTGGCCAGTGGAATTTTTTGGTCTTATGATGTATTCTTTTATTTTTTCAAGATTTGTAGTCACAATCAGGGATATTTGTCATGGAGTAGTTAATAACCACACAGCGCACTAGAGTCATCGAGATCTATTTCGCAAATAATCAACACTCAACAAATAGAAAGCTGTAATTTATGGTGCGAAAATCTTCTTAAAAATCAGCGATTTGACGTTTAAACAACAAGATACACTTGCTGACCGACAAAGTTCTAGGGCAGAGACAACATTGACTCGCAGACGATCACATTAATTGGGCTTAAAATACAAATCACTTCACTGCTTTTTACATGATTTGCATCTTTAAACATACAAAATACAATTGGTGCAGGCACTGAAACCCGCCGATTAAAGGATGAAATGCATATGCAGTTTGACTTCAACAATTGGCCAGAGAAGAAAATGAATTCACTTGCCATTTGATCATGTGTAGTGATTTATTAATAAACAACCCTGTAGAATTTGAAGTACTCTAAATCTAAAGGGTTATTCACTAGCATGAATTACATTTCAAAAAGTGACAGTCCGGTGTACTGTAATCTCACAGCAAATTAGTGGATTAATCTTCTGCAAATGGCCATGCAAGCACTAACTGGATAACGACATTGAGAAAATTTCGAAAATGTGATACGTCCTTATGTGGAAAGTATACCTCATTCTAAGAAACATTTTCTGAGAACGAATAATTGTGAGGAGATCTGGAATCTACTGCCTCTCAAGTCTCTAGATATGATGTCCTCCTGTTTGCTTTGGCAGCTCTGAAGATGTTCTTTACAAAAGCGAACGAAACATTGACCAGTAAAGTAGCAGTGCTAAAGACACGGTTACAGTTCGGAAGCCTAGAAGAAACTATGGACAACGACTACGAAAGCCTACAATCCAAAGTTGAATTATAAATAATAAGTTCATATGCAGAAAAACTAAGCTCAAGATACTACAACAACAATACTATATAGTATTAACACTGTTTTCTGAACAAGTAGACTGCTCAAGGTGATAGTTAAATGAAAACCTATATTGTACAAGAACCTATAAATATGGAAGGATTAATTAGGACATCTGTGAGGTGTGCAACGTTCAGAATAAAAGTTAACAATGAAGTTACAATAAGTAGGCCCAAGTAAATGTATTTCAAATAGTCAATAGTGGACATAGAATGGAAGGTTAAAAAAAGCAGACTAATGGATATGACCGACAAAGATTTAAGAGAAATTAATATAAATTACTAGAAAACCAAGAAAACAAAAGTTAAATTTTAAAGATCTCTGAAAATATAAAATAAACGTTAATTTCTGGAAATAATATATTATTATATATTATTTCCTTATATTGTACGCTATCAAATGCATTAACATCGACAATGATTAAGCAGTTTAATATAGCTTCCTCAAATCGAGAATGTTCTTTTAATGTTAAACCTAACCAGCTGGCAGCGATTTATTCACATATTTTTGTTTTGCCATTCAATCTTTACAGGCCAGCTTTGTACGAGACGTTTAAAATATTTTGTTATTCGACAAAATAAATAGTTTCAAGTTTAGTCGCCGTATCAAGTAAAAAAACAGGAACTGATAATACATAAACTAACAACTTTTATAGTAAGGTCACTCAAGCGTTAGAGATAATCTATTAGCATACTCGAATGTTCACATTTTGACACAGTTTTTCAAGTTTTCTGTTCCTTCAGGGTTAGGTTAAAATAGAGATAAAGCTTAACATCAAACTCGGCTTTAGAAGCTCCAGAAATGTCAGTAGAACATTTGCTAATGTATAACTGTTCCAAAAATAGGAATTTTTGCGAGTATATGAAAAAAATGGGAATTCCGTCAAAATAAAAGGTTTTGAATTAGGTCATAGGACGTACAATAGTAGATTAAAATTAACTATTTTTTTATAGCAAAATCATTCAAATTAAAGATACAAAAATTCACATTTTAACAAGTTTTTTCAAGTTTTCTCTACTCTTGGCTTTAAGCTAAAAGAGTTAGATAAATTTTGACATCGAAATCGTTCTTATGGTCTTCGAAAGTACGCAAACATATGTTAATGTACAGTAACTTTTAAAAAATATCAAAAATCTGAACAAATTTTGCTTATGTAAAAGAGCAATTTTGAACGAGTAGAACTCAATAACAACACTACTACAAACATTAAACTTTTACAGATAAACCATTTACACCTTCAAAAGTTCACGTGTCTAAGTGGTTTTTCAATAATTCATGCCTTCACATTTCCAAACAGATTAACACCAATTACAGGGACAATGGCAGAGTGGGAGTTATTATTACATTGGTGGCTTAATATCTTTGCCTGTCAACATTCACTTAAACGAAATGAGAAACCAAGCAGAACATTTACTGACAGCCCTCGAATTCGATCCCAATACCCTTGGCGTGATAAATCAGTAACTAACCACTAATCTATCAGTCGGTTTATATTTGAAATAGATAGAATTTTGACCATAAGAAGAATGACATGAGCAAAAAAGGGTTTAAAAGTAGCAAGATGCATAACATTTAAGAAAGTCAAAATTATATAGGTATACTTGTTATTATTACCACTAAATAAGGAAATAAAGAAGAGGAAAGAGAAGCTAGGTTGATATAGAAAGATGTATTAAAATCAAAAGCAACATCTAGAAAGGCAAAGGCATATCAATTTTGGGAATTTTTGGAGGGAAAAGCTCTAGAAACAGAGCACTAAAGGAACTAATGGATATAAATATAGAGAGGTCCGAAGAAAAGCAAGACCTAGGAGTCTTTCTTGTATAGCAAGATCTTAGGCAAAATAAGATTAAAGATTCAAAAACATGGAGGAATACTACCTAGCTATTGCAAGTAGAAATATATGCATAGCTCTTACCAACACCAACATTTGTTCTATAAATTAATACACAAATTCGGCATGGAGGCCGTTTAAACCAGAATAGATTCATTATCATTAATTCTACTCATTACGTCGGTAAATATATTGTTAATAACAATAATTATGCGACCAATTATATACGATTATCAATAAATTAATTTTATTTTACAAAGCGCACATTAAAAAACAAACTTAATATTTAATTTGAAAGCAATTACGTTAAACACATGATATTTTAGCTGTCGATTGCACAGATCATAATGAATCAGTTGGATTATTATAAATTAAAAAAGCTAATTGATAATTTGTTCGCATATTTTAGTAAATCTATTATTTATTTTATTTTCTCCAAGAATTAAACTGAAATTATATTTACGAGCTCTTGAATTTCATTTAGATAAAATGAAGATTATTTAAACAGTTGCTAAATACAAATAAAAATTTGAATTACATGTAAACGTGCTGTAAAGTTATTGTTTCTATGAGGAAATTAAGTCTAAATCCTTGTAATAAACGACAAAATTAGTCATCATGGCTATGTCATTGTTAATCTAGATATAAACACGATCAAGTTCAATTGGTTTTAAACATAAAATGGTAGTTAGAAGTACATACATACACAATACCGATAAATTTATTGACCACAAAGGAATATGCACGTACTAGTACAATAATTTATTCAGATTATATAATATATAATAGCCAAAAGTGTATACTATTGAACGGGTACGTAAATACTATACTGTCTGAAAAAGAAGCACTTTCAGATATTCAAAAATAAATATTCCTTTATGATTTAATTAGATAATTTCAAAAACACGAATAAGAAAATATAACAAGTATATGAGTTTGTTATTTATAAGTTTAATTGTATGATTGTGTAATATTTACGAGGGTCATCCACAAAGTAAAGAACGTTTACACTTACTGTGAAATCAACACTACTCCTCCGCATAGTCTCCGTTGAAGTTCAAACGCTTTTCGAGAATTTTTTCAGCATTGGGAAGATATGAAAATGACTAAACGTTTCTCACGCGAATCGTTGAAGCAAGCCTGTACGTTCAGCTGTATTAAGCTGTATTGTACATGAGTTGTGTTTTAAGTTTTGCATATAAAACTGGAATAAAACAGTAGATAGCTTTTAGAGACTTAATTATTTTGCAAAGTATTCTCCAAGAAGATTAATGCACTTCTGCATACGCTCGAACCAATTCTGGAAACAGTTATCCACTCATTTGTTGGTACAGTCAAAATTGCGTTTTTGAAGGCTTCGACTGGCCATTCTGACGACTGAAACCTTTGACCACGCACTTCGTTCTTGATTTTCGGAGAGCTAAAGAAATCGTTTGGGACTTAGGTCCGGACTGTGCGGAGGATGGTCCAACAATTCGATGTTTTGTTGTCTTGCGTGCTGTGTGCAAACTTGCATTGTCTGGGTGGACGATGATTCGTCGTTCGGGGTTGGTTTTTCGAAGCTCAGTGATGACTTGTGGCAAATGAAAGGTTATATACCAATCGGCAGTAACAGTTCTCTGATCTTGCAGAGGAATTGTTGAAACACAGTGGATATCATAATAGTTGAATAAATATTAAATATATATTTGTGAGTATATGTATATAGGTGTCCCAGACTGCACTTGGGGATTTTATTTTCGAGTAAAACTATTAATTCTTAGAATTCATTAATATAGGAACTTTAAAAATTATGTGTTAAAAACAATATCTAATAAATATGTGTGCAACTCTTTCCCCATACGATAATTCTTTTGTCGTTTACTTTGTGTTAAATCGCACTTGCAACCTAATCAATGCCATTTTAGGAAGTTACATGACCTGTAATTCTTTTATGTAATAAATTTACTGTTTCCCACATTATGGCAAGCTGTGGCTTGCCGGAAGAATATGTTGTTGAGGTTCATATCTTCCAGTACAGACCAAAAAAACTGGTCATCTTTTAACGATACCATTCATCATTAACAACTACCACTTCACCATGTTTATTTCCAAAAAAGTTCCAAATAAAATTTGCATTGAACATCTACACCAAACGGTCACATGATTGCGGAGAAACATGAATACATTCCCCCACAACCTTTCGAAAATTCTCACGTCCTTAAATGCAAGTTTTGCTTATTAACGTGGCAACCGAGGTAGAAATGGAATTCGTCATTGAATGTGATTTTGTTTATGTGATATGTAGGCTTCAGTTCTTGTATTAATTGAATTTTGTACACATTTATATGAAGGCCCTTTGTCAAAATCGGAAACATGGATTATTTTGAAATCCCAAATTGTGATTGCTGAGGAATTGAGGTTTTTGGATTTTCTGCTACATTTCATTTACTCTAGTGACATTTTTAATTGAGCGAACATTACGTTTAACATCCAGGACTGATCCAGTTGGCTCGAATTTTTGGATTAAATTTCTAATTGCAGTATAACTAGGAACGTTGTTTCGACCAAAAATTACAAGGAGTCTAGGAAGTATGTTCGTAAAGGAATACGCATTTTCGTGAGTTTGAACAGTTTTTAAGAGTTCTTCAAGGGTGTAGCGCTATATCATTAAATATGAAGGGTGACGTCTATAAAATGTAAATCTTACAAGTTACAGCGTTTGGCAACAATTCAAAATAAAAACGCCTATACTTATGCCGAAACATCTTGCATTTTTTACATCGTATGATTGGAAGTCTTTTCTAAACGATACTATTGTTATGTACACTCATAATTTCTACGTAAAACACTGCTGACTTAATTTGAAAAAGTACGAATCCTTTTAATTTTTATTTCTACCTTAACTTTTCTGTTTGTTATTTCAAATAGCAACGTTTCATGGATAAGTAAGATCGAACTAAAGGTTTATAAGCGACAATCAGTCACAGGTTAAAGATAGTAAGAATTATTGTTTATGATTTCCTTATGCAACTTATGTACATGTTTACATATTACATCTAATTATTAATGCGATTACGTAATTACTTTATTTGCCATTGGAGACATTAATTACTTTAACCCTGACAGATAATTTTTGTATTTTAATATTTGTTTGAGAGAGTGTTTCTATATATTCTTCTCTGTTAATTATAAAAGTGTTTAGAAGTTTTTAAAGTTTGGAATTTATTATTAAATGAAAGCATAAAATTATTAAAATTATATTATTGTTAAGAATAAGTTAGAATTATTTTAATTTTATTGCTGTAAATAGATAATTTTATTGTACAAGCTAGCAAGAGTAGAATAAGAACAAAATATTTAAAAGCACCGAGCGATTTTCTCCTTTCCTAGTGATCCAATCCTAAGTATAAACATAATGTTTATTTCCATTGATACGTGGTTTTGCATAAAAAACTGGAATAAAATAATAGCTTTTAAAGACTCCATTGTTTTTCGAAGTATTCTCCACGAAGATTAATGCACTTTTGCATATGCACTCGAAGCTATTCTGGAAACAGTTGTTTCACTCGTTTATTGGTACAGTCAAAATAGAGTTTTTGAAGGCATCGACTGCTCCTTCTGACGACTGGAACTTTTGATTACGCAGTCCATTCCTGATTTATGGAAAGGTAAAGAAATCGTTGGGACTTAGGTCCGGCCTGTACGGAGGATGGTCCATATATTCGACTTTTTGTTACGTTAAATATTCAATTGTCTTGCGTGTGCGAACTTGCATTGTCTTGGTGGAGGATGATTCGTCGTTTGGGATTAGTTTTTCGAAGTTCAACGATGATTTGTGGCAAACGAATTGTTGTATACCAATCAGCAGTAACAGTGTTTTGATCTTGTACAGGAATTGTTGCAATATGACCTGCTTTCGAGACAAATGTCGCGACCATCTTTTTGGAGAAATGCAAACGACTGCGTTTAATTTCTGGCTTGTATGAGTAAATCCAAGATTCATCGTCACTGATAATATTGTACACCTTTTTAGAGTTTCTGGTGTTGAAGCGATCTAGAGTTCTTTGACATCAATTCACTCTAGCTACTTTCTGTTCTTCGGTCAACAGGTGCGATATTCAATGGTAAACTTGTTTACACAATTCTTTATGCAAAATTTTTTGGATGGGGTTGTGTAATCCTCGATAATGTTTCAGTTTGGCGATATATCACATATCGATTTTCGTTGATGATCTTGCGCACAGAATTGACGTTTTCCTGAGTGACTACCGTTTTTGAAAAACCTGCTCTTGAATCGTCGCTAAGACTAAACGTCCGCGTTTGAATTTTCCGTACCAACGAGAAATTGTTGACTGATGTGGTGCTACATTGCCGAAAACAGAAACTAACTCGGCGGGGCATTCTTGAGATAATTGTCTTCGAAAATTATAGAAAAATATTCCGCGAAAATGTGCTCGATTTAATTCCATTTTTCAACTAGCTTGTCAACTTGGACAATGCGTTGCAGCTAAAATGCTACACGTATCGCACTGAAACTTTGGATTTAGACTAACTAAAGATGGAGGTTAAGTATTAGTACTGACATTGGATTAGTGGCGCCCTCTATGTCCAACTACACAAAACTTAAGAGACATCCCACGTATTTGCCATTTCGATTTCAGAAAAAACAAGCATTAAACTAAAACGTTTTTCATGTCTGTACATAGCTGACTGGATTTGTATGCAAACCGACCAAATTAGAATTGCAAATAATTGCCAAAAAAACAATTCGTTCATTTCAAATTTCTAATTAAGATGATCCTGAATGGAAGCTTCCTTGAATCAAGTTTTTCAAAAAGGGCACTTCGTTTGAAATAATGTGTAGTTTTAATTCAGTAGCATGTTACAGGACTAATAAAATAATTATTTTATTGCATTTAAAGTACTTTTGTCCATAAGAGAATTTCGTGAGGTATTACCATGACCTGATTTAAATTATTTTGATAATTTTATTTAACAACCTAGAACGAATGCAATAAAAAAAAAACAAGATACTTATAAGTAGTAATTTCCTTGATAATAAGCATGAGTACTCTACGTATATGAACAACACATCTCTAGAGATTATAGTAAGAAGGAAGCTTGCAAAATTTGAATAAGAACATTTCTGATTCATAAGATAAGCAAAAATCTGGAAGTCTGGGAGATATTTCAAGTGAGCTTACCTCTAACATATTAGACTTAAAATCCTTAATTTACCACTAAAGATGTTTCTGAGACTGATATTTATATTACTAGTGGAAGCGAATTGCCCTCAAGGGCTGTATAATAAATAGGTCGATGAAAAAATGTTATCATCAATTAGTCCCACATAAAACTGAAGCAATTCTAAAGTGCGAACTGAAAAGAGACAATATCTATTTTGACCTGTAAAACACTGTGATTGAAATTAGTAAAACGGTTAAGTATTTAGGTAGTATCTTTAATAATCAGATGACATTTAGGCAATATGTGTAACTAGTGCGACAAAGAAAGTCAATGAAAGAACAGCTACGCTAACGAGACTAATGTCAATTATTGTAATTGAAGTCTAGTTTCTGTTAGTAAATAAAGCTTGCTAATATTATTATTACACATTATTGTCACAATGACTAGCCCAACTAGTGAAAGATAAAAATGTTGAGAATGCACGTAGAGATGATACGCAGACTAATTATTTTATTTGTCAACGTTTTCGCCCTCCAACACATTACATTTATGTTTCAAATCTTCTCATTACTTCAGAAAAGGAGTTAATTTCAATGATGACATTCGACCTAAATTTCTTGCCAGTCAAAGTTTGGGAAAAAGTTTGAGGGAGCTAAATCTGGTGTTCATGAATGTTTGTTCTTAAAACAGTTGAAGTGTGAAATCGTGCATTATTCAAAAGGCACTCGTTTCCTCTTTCCTCTTTAAGTGGGGCTTTTTGTACTGTATTACACCGTGCAGTTGACTTAAAATGGATGCATGGTATTCGCCTGTTATCGCTTTACTATTTTGAAGATATCAATATGAAGAATCTCACTGTAGTTTCAGAAGACAATAGCCATTGCATTCTCGTTTACGTTTAACATAGTCAACAAATAAGCCAACCTTCTTGAACACAATTGTTTCACAATTATTCAAAATCGATCCATGTGATGTCTCTTGATCCATATGCAGAGCCATCCAATGGTCATCTAGCACCATATCGTGTACTTTTATCATTTCTAGAATAAACACGTTTTTTGTTCATTAAATATACTGACCCGACAATGTTTAAATTCTGATATTCAGCGTTTTGAGGATGCAATCGAAGGAGATTGATCCCAAAAAACAAACTTCGGCTCGCTTTGATTTTATCGTTTGTCTGTTCTTTAAAAATAAGAATATAATCATTGATATAGGTAGGCTTTTTTCATTGTTTAAAACGCGCTAAAAGCAGTTCAGTTTCCATTCACATAAGATGCGTCCTGACGATCAAAATCAACGCAAATTTTGACAGTTATGTTATGCGTAGCCGCAGTGAAATGCCGAAGTTAACGTACTTTCCCTTTGGGGATCAGATGCGTTTAAGCTTACCCGGACAAGTGGGGCTCTGATCAGGCAGACTGTTATTGTTCTCGTTGCTCGAAGAGATAGTACAGAAAAATAGAGAGCAAAACCCACAAACAAAAAAAAAATTAGAAGAGAACATAAGAGACTCCGAATTTTCAAAGCATAAATCCTTCATGAAAAAACAACCAAGGTCATCACAGCTAAAGATACATAAAATCGTAGAGAAAAAGAATGTAATATCCGAGATCGGCTAGGTGATATTAGAATTGTTCATTCTTAATCTAAGAAAGAGTTTACTTTAGACTTTAGTCTACAAAATCCGTCCATCTTTCAAAGAAGTTTGGTAAGGCATAATTGGGATCCCTTGATCAAATTTATTGAGGTCGAATTAAAGGGATTGTATATATCGGATACTTCTAAATAATCAAAGAATGTAAAGTCAGTATTCGGCATGCTATTAGTAAAATATATGAAAATATATAAGACGTTGCTCGAAGAAAATTGCTTGTTGAAGGAAATGAGCAGATTATTTTGCTCCATATCTGTTAACTTGCATTCAGAATAGTTATTTGATATTCCCATTTACAATAAAAAATTCTGCAGCTATTACAATCATTAATTAGTGTTCTTAAAGTATCCAAAGCCTCGGAAATTGTGCACAATAGGAGGATAGTCTGACAAGTAGTGAGAATGACACATAGGTGGCGCTCTAATTGGTAAAACAAATGCACTGTAATTTAGGTTGCCTATTTATATGTTTACATTCCGATATTTAGATAAATTGATTGATTAGTTTATTTTTGACAGCTGATTGAAAAAGAAGCAACACGTCGTTTTGTTAAAATGGAAAAAGCAGAATATCGTGCGGTGATTAAATACTTCGTAATTAAGGGTATGAAAGCTACCGAAATAAAAGATGAGTTACGGGAAACATTAGGTGAATCTGCTCCATCATTCGCCACAATAAGTAGATGAAGAAATGAATTTAAACGTGGTAGAACAAGCTGTGTTGGTGAAGCGCGCTCTGGAGCACCCAAAATTGTGACTGCTAAAGAAATGATTACAAAAATCCATAATATTATTACGCAAGATCGACGACTCAGAGTGAGATAGCACACATGGTAAACATTTCAACAGAACGCGTACACCACATTTTAAGGAAAGAATTGGGCCTTTCCAACCTTTCGGCAAGATGGGTGCCGCGATTGCTTACGACTGATCAAAAGTTCACTCGTTTGCGCATTTCCAATGAGTGTTTGGACCTTTATAAGCGGAATCCGGTTGTAGACGATTTGTTACTTGCGATGAAACTTGGATACACTACAGTACACCCGAAACTAAACAACAGTCGAAACAATAGTTAGAACGTGGTTCTGCACCTCCAAAGAAAGCGAAAACCACTCTATCGGCAAACAAGGTGATGGCATCAATTTTTCTGTGATTCAAAGGGCATTTTGCTCATTGATTATCTTCAGAAAGGTGCCACAATAAACGGACAATATTGTGCAGAACTTCTACATAAATTAAATGTTGAGATTCGTGCTAAACGGCCAGGAATGGCAAAGAAAACGATTCTGTTTCACCAAGACAACGCTCCCTCGCATACCAGCACAGTTGCGATGTCCAAAATCCACGAGTTGCGTTTCCAATTAGTACCCCATGCGCCTTATTCGTCGGATCGAGCCCCTTCCGACTTACACCTTTTTCCAAAATTTAAAACGACACTAGGCGGAAAGAAATTTTCGTCTAACGACGAGCTTATCATCTTCGTAAATGAGTATTTTGCAAGCCTTCCGGAATCGCATTTTAGAGATGGCAGAAGGGCATTGGAGCACCGTTGAAATAAACGTATTGCTCTTTTAGGAGAATATATTGAAAAATAAAAATTATTTTGTATTTCAAAAATTCGTTTTTCTTTTCCAATCTCACTACTCGTCAAACTACCCTCGTATTATTTGATTTATTCGCATTTACAGGAAAATTTATATATGTATATATATGGTATATACATATGTGCACGTTAATGATTGAGGTATGCAGCTGTTACTTCACGATATACACCAAGAATAAACGTTTTGATTTAAATGTCAAGAAAAGTATTTGTTATGACTGGTAATTTTTATAGTTTTGATGTAAATCACGCGAACATATAACTGTAAATATTCCACTGTAATATGTAACCAGTAACGTAACCTTAACCATCACACGTAATATATTACGAAATAATTTATACAATAATTACTTTGTCTTTTATGCGTTTATTAGTTTTATAATTTAGATCTGTTATTATTAATCAATGTATCGATTTCCTAGTTTTCTTACGAATATTTCCTTTTATTACTGTAACTATATTTAAACGCCAGTAATTTATATCAAGGTCGAGAATGATTAGGTTTACAACTTACTGATACGTTGCATTGCATTTAAATTTATTAATTTGCACTTTAACAAGTATCTTAAATATCAGACATCATACAGTATGATACCATTGTAAAATTAGGCCTTAAATGTATTTTTGGTCAACTTAATATTACACATTTGCTAATCGCTTTTCCTATACAGATGTAACCCTAGTAAAAAGCAGTTATTTCAAATGTGAAAATATTTTTAGCATAGAAAAGATTTTTTTATCGCTTTCCTATTTTAAATCAATCGATGACTATCAATAACTAATTTAATATTTATTGCTCTTTTTTTAATCTACAATCGTTTTCTTTTGTGTCTACTTAGTCATAGAAATATTTTGTAGAAAGAAGTTATAACTACACTTATACTTATTTCACGTGCAACCCTGCTATGCTTTTTTAGAGATAGCAGAGAAAATAGGCATTTTATATGGCCACGTGTCTGCTAACAATCCACCAAAAGCTGGAAATAATAACCATATCTCAACAATGACTAGGCTACATAGCATTACCTTGCCATGGCGAAGAAAGAAGCTGTTGATATTAATTACTAAAACTTTTCGATGTTTTCTTCTGTAAAATTAGTTCCTTTTGAAATTCAAACATTTCCGAACAATGAAAAGTAAGAAATGATAGCAAGTGTTTTTTAATTTTTAACAGGATTGCTGCTTACACGACGTTCTTCATAAAGGTGTAGTATTTGTATATGTAGATCTGCATTTCTCAGACAGATAGATTCTATGCAAGGCATGTCCAACACATGGGATATGCAACATATTGAAATACAATTACTTAAGTAACATCCTTTTTTTAACATACATACAAAGGGTACTAGGAAAGTTTTGCAATACAGCTTTGTTTATTTAATTTTTTTAAAGTAATTTCCTCTACACTCAACACACCTCTCCATCCTCCGAAACCAATCTTAAAAATAACTCTGCCAAGTTTCACTATGGAGTAAAGCACACTCGTTGTCCCAAGCCTGCAGAAGGTCCTCATCACTGGAAAACCGCCAGCTTCATTTTCGAATGCGGGAACTGTGCAAAGTCGCAGGGAGCAAGATCTGGACTGTAGGGAGGGTGCTCGACAAGCTTCAATCCTGTCGTGGTCAAATATTCGGTGCAGGCTTTGGCTCGATGAGTTGGAGCATTATCGTGATGGAGGAACCAGGTGTTCATTCTTGACTTCGGCCGCAGGTTCTTCATAGATCCAATGACTTTTGGCAAGCACTGTTCAGTATGCCACTTAGCTGTGACTGTGTGTCTAAAACGACGCGTTCCACAATTCCACTCGATTTCAAAAATACGGCTATCATTTTCTTATTTACAGATCGGGATTTTCTGACAACTACGGGCGTGTCCTCATTATCAAAGACCCAAACTTTATTTTCAGCTTTGGTCAGTACATCGTAATAGTACAGCCAAGCCTCGTCACCTGTCACGATGTTGTTCACATACCGAGATTGTCACTTATTAAACTTTTTTAGCATTTCCCGGCACCAAGTCACACGTCGTGTTATCTGCTCTTCATTCTGACGTTCGTGGCCTTCCCGGCCTCTCGGCATCCTCCACAGTTAAATTTCCCCTTTGGATTTCTCCTATACCACCTGAATATCGTTGTGCGATGTAGATAAACATAATCTAGTGTAAGAGTAATTTCTTCGAAGCACCTTATCTCATTTCGTGACCACGATGCCATTGTAAGTACTTTACACTCGCACTGCTAATGAATAACTGAGTCCATCAACATGGCGCGGCGGCTACTATGCACGTATGAACATGTCTCAACATGCAGCAACAAGCAGCTTCCTACGATTCATTGTTGCATCATATTGCAAAACTTTCCTAGTACCCTTGTAATTTTCATTAAATTTCCCATCGTGAAAACTTAATTATATGTTTATATGTAATTATTGACACCATAATCACCTGACTGCGGGTTTTAAATAAATATTAGATCTGTTTCATAATGCGATTTATGGCGTGTTAAAGGACTCGAAGTTACACTACCTAGTGGCTTAATTGGTAAAGCAGTCGTCTAGAAAACGGCAGATGAAGGTTCGAGTCCTTCTCCGGCGCAGAAATTTTTAATTAATTTTTGTGTATTTAATTAACGATGGAATAGCAGAAAATAATATAATTTTCATTAAATTTCCCATCGTGAAAACTTAATTATATGTTTATATATAATTATTGACATATCATAACCTTCTTTCTATAAATTACCTAATATTGTAAAGTTACAAAAAAATTTTGATAGATTTATACGAATGGTATTAGGTGCGCAACTAATTTCTCCCTGTTTTTAGATGAAAATGCAACTTTATTGTGAAAAAATGTTTACAACTGAGTCATTCAAAATATTGCCCATCGCTGGGGACAACTTTTTCCCATCTTTCTGCCCAAGCCATTTTGAGATGTCTTCATATGAGCGGAACTGTTGTGCCATCGAACGGAACAAGTAATAATCGGACGACGCAATATCTGGGGAATATGGCGGGTGGGGTAGGACCTCCCATTTGAGCGTTTCTAAGTAGGTTTTAACGGGTTTGGCAACGTGAGGCCGAGCGTTGTCATGCTGTAGAATCTCTTTTCCGTGTCTCTGCTGTATTGTGGCCGCTTTTCGTGCAGTGCTCGGCTCAATCGCATCAATTGAGTTCGATACCGTTCCCTAGTGATGGTTTCGTTCGGTTGCAACAGCTCATAATAAATAACACCACCCTGGTCCCACCAAATACACAGCAAAACCTTCGCAGCGTGAATATTCGGCCGAACCGACGACGTAGAAGCATGACCGGGCAGTCCCCATGATTTTGTTCTCTTTGGGTTGCTGTAATGAATCCATTTTTCATCACCCGTAACGATGCGATGAAGAAAACCCTTCCTTTTTTGCCGTTGGAGCAGTTCTTCACAGGCGAAACAACGACGCTCAACGTCTCTTGGCTTCAAATCATAAGGAACCCAAGTTCTTTGTTTTTGAATCATTCTCAACGCATGCAATCGCTGGGAAATGGCGTGGCGGGTAACTCCTAATGCTGAAGCAAGCTCTTTTTGCGTTTGGCACGGATCCTCGTCGAGCAATGCCTCCAATTCAGCGTCTTCGAAGGTTTCTGGTCTTCCTTCACGTGAACGGTCGTCAACATCGAAATCACCGTCTTTGAAGCGACGGAACCAATCACGACACGTTGTTTCACTTAGAGCAGCATCTCCGTAAACTTTTTGGAGTTCTCGATGCGCTTCAGCTGCCGTTTTCTTCGATTGAAAGAAGAAAAGCAACACTTAGCGCAAATGCCGATTATTTAGCACAAATTCAGACATTTTCACACAACCAAAAGTATATGACGCACAAACAAAATCACTAATGTGTCAAAGCGGTTTGTTTACCATCTGTCTAAGCTTGGTTCATGACGTTTTAGTAATGTCACAATCGATCAGCACTTACTACTGGAGCCATCTCCTGAAAAACAGCGAGAACTTAGTTGCGCACCTAATAATTCTACATTTGTGGAATACTCAGCCATATTCTCTAAGAGAATATTTTAACGTTTAATCCAAAAGGATTTCATGGAGCTAGTTCTACTAATATATGTAATTATATAGTAGAAATAAAGGTTATATTATTAGTATGTTCTCATATTTTTTTGTTTATTTAGCATTTACTTTCTACTTGCTTCTATTTTTTATTAATTATACTATAAACAGAAAGAGTATTATTATCAATATTTTAATTATTAATTAATTATTATCAGTACTAATAATTATTTTAATTATCAACCTTTTGATAAGTGTATTGCATTTTTATAGTTATTTCTTGTAAAAATAAAATTTGTAAATAATATTTACTGTTTGTAAACTTTCCAAGGCAAATTTAAGTCAATGAATGTATTTTATCTCAAGTGGTTCTGTAAATGATAAGAGAGCAAACAATGTACCATCAATTGCAATGAGCACAATATCTAATTACTTTAAGCATCACAATAGATACTTGAACTGACAAGGAGTAATTCCTTTTTTTAAGTTCTCTTTTCCATATTAACTTATGCAAATATTTTAAATCTTTAGATCTTTTGTGTCGTGATCTAAGTTATACTTTAATAAAAGACATTATCTCGATTGACATAAAATAAATAAAGTCAATAAATATATGTGTTCTCGATTTAAACTGTTTCAGCTGACAGACATGAAGGTAAAGTATTATTTTTATACCCTAAAAAGTTATAAACAATCACATCCTAGTTCTTAGTATAAAATAACGTATGGAGACTGGTATTTGAGAATGTGTACAGTTCCATCAATTTCACGCTTATGTGTCATATTACACAGTCTGCCTCAGATAAAACGGAACTTCTTTTGGTTGATGGTTAAAGTGCCTTTTCTAGTTAGAAAATCATAAGCGTCAAGCGATGAGATGGTGCATTTACGCGCCAAAAGACTATAACACCAAGATAATATACAGCATTGACTGATTGGTTGGTACAAACCTTGTGCACTATGCCTTTCGAATCATAAAACAAATCAACATTGTCTTTACTTTTGGCTTCTCCAAATAGCTTTTTTTCGGTCTTTCTTCATTTGGATGCTTCCATTCAGAGCTTTGACACTTGGTTCATATTGAAAACACCACGTCTCATCGCCAGTTACAGTAGAATACCTGAAGTTTTCGTTCTTTTTTGAGTCTTTAATCAAACCTGTGCAATGTTGAATTCAGTGAGCTTGTGCACAAACCTTGCCCAAATCTTTCTAAGTCTATACTACAAATACAAATACGCCCTCGTTTAAGTTGGAGACCTTATATATCAATCCGCCTCCCATTTAAAGACATCTATATTATCTAATTTAACTCAAAAGATTTTTCTGACATAGATATACAGACGAGCAGGACACGTACGCCTAATTGTTATATTCATATGTTTAGTATAGATTAGTACTATTAACACACGTAAAAGTAAAGGGTGTTTGAAAAAGAATATACGTATTTCGAATGCATATATTTATTAAACTTTAAAACATACGAATATGAAACTTTACACACTATTTACGAACTTCTCAAGTTCAGACTACAGATGTTCAATATGTCCTCCATCAGCAACACGAAGAATATCACATCGATATTCAAATTCCTCCTATACTTGGGCAAGCATATACTTCGTCACTGATGTTATGGCAGTACGAATCCGGTTCTTCAACTCTTCCAGGTTCTGTGGGAGTGGTGGTACATAAACGTTGTCTTTAACGAAACCCCACAGGAAGAAGTCACAAGGTGTCAAATGTGGTGACCGTGGAGCCCAACTGAGACATGCTAAGTCGCCAGCTCCTTGACGACCAATCCAACGGTTCGGTAGAGTTTCACTCAGATATTCACACACTTGGCGACTCCGGTGAGGGAGTCGCCAAGTGTGTGAATATCTGAAAAGTCACTTCGTCACTGAACACGATGCGTTGTGCGAAAGTGTTATCATTGTCAATACCATCATGAATCTCGTTACAAAATGTCACACGTTTCCGTTTGTCATCAGGACCAAGAGCTTTTAGCAACTGTAACTTGTAATAACCAACCGACGTCTCAAAACACGCCAAATTGTTGTTGTAGGCAGTTGTAACTCCTGACAGGCACGAGTTGATTTTGAAGGATTACGTTGGAAAGCAGTTTGAATTCGTGCAACATTTTCTTTAGAAACACAAGGGCGGCCAGGACTCTTTCCTTTACATACACACCCTGTATCTACAAACTGCCGATACCATCTGCGAGTGTTCCACCCATTCAGAGGATTAATTTGGTAGCTCAACCTGAAACGTCTTTGCACTGTAATCACGGAATTGCACTTCGCAAACTCGAGAACACAAAATGATTTCTGCTGCGGAGAAAGACGGTTACCAAGAAAAACAGAAGACAACTGACATCTAGCGGCTGTTAAATAAACTAGACTATGTATTCGTTTCTCCAATAACCGAGCCGAGGCGCGGCGATCGATAGTTTGGACAAAATAATACTTTGTAATACGTATATTCTTTTTGAAACACGCTGTATTTCAAGACTTTGTTATTAAAATATCATCGTAGATATATGAAATAATGTCAAAAATGCTAAGAATTCGCTGAACAACCAATATGTCATATCTAAAACATTTATAAACTAATATAAATTACAAATCAATATTTAAGTTTCATTTCTGAAATATATAAAAACAAAAATAAATTGTGGGACCGTGAAAACTTTTGTTTGCCCTTCAATTCGCAAAAAATTATATTAATCCACCCTCTTCCTTGAAAATAATAAATACAACATAATGCAATCTACTGATAAATCTATTAAACAAATGGCACAAAAATTTCTCATTTTCTTATAATATATAGTCTCTTTATATTTATTAAAATATTTATATGGCATATCTTTATTATTAAAAAAGTACTAAACTTTACAGTAAACACGTGGAAATATAAAAACAAACAAAAACAGATTACATATGGTATGCATCACTGTCTTTCTGCCACTTATTCAATGCTTTTTCAAACTTAATAATCAAATTTAAAAATAAATAAAGTAGGGCTTTTATTTTTAGATACATTTGGGATTACATAGCATAGAAAAAATTGCTAAGAGGCCTATTTCTGAGATAACTTATATACATAATACTAAAACATAAGTTGATGAAAAAAGAGAAAAGTAATTCTGACTGTCTTTGCTTCATTTTCCACTGAGATCAACATGTTTTTAATTTAGTGTGTTTCCCTTATTTTAAATTTTTACGTAGCTGTTTTTATTACCTGTCACCTTAGTTACAGACAATTTCATTTTTTGTCTGGTGTGTCTATATAGACTAACCCACACCGTAGGTACGGTCCTTTAACTTCTTTGTGATTTAGTAATTGAATATCGGCAAATTTACATTTTTGCAATTACATATAAAGAACTTTAATTCCGGAAGTGATGTCAATTTGGAAAATACAAATAGAATATCCTAATTACTTTAACATAATTTGCTGTTAGCATATAATTCTTTGTCGTTGCTATTGTTACGACAATATTAATTTATTATGTTCGAATCTAGAAAGCTGCGAACTATCGTCTAAAAGTGATCAAGTAATACTAAAAAAATGTAAACATATTAATTGTTTGTTTTCTTTAGCTACCAGAATTGATTACAGTATACTGTAACTTGATATACCAGGTTGTTCAATAAGTTTTGTCGTTCGATAGAAAAAAACGTAGGTTCGTCATTTTATTTTTCTAATAATTGTACTAGTCTTCATGAACATGTGTGAAGTTTTCTCATTTTATATCTTCTCATTTGTATATTTACAGGTGTTCAAAGTTGACGTGTCACAGTATTTTTCTACAATGGAAAAAAATTAAATATCGTGCAGTGATAAAATTCTTGTTTTCGGAAGATGTAGCACCAAAACGAATTCACGAATGATTGTTAAAAGCATATAAGGACTCTTCACCTTCAATTAGAACAATAGAAAGATGGGTTGTTGAATATAAATGTGGCCGTACAAGTCTTTGAGGCAATCCACGTGAAGGACGTTCAAATCGATTAAACCGAGAGAGATTTAGTAGAAGCCCTAGACATCTCATTAGGCAGTGTGACCGATGTTCTGGCAAATTTTTTGGGTTTCAGAAAGCTGTGTGTAAAATGGGTGCCGCATTCGTCAACAATGCAACAAAAACGTATTCGACTGCAACTTTCTTAGCAATATTTGAAACGTTTTAGAACAAATAAAAATGATTTTGTGAGTTACTTAGAGAGACTTAGGTCTACCACCATGTTCTTCAACCAAAACAAGAGGCTAAAGTGGGGTGTTAACCCGGTACTTTGGCTCCAAAGCGAGTTAGGGTCCAGTAATCGGTCAAATAGGTCATCAATTTTTTTAAATACAAAAATGTACATACTACAAACTAATAAAACAATAAACTCAGATTACTTTAAAATTATCTACATGGATTTATCAATCATCAGATATATTTCTTGGATTTGAACAGCCCGATGTAATCGGGGAGACACCACTTCATAGCGAGTATGTAACAATTTGGTATTGATGTGAGACGAAAACAAAAAGAAGTTACTGTGAATCAATTGCGGCATTAAGAACATATTCTAACACCATTTCTGAAATATCTTAAATTCTGCTACGCCAAAAAGCATCCTCCATTAAGTACCCAATAGTTTCTATAAGATGAGGCTGTATGCCACAAGATAGGAGAATCCCTTAAAGTATTTCATGAGAATTTTGGGAAGGCGCAAATTCCCTTGGTAGAGAGTTTTCATATCTTGTTCATTCACCTGGTCTCACTTTTCTTGATTCTTATACTTGCGAGTATGCTGGAATGTGTTTTTCAAGAGAACTCACAAAAAGTTATTCACGAACTTTGTGGAAAGACTACGTCAGATGAATGTAGAAGCCTATTTTTAAAGACATGTTTAAAAACTTTGTATACATTGCCAGTACTGCAGTGACGAGCATATTGAACATATCTTGTATCTCGAAAATGCTAGAAAATAACTTCTACTTTCGGTTGTGAAATTATTATAGTTTGAACATTGAATAGTCTAGTTTTCAATAATTTTATATTTTATTTTGGCACCTACAGTGCCTGAAAGTAGAAAATCAACATATTTTTGTCTTAGATTTCATTTTTTTCAACTTAATTTCGTTTTTATTTGATATTATTTTAGTAGTGTCGCTATGGTTATTTTATTTATTAGCGTATACGCATGTAATAAGCATAAATTAAAAACAATATGTATGGATTGGTAAGTTAATATGTTGTTATCAAGCGTCCTAGATATTATTTTAGTCACACATATTATCGCTAAAATATTACTAACTAGCCTACACTTTATGGAATGATACATGTCAAATGTACGATCATGAAAAATGTAAAATGATACAAAACATATGTACGTATGTATGTTGTATGTACAGACACCACAAACGAATGCATTATCGTAAATGTTTAATCCCTTATGCCAGGTGTTTGCTGAAACGCACTAGCAATATTTATTTTAGATTTTAGTTGTTTGACCAAATGATAAACACTTTTTAAAAAGTCTTTTTTTAAAATTACAAGCTTACAATGTGTTTATGGCTAGGTATTTTATATATCGTAAAAGTTTATCCATTTTTTCAAGGTCATCGGATAACGTGGTTACGTGTTAAATTCTGTATGAAGAATTAATATGCAGCGGGTTTCCAAAATTGAAAAAGAACTTAAAACATATGGAACCTTGCAGGACCTAATTTAAAGAACATCATCTAGAAGAATTACTCGGAAATAATCACTTAAACAATTATCTTATTGAACATTGATGAGAATTTATGATATTCTATCAAGATCTAACACTAAATTAATCAGATATTGTTTACGGGGCAAAAGTATGTAATAAATTACTGCGTTTCATTTAAAAAATGCTATAAACCGAAGATTATATTCCGGAGAACTGTTCGAAATTACATTTGTCGAAATGGGTTTCACATCGTTATATACAGTCTGTCGCAGAGAAAATCGAACTTTTTTAAAATAAAAACAAAAGCTTACTATTTTGGTAAAATTCATCGCCTATATCTTCAATTAACATGTCGAATGAATTTGTAAATTCATTTTTACAAATGCTTTTCAAGATCGCTGTCGACGCCTTTTTAATGGTTTCGGCAGTCCTTATATCGGCAAATGTAGTTTGGAAAATAGATAGAAATCACAGGGGGACCAAATCCGGTGAATACGGTGAATTGTCCATGGTTAAAATGTCATTTGTAGTTAGAAAATCAGCGATAAGCGTCAAGCGATGGGATGAATTATAATGTAGCAAACGTTAGCTACCATTTTCACGATATTGAGGGCGCACACGACGAATGCGCGCCAAAAGACACTTCATAACATCTAGATAATATACAGCATTGACTGCTTGACTAATTGGTACAAACCCTTTGTGCACTATACCTTTCGAACCATAAAAACAAATCAACAATGTCTTCACTTTTAACTTTTCCAAACGGTTTTTTATCGATCTTTCTTCGCTTGGATCCTTCCATTCCGAAAATCAAAATACTTTCTATGTAAAGAAAATTATTAGAAACGATTGCAAATTTAAAAACTAGACAAGAAATTGTCCGAAATTCTTTCCGATAACAGAATTTCTGGCAATTAATCTATTATATTACCATCTCATTTAATAGTGTATTCACGGGGTCTTATCGTATGAGGCCAGTTTAGGGCACGACGAGCGAAACGAGGAAACCCAGAGCGATAAACTGTGTTATGATGTAAGTTCTTTATGTTATTTTTTCTATCTTGTCTCTGCTTTGGCGACTTTTTCTAGATAAATAATAATAATTTTAGAAGTATAGTGTATCAATTGGCGAATGAGAATCGTTCATGTGTTCCAGCTTTGAAAACATCAATAGTATTACAATTGCAAGACGATGATTTAATAAGATTTTATTGGAAATGATTTATTTCCTATTAAATCCCATGAAAAATATTTTATAAAATTTGATGAATGGTGCAAAGAAAGTGTTTTACCTGCGTATTTCCATTGGCAATATTCTAAATATACTATTTACCATATGGATAAATTATTCTTCTAATTATTTGTTATTTGGTTGACTAAATTTGCATTTGTCAGTATGATATCACATTTTTTAGCATTTGGATTTGATGTAAAATTTCATTTGACCGCTCTTGATAAAACTATGCTGGAACTAGAAACACAGTTTTCGATGCTTTAGTACCGTCGTTATAGCAGAAAATTAGAAAAATTATCTTAATAATAATACTAATTCTAATAATAATAATAAGAAGAATAATAACCTTTAATGCCCGACAAAAATAGTATCCAATTACAGGATAGGTTATAAGATTAATAGTTTGTAATTAAGTACGATTATTCAAATAAAGAAAAATTAAGCTCTTGCCATAGTACTAAATGTACAAAAACAAACACATGAGTATGCAGACAAACAAAAACTCTAACTAAAACTATGTAATCGCTGTACAGGGTGACCACGGGAAGTATTAACATTTTGAAAACAGCAAAACGGTGTTAATTTTTTAAACAAAAAATATATTTACTTTTCTGACATGTTTGTTAGGATATGCCATTTAATTTAACTTGCAAAAATAAGGTCAGGAAGGTGACGGCCGTCTTCTCTGATGCAGTTTTCAATTCTGTTGAGGAAGCTCTGCCATACTAGCTGTAGTGTCTCCTCGGTGATTAGTGCCACCTCTTCACGAATTGCCTCTTTCAAATCTTCCAAATTACGAGGTTTGCGTTGAAAAACTTTCTCCTTCAAATGTGCATCTCTGCACATATGTATCAGTGGGGTCTTATACATTGGTGCTTACCCTAGGTATCAAAAAGGTTATAGAAAATCTAGTATTCAGTCTTGGCACGATAAAATTAATTTGAAGAAACAGCTCAGCAGAATCAATTAAATATTGAATTAATTTCAAAAGGAAACCACCAAAGGCGGGATAATATCCGTCAAGTCTATATGGTAAATACTTCAGAAATATTTTCTGAATACGTTACAAGAGTAACTTGCTGATAATGATAATGCGGACACCACACTATTGAAGAGTGTGCTATTATGGACGGGATAAGAGAGAATAGAGAACCTTCGAAGTGTTCGGGTTGCTAAAATCCTTGCATGAACGAATAAGGCATCCCAGATTTCTAGAAGCTAATGTGGTTAGGTCGAATTACATGAGCTTAAATGACCACCACTATATTCCTCTCTGCGCATACAAAGAGTTTTGAAATTATGTCTAATGTGTCGACCGTCATATTTCGTTCCAAAGACGGGATAATATCCATAAATTCTACGAGCACCACACTACTGAAAAGTGTTCCATTTTAGACCGGATAAGAGAGCAATAGAGGACCTTCAAAGTGTTCGGGTTGCTAAAGCCCGTACATGAAGGAATAAGGAACCCCACACTTCTGGAATCTGGTGTGGTTAGGTCACTTACATGTCTAGAAAAGCTTAAGTGAGAGTTGAAAAAAACTACTCGCAGTGAAATGTAGTGTCACTTCTGTTGAAAGAGAGAATAGCACATTTGTTGATGTCTAACATCTGATTATGAGTACACCATTCATTTATAATGGACAGATTTATTTTAAGCCTGATGCTATCCTCGGGTGAAGTATTACTACGAAAGATTTTTTGATGGCTGGCATTGGGGGAGTTTAAATGTGAATTTATGATTGTATTCTAATCTATTTAATCATCTTTTGAAACTATACATAAAAATTTCTAAATTGGAATGCTTTTATCTTAGTGTAATATTTAAATAATTATGAAAACAGTAAAATCAATCTTACGGTGATACCAATCTAAGTTATTTCGATGTCAAATACGGACAGATAATATTACTTATATGTATAATTGCAATTTTATATAAATTTCGGTAAATACACTTCTTACAGTTTATTTACTATTTGCTGATACATATGGTATTGAAAATGTATGAAAAATCTCTTTATATGTTTTCTTGCATTTCTTGCAATGTACTTATTATTTCTTAATAATAAAAAAATTAAAACTTGAACAAGAAATTATATCATTTTTTAGATTATGGAAAAGAATTTTTTCAAAATTTGCTTTGTAATACCTTTGAGTTTTATGAAGGCAATTTTAATGGAGCCTGTGGTTGATTAACTACATCACTGAAGAATGATATATAACCCCTTGCCACATTAATTTTCGTTTTCTGTATACGTATTTCGACAACTAAGTTGTCATCATCAGTAGATAATTAAACAGTGTCGCACCTGGAAAGCCAAAACGTACACTGTGTACGTTTGCGCTTTCAGCGGTACGGATCGTGTGCGAAAGTTGTTTTCGTACGGGTATTTTTACGGTAGTTGTCCAGGTGCGACACTGTTTAATTATCTGCTGATGATGACAACTTAGTTGTCGAAATACGTATACAGAAAACGAAAATTAAGGTGGCAAGTGGTTATATACCAACCTTCAGTGATCTATTTGAGTTTTATGCTAAGTGCATTTAAAATTTTTTCGTGTATATTAATATAATTAATATCACTTTATTGCTTAATATACAATGCCATTTTCAAACTATTGAAACTGCAGTGACTGATTAAGTGTAATTATTACAAAATATAGTGTTTTTATTTTATGAAGCATGTAATAACTCAAAGTAACGACTTAAAGTGTTGAATATATAACAGAGAAAATATTTAGTTATTATTTTACAAGTTATAGAATTCTGATGAAGACTGAGAATGTACATGTTAATAAAATGTAAGTTCTTTTATTTTAATTACTTCAAATAAATATAATTGACGTGAAACACATATAACAAATTGTTTAGCGATTTTATCAAAGATTGTAATAATAATTATAATCACTTATCAACCAGACAGTATTGATTAACGTCGAATTATTTGATAAAATGCTTAAAATAAAGTGCAGCTATTCTTAATTTATTTAATAGTACCACTTCGACAATACGTATTGAAAACGAAATAAACTGTCAACTGAATGCATTTTTAAGGTACACAAATTGCAAAACCAGTAGCTTTTATAATGTAATATGCGGAAACATAATTACTGTATCGTGCTTACCACGTAAAGACCTTCAAGAATGCCGAGTAATGTAACCAATTCGGAATTTAAAAAGTTTGCATTTTCTTGAAGAGCGACTAGAGGTCGCTTAATACCGGCCTTTAAGGCTCGCTGAATTCCTTTTACTGCAGTCTCCCTTAGTGATCTTATGTCATCATAGTCGATGTCTAGTGGACCTGTTGGAGCATGCACGATTCGTCCAGAAGGAATGTCCGGAAAAGGAAATATAGCGATTTCTGTTTGTAACGTTGGGTCCACTTTAAGAAACGAAGTCAGTAAACTTTTTATTTTTTCCTGCCTTGCTTCCTGTCCATTTGAATTTACGAAGACAACACCATCGTAACCTTCACAATAAATATCCTGTTCCTCGCTTATTTCGAATGAATAACTGCTAAAAGTTTTAATACGTAATTTAAAAATTTGCACGCCTCGTGTAATATCGATTTTTTAAAATTCATTCATTAATTACCTTTTTAAATCTGCCATATTATAACTTCCCATACTTTAACGAAACTACTTACATTTCGCTGTTTCCGTCTTTGTGGAATCTTTGTTGCGCCGCGGGAGTGGGAGTATGTATTTGCAGTGTTTGTATCGTCAACCAATAGCCGCGAGGCTATCAATAGATGCATGTAATCACCATTACTATACAAATAAAGTAAAAATCTTGCACATGTGAATTGGGAAGATAAGCCCTAGATGGCAATTTTGGAAAGTTGCTTTCTTCTCTAATCTATACTTACAGTTGTTGTAGTTATTATTACTGAAGGACAGATGGCCAAATAGTTTTCATGCATTTAAGCGCCCGAGCATCAGGCAACTCCTTATACAGAAATGCATGAACTTGACAATTTGTCTACTTTATAGATAATTGTTGCTTTAAAGTATGAACACAAAATATAATTGTATTATTAATAACTGAATTAGATTTAGTTCATTGATTAAGAAAGAAAATAAAATGATTTTACCAAGTGTATTATATATCGTTATTATCAACTTTAAAGAATGTATATCTCCTTTTCGCACTAGCAAATTTAAGCACTAATATTTTATTAATATTAATAATTATATAGGGTTTGTTAGTCTAAGAATACGCACCCACACAAGAGTAAGTTAGATATTTAAAAATATAATTTTGTACTCAAGAATTAGAGCTTAGGAGAACGACATTTTGTGTATTTCGAAGTTTATATCCATATAAGATTATGTTGGCCTAAGCACTGAAGACACTGGTCTTAGGACAATTTGAAACGGATCATAACTTTGGGCTTTTTAGATTAAGCTCATTTCTAGTTAAGTGGATATGTTAACAGACTAAATTGTTATAGGGTGGAAATGGAAGTAATTTATAGAAAATTCGTGAGAAGCCCTTTTCCGCAAAAGTCACTGTATGGTATCAGATTATTGTTTTTTTCCAAAACGACGTATAAAACAGACTTACAGTGGTTGGTGAACTGTATTGATTGATGATAACAGATTTTTTGTGACCAAATTTAGACGCAAATGATGTGGAGGATATCTAATGTGATACCAAGAAAACAATACCACATGTTGCACTGCTAACGCCACTATCGTCGTATTGCAACTGTTAGTTGATAGCAAAAAAGTTATGATTTAACACCTTTAGGATTATTTGGCATTTATAGTCTACATCTCTAAGTATTGAGATTGAACATTGAACGCTACATTCGTCACAGTCCCGAGTTATTACATAAAGTTTGAAATTAGGTTTCGTTCGTATGCGCAAAGTCGAAGTGGATACTTAAACGATTTGTTATTTAAAACATAATACGAGGGTAGTTTGATAAGTAGTGAGAATGGAAAAGAAAAATAAATTTTTTAAATACAAAATAATTTTTATTTTTCAATATATTCTCCTGAAAGAGCAATACATTTATTCCAATGGTGCTCCAATGCCATCTCTAAAATGCGATTCCGGAAGGCTTGCAAAATACTCATTTACGAAGATGATAAACTCGTCGTTAGACGAAAATTTCTTTACACCTAGTGCTGTTTTCAATTTTGGAAAAAGGTGGAAGACGGAAGGGGCTAGATCCGGCGAATAAGGCGTATGCGGTACTAATTGGAAATGCAACTCGTGGATTTTGGACATCGCAACTGTCCTGGTATGCGAGGGAGCGTTGTCTTGGTGAAATATAATCTTTTTCTTTGCCATTTCTGACCGTTTAGCACGAATCTCAACATTTAATTTTTGTAGAAGTTCTGCATAATATTGTCCGTTTATTGTAGCACTTTTCTGAAGGTAATCAATGAACAAAATGCTCTTTGAATCCCAAAGAAATTGATGCCATCACCTTGTTTGCCGATAAAGTGGTTTTCGCTTTCTTTGGAGGTGCAGAGCCACGTTCTAACCATTGTTTCGACTGTTGTTTAGTTTCGGGTGTGCTGTAGTATATCCAAGTTTCATCACAAGTAACAAATCGTCTACAAAAATCAACCGGATTTCGCTTATAAAGGTCCATTGGAAATGCGCAAACGAGTGAACTTTTGATCAGTCGTAAGTAATCGCGGCTTCCATCTTGCCGAAAGCTTGGAAAGGCCCAATTCTTTCGTTAAAATGTGTTGTACGCATTCTGTTGAAATGTTTACCATGTCTGATATCTCTCTCACTTTGAGTCGTCGATCTTGCGCAGTAATATTATGGATTTTTATAATCATTTCCTTAGAAGTCACGATTTTGGGTTCTCCAGAGCGCGCTTCATTAACACAGCTTGTTCTACCACGTTTAAATTCATTTACCTATCTACTTATTGTAGCGGATGATGAGGCAGATTCACCTAATGTTTACCGTAACTCATCTTTTATTTCGGTAGCTTTCGTACCTTTAATTACGAAGTATTTAATCACCGCACGATACTCTGCTTTTTCCATTTTAACAAAACGACGTGTTGCTTCTTTTTCAATCAACCAAATAGCCAACCTAAATTACAGTGCATTTGTTTTACCGATTAGAGCGCCACTTATGTGTCATTCTCACTACTTGTCAAACTATCCTCGTATAATGAAGTATGCTTTAAAATAATATAATAAAACGTTTGATTGTATCTGAAATAGTTTTTTAATTTATTTAGTTGTAAATTCATATCATTCTTATTGAAAAAAATCATAAATACACACATACTTATATATGTACATATATATATATATATACGGGAAACCTTGTATCAAATTGAAATAAACTATAGATGTAGTTGACACGATACTATCGATGTATTAATATTAATTTTTTAATATATACCCAGGTATCTTTTGCGAAACACATACATATTTCGTTAAATAGAAGGAAATTATAAATAAATTCACTTGGATTGTATATTAAAAATGGCTCTGATTTTAGTATTAGATATAAAGTATGGTTTAAAAACACGAATTCTTTCAATTGGCTACACTTCTTGTACTGTATAACATTGTTTCAATTACATTTGAAATACTGTGGTTAGAACACTACGACGCAGTGTGCTATGATAAAGCCGTATCACAGTTGCGGTGAACTCAGTGACGCAACACATTCTTCACCAAGAATAAAATGAATTTATAGAATTCAAATACAACTCGTACTTCAGAAAATATAGTTTATTGAAATCATGTCCACGTATTTGAATTACCCTGTATAATATTTCAAACTGAAGTCTGCGTGCATGCTATAAGGCGAGTTTCTATAGAGATATTAATTATTTAAAGTTAAAGCAATTAATAGTTACACTCGACATTTTATTTATTAGATTAATATTCCATATTGAATATGTCTTAAGTAAAGAGTAAAGTAGAAAACAAATTTATTATGAAATAAGGTAATGTTATCCTTTCGATAGAACGAATTAGCTTTTCATTTCGCAGAATCTAATAACAAGTATTCTCACTTACCAAGAGTATCCAAACGAGATTAATATTATACAATGCATTCGCTATCTAAGGTGATTGGTTACTTACATACAAATTTCAATGAACGTAATTACTGTAAAACGCATTTTTTTAAATATACACACATATGGTATATCAATACAGTTTCTTTATCTTTTAAATTGAATTTTAGCACTATTCCAAAGTATATACGTTAATTTTAAATTTATTTATATCTCACTAGAAGCACATACGTTGATATAATAAGTAGTATTAATTGATTGATACTGAAACAAAACTTATTGATAAGTTAATGTGTCCAAATTACATAACAATGAAGCAATTATAAAAAAGTTATTGCTTCATTTCCTTTTTCTTATCTTCAAGTATCACAGCAGTACATGCTATTCCAATTCTTCAATTGTTTTTAGATGTAGAATATGTAATGTAATATAATGATTATGAAATGCTTGCAAAATCAATTAGGTACATACAGGCAAATGAAACCATGTGACTGCGAATGGGGTTTATTATTAGAGTTAAGTTTTATATTTCGAATTTAGCTAGATAATAGTGAGTGTTTTTTTTACCTTTGCCGGTATACATATATAGACTACAAAATTTATTCGACATTTGATGCATCCAATCCAGTTTTTTATAATATAATGCTATAATAATGTAGCAGAGAGGAAACACGTCCTTAATGATGAATTTCCTATTAAACTATGGGAAAAGTATTAAGAAGAAATTTTGATTCGTCTGGGGCAATGGCCAGATGTTCCTATTTTCGACAGTATAGTTCAAAGTTTGGTGAAACTGAACAGTTTCAGTGCGACACACAGAAGCAGTAGTTCAACCACGAAGATGTCCCATATGAGTTGGTACGAAACGTCTGCAGTTATACCAGTGAGTCAGCTCCAGCCCGGAAGCCCAGAAGGAGATAGTATGGACCACGGCCGCGGAAGTCTACGTACCAGATTACGGGTACAATAATTTGCTAACGATGAATCGAAAAGCGAATGATGTAGGGATTTATGTATACTGGAATGGGTGCATTCAAGAAGAAAATAGTGGAAAACAAATTACAGCGCATATATCTTAGAATCTTTTAATCACGCTTTTAAATTTTTTTTAATAGATTTTAAAAACTTAAACGTAACATTTACGGTCTAACAAATATTTCCACAGAGAACTTTCTTAGTTTAATAATATGTGTCAATTATAAATTAAACCCTATTTTATAGGAACACCTTACGAGAAAATATACTTGAAAGTAGTTAGTTTTCTAAAACATTCCTATTACTTTTACATTTAATTTAGTTTTACTTTAATTAATTTCTAATTAATATTATTACATTCCAAAGTTTCATTCTTTAACAGAAAATAATACTTACAAGCTGTCAAATATATGTTTACGAGGCAGCTATCAAGGGTCTATCTTACCTGCTTTTTCTATTTATGTATTATTATTGTATAAGCAAATCGTGTGACATATTATTTTAAAGTGCTTTTTTTAAATGACTACGGTATTCACATTTCCAACTCAAGAATTCCTTTAAAGGCTTTACTGCAACTGCATTTCTGTGGATCAAGTTCGTAGTTCGCGTTAGACCCTGGATACACCCAGTTTCATTAGTACTTAAGAATAATTCATATAATTTAAACTAATACTGTAGGTTTTATAATACGCGAGACTTCCACACTAGAAATATTTTATGTAACACATTTCATTTGTTTTTATTTTTTAATTTTTAATATATGCAAAGCTTTAATATTTTTTATTTAATTTAGTTAAACAATACAAACCCATTTTCTTTCTGCTTTTCATATGTCTTGGACTCTATACCTATCATAAATTGGTTCATTATTTTTTTATTTATTGTATGTTAGTCGTTAACAATGAGTTAGTGATCTAATTTGAGACTCCTTATTTCCACACACCTTCGCATCAACAATAATTTGTCTCCACAGCGTGGAATAATTTTCCTCAAACACATAGTATAATAAAATTATGATACATTGTTACATATGATCCGGAGAAGAGGCAGTAGAGAACGCAGTGGACAAAGAAATTAGGTCAACAACGAAAAAACACGCGTGCAAAATCTGCCACTAATGCTCTGATTATAAAACGTTTCGACCACAAGATTAATTTCAGTCGAAGATCACATCCTTCAAAATTGCATTTGGCTGCTTGGAAAGTGAAAATTATTTCGATAATGCACACCTGTACGTTGCTATTGTGACACAATTTTTGAGCAGAAAAATATTTCAAATGCTTACCGCGACCTCCGTCCAACTCTGATATGGCAGTTTTAAATAGATTTGCATGCTATTATATTGAGGCTTTAGAGGTTATTTTTAAACAGTTATCAAGGAGTGGTTGGTTTTGGAACAATGGTAGTATTGCTGAGTTAAAGTAAGTGCGCTACTAGTGGACTCTATAAATATAAGGGTATCATGATTTAAGATTATCAAATATGATTTTAAATAGTAATAGCTACAATATTTATTGAAAATACCTCGTATTATTTAAACTAGCTATAGGTATATATAGGTACTTCTTTATTTTACCTCCTTTTTAGTTGTAATTCTTTATTCTCACCACAGTTACGTAATAGTTAAATTTTCACTTTACATATATTTTATTTCAGTTCCTTTTATATCTTTCATATCTTTATTGTGACACTTTGTTCCGATTTGCGATTAATAGTATTTTTACATTGACTTATTTTCGTTAATATTTGAGTCTTCTAATATAATATTAGACTTTGTATTTCTAAAACCGTGTACTGTTCCTCGAACAAACCTTTACCCTTGAATACCCTTTGCTTCTTCCTTGGGAATTAAACGGCGTCATTTCGATCGCAAACCGTAAAGCTTAATGTTTTAAGCTGCGTAAGTGTTTGATAAAGTCGTAGCCCTCTCTTAAGTATAGTGAAACTATACCACTTAATAGGATATGAAACGAAAAAAGTGACCCGAGAAATTATCTTTTCTTAATTTGTTTCATTAGCTAATTGCTGGATATACATTTAACAGCTAGGTTCGCTTATTTACGTGAAAACCAGACCAAGACCCGAGGTATGTTGTATTGACTCCATATACATTCATGCATTTTACTGTTGTTTCTTTTTCTAAGTTTGTTTTTGTTATTGTATTTCCTTGATATTTCTTCTAATTTATAGCTATTGGATTTCACCTCGAGTCGCATTTGAACACCCCCGTCCGAGATACGGTCGAGTGCCGTAAGGAAATCAAAAAGTGTTAATTAAGGTCAAATAGACAATTTTAGTTTTGTTTGATAGTTTATTAATGTTTTTTTTATTACTTTAAATCTCAGCTTAAATGTTTGTTTATTGTTTTGTATCAAAGATTGTAATGACCAATGTAAACTTTATTTAAACATTCTAACTTGATATAGTTTTCGTAATATGTACATACATATTTTTTATTAATTTCAAAGTAGGTAATTTTAATGGAGCCTGTGGTTGATTAACTTAATCACTGAAGGTTGATATGTAACCCCTTTTCACATTTATTTTCTTTTTCTGTATACGTATTTCGACAACTAAGTTATCATCATTAGCAGATAATTTAACAGTGTCACACTTGGAAAACACTTGAAAGCTAAAACGCACTCATCAGTGTGCATTTTGGCACTGCTATTTTCTTGCCGATTATCATTAAATAAAGGATTAATCTATACAGTTTTTTTTTGTCTTGCTAAATTTTTTAAGGGGAAATCTCAGGCAACTTACTGGATTAATACAGTTACAATCTGCTAAGAAATATTACGTGTGACATTATTTACTCTTGGCGACCTTTCATTTTAACATTAATTTCCAGTTATTTAGTTTCACGATAGCTAGCTGGTCACCATTTTGTTGCTAATCAGATAAATCAAGGCTCCCTGAAAAAGTGATTTTTTGATCCGCAGCATTGTTGATACTACCGACAAGATCGTAGCAATTATTTTACGTCTTTTTGATTAATTTATAAAAAAGAAATTTATTTATTTATTATTATAAATCACAATTACTCGTTGATAATACAAAGTTAACCGCTAACCGCTGACTTTGTTACTCAGATGTTAATTTTTTTTCAAATTATTTTTTTTTGCTTACGAAAGTTTTCTCATTTCGAATTTTCAAAATGTTTTAAATAATTTGTCAAATAAACTTCATTCTGTTATAAATAATTTATTGCAAAAGATGACGAAATAAATAATTTACATGAAGTGAATTGGTCTTGCTACGTTCTTTTTCACGGGCCGGTTGTAGTTGAGCTTCCTGAACCAGGGTAGTAAGCCGAATAAGCAATACTCTGTGAGTCTGAAGATGATCCAGGTGTCCATATTCTGGCATAAGGTCCACCACCTGATGGCTCCCAACCAGGTTCATAGGAACTTGGAGTCGAACTCAATGGGGCACCATAAATTGGCATAGGCGGCTCTGGAGCCATAGGGCTCATACTCATTGGCATGGGCATACCTAAAATTGTTATTATTTAACCAATGCTTGCTAAATTATTTTCATTTAAATACCAGATTTAGTCACCAGTTGATAGATCACGAAACCAAGCACAATGGCAATGGCAAGTTTGCTAAGGATGAGAGCTTTCATTGCCTTGAGTCCAATTAAACTTAAAAGTATTGGCATAAGTGCTTTCAATTTCAGTTTCAATAACAATAAAGCCGGGAAAAGTAGCTTCTTCTTTAAGAGACCACGACCTGTTATTAAAGTCATAATTTATTTTTCTTATTTCATAATATCTGTGAAAGATATACTACCTTCACTGTCATTTGTTTCAAAATTTAATCCCGAGGTAGGATTGTAGACCATTTGCATGTCACCGAAGAAAATGTCAGGCAGTTGGTAACGGAATTCGTGTGTTTTTAGGACGCGTGCAACCCTTTTGTATATCGCTGCGTCTAGATTCTAAAATTAGAAAACAAAAACGTTTCTACATACGCAGTAAAATATCTAAATTATTAGAATTAGGTAATTCTGTTCATGTAAGAAGTATTAAATTGTCATAAGATACTACGAACTACGAATTGAAAATAATTGTAAAGTAAATTTATTTGATAAAACTTTCTCTTTTGATAATATTTAATTAAGGTTTAAATTGTATATATACTTAAATTACACAAGAGTCAATGTAATTTATTCCTAAGCAAATATTTCTCATTGTTTTTGTACAAAGAAAAAAATCTTCTTGATGAAACTTTTGTAATAATACAAAAATAAATTTAATTTGAATTTACAAAATTAAATTTCACTACGCTGCTTTTAAAATTGAAACTAGTTGATATAAATTTCAGTGCAAAATCATGTAAATGAATAAAAAAGAGGAAAAGTAATTCAAATGCATATAAATTCTGTTATTAAAAATAATATAATCTGTCTTTACGTAAGCTAAGAAATCTAAAATATGTTATAAAGATTTTGGAAGTTTACTTTAAAAATTGAAAGTTTATTTACAAAAATTGAGGGCAGTTTACTTATTGCAATGACACAAGATTCCACAGATAACTGCATAAATTAAACACATACCTTCATACTTCTGGCGGAATCACTTTGAACATTCAAAAGATTGTCTAAATAATGTAAAACTTCCGATTTGACACAACCCATATCCGCACAATTTTTCACTACCGAACCGACCAGTTCATCCCCTGCCATCGGGGTGCCGACGGCGTACGCACTAACGACAACAACTAGTAGTGTTAATCGGTACATTGTGTGTGTGTTAATCGTGCCTTCTCATAGTGTGGGTGCGGTTATATATTGAAGACGCGGGTTAGGGGATCGGGTGTGCCATGCTTATTAATTGGCACCCAAATAGCTGCTCATTTCATTATGGAAATGGTTCCGCTACAAGATCCGGTGGTGTACTGCACATTTTTTTGCATCTTGTTACAAATTTTGTGATGGAATTTCTTCGATTTATTTTCACTTATTTTAATGAAAACGAACGATTTTATTTATTGAATTCGTAGTCACGTTCCATTACAATTTGGACAATGATTTTGTGTGATTTACAATTCAATGTGCTGTTAAAATATTTATAAGAGGTTTCCTTAGTTAATCATTAATTTTCAATCGATCGTTTAATATTCCACTTAGAATGTTAAGTACTTGTAGCAGTACTACAGAAAAAGTACTCTATAGAAATGTTAAATAAATTTATATTTATCAATAAACACGATTTCTGGACAGTATAATTTTGAAACTAGTGCCCAATGTCCATATAAAGTCATGCATATTTTTCGTTATACACATAACAGAATTTTGATGACACATATTACAATTTTAATTGTTCTACATTAAAAAAATTAATATTCATTACGCTTCCAATTGTCATATATTTATTGCTATAGTTGCATATAAAGTGATTTTATGTTTATGGCCAACTTACGAATATAATATAATGTAACTACTAAGATTAATTAAGTCCTTACTTTGTCCTTGAACGCTATAAACAACAATAAACCCTAATTCAGATGAAGTACCTTAATAAATACACAATTAGATTCTCGACATGAAAACTACATTAACAATAAAATGTTAGAAGAAAGTTTACTGTCCTAATATTATTTTGCCACTGGCTTTATTGTAGAAATATAGTTTTAAAAGTTAAATATGATAGTTTTGTTGTGGTCCTTACTTTGTGAAATTCTATTACATTAAAGAATAAATAAAATCTTTTGTCTTAATTTCACATTATATTATATATTTATTTATTGCGACTAGGTTCGTCTTAATCACTAAGACTGATATATAACCCCTTTCCACATTAACTTTCGTAATTCTGCATAAGCATTTCGACAACCAAGTTAACATCATCAGCAGATAATTGCAAAGTGTCGCACCTGGTAAACCACGGCGAAAAATACCTGTACGTAAACAAACTCCGTACGCGATCTGTACATTTGTACATTTTGGTTCTCAACGGTACAAATCGCATACGGAGTTTATTTTCGTACATGTCTGCTGATGATGACAAGTTGGTTGTCGAAAGGCGTATACAGAATTACGAAAGTTAATGTGGAAAGGGGTTATATATTAACCTTAGTGATTAAGTTAATCAACCACAGGCTCCATCAAATTCAACTAGATTCGTCTGTGTGTACGATGGTCCATAATGGCCTAACAGACGAAACCAGTCACAATAACTGCAAATATATAATATAGTGTGAAATTTAGACAGTCTTTTATTTATTCCTTAGTGTTCTATTTATTCATTTTAAAATTTGCTTTAACGTTTGGGGATATTTTATTTATTTATTAATATAAAGTAATTCATTTACAAATATATAAACAAAGTATATTGGGTGTGGTAATCACCTAAATTGGGTCTATTAATGGTCTATTCACTTGATAAAAAATATTTTAAGTAAAACTTATTAAGTAAAATTATTTTAAAATATACAGAATTATTGACTTTGCCTATACGTTATATACAACATTGTTATTTGAAACATCCTGTATATTAATACATTTTTATATTTCTTGTCACATAATCAGGCAAGTTTATGTTATAATCCTCATGCCGAAATTAAACAATTTTCGAGATATATAATCATTACAAAAAAAAGTTTTAAAAACTTTACTTCGAAATTTAATATCGTCTTTATTAATTATTATCTTGCAATAATTCTTCGGGATACTTACGACTTTATTTCAAGTTGAATAACCTATACTAAATATATTCGTTATATTATACAGGGTGTTTCAAAATTAAAAATGAAATATGGAATCTGTAGAAGGGGGAGCCTGGTCTTCTCAAATGTAACACTGCATATTTTTATGCATAGTGATATAGTAATATAAATAATGTGATGAAAAAATCTTCTTGGATAAATTTAATTCGCAAGTAACTGAATCAATAAGTTATTTTTATTTGTAAGAAATGCGCAAAAAATACAATGCTGGTGCTTCAAAAACATTTGTAAAGTCGTCATAGGTGATGAATCTTGGATCTATACGTATGGGCCTGACAGTAAACAGCAGTCGACTGTGTGAGAATTCCAAGATGAGCCAAAACCAACAAAAGAAGCACGTCAAAACAAATGGTCACCTGTTTTTTCGGAAAAACTGGTCACGTTGCAACCGCACTTTTAGAGAGCTGTAGAACGGTCAAGTCCGAATGGTACACAACTATTTGTTTGCCAAAAGTTTTTGAAGAAATAAGGAAAATTAACCGTAAACGACAGATCATTCTTCACCATGACAAAGCGAGCTTTCACAGTTCGGTTCAAACAATTGAAAATTTGAGCGGCCAAAACAGTGAATTGATAAGCCATCCGTCGTACAGTCCTGATCTAGCACCCTGTGATTTCTTTTTGTTCCCACACGTAGAGAATAAACTTCGTGGTCAATGGTTTTCTACGCCGAAAGAGGCAATTGAGGCATTCAACATTCATATTTTGGAGATATCGCCTTCACAGTGGCAGCAGTGCTTTTTAGATTGGTTTAAACGAATGCAAAAGTGCATCGATTTTCAAGAAAAATATTTTGAAAAGCAATAAAACTATTTTCGGTAATAAAAAAGTTTTCTGCTATTCCCGAAATATAAACGACTACCCTCGTATATTACAGTAGCTCAAAAGGTGTTAACTTTGGATTAGGAAATGGTACATGTGATTGAAAGGGACTTTTAAACTCTGCCACACAGCATAACAACATACAAGGTGTTTCATTTGGAAAAAAAGAGTTTCACCCTCTTACACCTACTATAATTCTTTTTCAATTTTGGAAAACTAGAATATAGCGAAGATATTTAGTATAGGTTGTTGAATTTGAAGCAATTTCACATCTATGCCAGAGAATTATAGCAAAATAAAAATTAATAAAGACGATATTAACTTTCAAAAGAAACAATGTAAATGAACTAGCCTCTCTTAAAAAGTAAAATATCTCGAAAACCGTTTAATTTCAGCATGAAGTTTATAATTTGTTTTATTACGTAACGGGAAACCTTAAATATGATAATTTCTATGTGAGAAATTCAAAAGTTATTCTATTGCCCCTATGCTAACTTCATCGATCCAGTTGTTTGTGATCTTTGCTCAATGGGAATGAGCATTATCGACCATAGAAATCAATTTTTCTCCCATTGCTGCTGTATATGGAAGAACAATGATTCGCAGAACTTATCCAAATATCTCTGGTTAGTGAAAGCTTCATATTCTATGATATAAAGGTGGTGAGCTGTCCAGAATTTATCCCGGTCTATACTATTAAATTATGACAAGAGAACAAATTGCAGGATATCATGTGGACCAGGTTTACGCCAAATTAGAATTCTCTTATTATCTAGTGTAAGTGAGTATTTGTAACTCATTAATACTTGGTCCTGTTCATTATGACTCAAATTTATACGCCCATTTTGCCTAAACTACTTCTAGTAGCACCAACAATCTGGGTTGCATTAAAATCGTTTTAACGTATACGTGAATATATTAAGACATAATTTTCTTATTTAAAAAGGTTTTAACTTCTTTTTAGAAATATTCGTAGGTGTTATATTAATTGGCATTAACATTTATTATCAATTATATATACGGGTCCCACTTCTCGCCAAGTTATTTCCTATTAATATGTCAAGTGTACCAAAAAATCATTATCGGTTTTTCTAGCAGATGTCGCTAGTCTTAATTATGCAATGTTATGATTTCACATATATGTTCTTTTATTTTACTATCATCAGTCTTCAAAGCTATACATGTTATATTTTGCGAAAGTAACACTGTCATAAATTTATACCTCTTCGAAAATGTAGAGTTTCGTGGCTGAAAAAGTGCATTTGTTTGCTAGTAGAAACTAATGGTGAGCATACTCTAACCATAAAAATATGTGAGACGTGGTGATTTCGATGTGCAAGACAACGAACGTTCTGGTGGACTGAAAAAGTTCGAAAATACGAAACTGCAGGAGTTATTGAGTGAAGATCCCACCCAAACTCAAAAACAATTGGCAGAAAAAAGTGGCCCAAGAAACGATTAGCGACCGATTACGAGCAATGAGAAAAATCCAAAAGATGGTAAAGTGGGTGCCAGATCAATTGAATGGTAGGCAAATGGAAAATTGAAAAATCGTTTTTGAAATGCTGCTTCAAATGTATGATCGGAAGACGTTTCTGCATCGAATAGTGACGGGTGATGGAAAATGGAAAAATCGTTTTTGAAATGCTGCTTCAAATGTATGATCGGAAGACGTTTCTGCATCGAATAGTGACGGGTGATGGAAAATGGATTTATTTCGAAAACTCTAAGCGCAAAAATCATGGTTATCACCTGTCGAAGCCGGCTCATCGACTCCAAGGCCAAATCGTTTTAGTTGAATTTGATGGAGCCTGTGGTTGATTAACTTAATCACTAAGGTTGATATATAACCCCTTTCCACATTAACTTTTGTAATTCTATATACGCATTTGGACAACTAAGTTGCCATCATCAGCAGACAATTTCAAAGTGTCACACCTGGTAAAACACGGCGAAAAAATTAAATTTACAGTAGAAAAAGAAAAAAATGACAAGTTGCCTTTTTTGGATACCTTAGTTATTAGGAATAATCTCAAAATAGAAATTGATATTTTCCGAAAAGAAACCAATGTCAATAGATTCATCACGGCGGACTCAAATCTTAGCATGCAACAAAAGATGGCTTCATTCAATTTTCTTATTAATCGTTTGATCAATTTCCCACTAACAAATGTAAGATATGAACGAGAATTGAACGTCATTAAGAATATCGCGAGATACAATGGTTTCGATTCGGAAATAATCAATGGACTAATTAGAAAGGCCAACAGAAGAAAAACAATCCGCGACACCACATGTCTATCACCACAGAGCAATCGGAATAAGCAGTTTGTTTGTTTACCTTATCATCGTATGACAAAAAATCTAAATAGTATTTTTAAAGGGCGCGGGTTTCAAGTTTGTTTCCGCTCCAATAATTCTATTAAAACGCTTTTAGGAAATGCAAAAGACAAAATCGAAGAAAATAAAAAATCGGAAATCTACAGAATTGAATGTTTAGAGTGCAGTAAACAATACATCGGCCAAACTAAAAGATCGATCGATACCCGGTATAAAGAACACCTTTCGCACATAAAATTCAACCGACCAGAAAAATCGGGTATAGCGAGACATGTATTAGAAAATAACCACAGTGTTAATATGGATTGTTTACATTTAATAAAGAACGTGTATCATTATCGAGAATTAGACACGTATGAAAGTATGCACATCTTATAGAATTTAAGCCATGTGGTGAATAACAATGAGACCGGACCTTTGCAATCGACCCTTTTCTGTCTGCTTAATGTCAGAGGAGGAACACTATAATAAATCATATGCAGGCACTTATCGGTCGTGACTGTATTTCCATTTTTTTAATGTAGTTCATCTTAGTTTAAGTAAAAATAATTTTTAAAAATCTTATGAAACAAACACACAGTGTACATCTTGGTTCTGAGCGGTGTAGATCGCGTACGGAGTTTGTTTTTCGTACAAGTGTTTTTTCGCCGTGTTTTACCAGGTGCGACACTTTGAAATTGTCTGCTGATGATGACAACTTAGTTGTCGAAATGCGTATACAGAATTACAAATGTTAATGTGGAAAGGGGTTATATATCAATCTTAGTGATCAAATCGTTTTGGTCACAAGACAATGCTTTGTATTTGGTGGAATCAGAGTGGCGTGGTGTATTACAAACTGTTGAAACCTAGTGAAACAATTAGTACCGATTGCTACCAAAAACAAATTATCAATTTGTTGCATTGATAGGAAAATGTCCGGAATGGGCCGGAACACGGTAAAGTGATTTTACAGCATGATAACGCACCGTCTTATTCAGAAAAACCGGTCATGGAAGCATTGAAAGCATTTGGATGGGACGTAATATCGCACCCCTCGTACTCTCCAGGTTTTGCCCCGTCCGACTATCACCCTTTCGCATCAGAGGGATACGTGCTTGCCGAACAGCACTTTGCCAATTTCGAAGAAGATGGCCAAAATGTGTAGAATCAAATTGCCAATACTTTGAATAAATAAATTTGTCAATTTTCTTGAAAATTATGTAGTTTTTTTAGGAACAAACCGGTAATGACCGGTACACCTGGTATTAAACAAATAAGGATAATTGTTAACCGTATAACTTACTTTTCGGTGTCCTAATAAATTAGTTAATTAATAATTCTTTTGTTTAATTATCACTGCAATACTAGAGCTAGTCCGGAATCTAATCATTCCATTGCCATAATTATTATATTATATTTTATTAATTAATATAATAGCGCTATCCAGGAGGATTAATAGTATAATGTCAGCAAAAAATTTAAACAATATACTCAGATCTACGTACTTTATTAAAAATACACCGTAGTTCCCATAAAAGTGAGTGTTCCGTATTACTTTCCCTTATATGAATAAAAGTTCGAACATAGTGAAGAAAAATTAATATGCATCTCGCGTTGTCCTATAAACTAATGATTATCGATACGGAATTTTAAAGAAGATAGAATTAGGTTGCGTTTTCTAAATCAGCGTTTTGTTTTCCGAAATGCAACTAATTTAAATTTAAATGCATATAATTTGCACGCGCCATTCAACTCTACAGTAGTTTCGTTTATATTAGCAATAATTAATTATTTATTGTTTGTTAAAGTAATGCATGTCAAATTTTTCAAAGAAGCAAACATATTGTGTATCAATGGTGCTTAGTTTCCATAATAAATTCATCGATATTTAAATTACGTTTAATGTCATGCGATAACAGTGGAATATCTTTCTATTTTCTCTGTATACTTAAAAATAATGCCGAGGTAATGATTTACATATAAAGTTAAAATAATAGATAACATGCATTTGAGCAATTAATTTATTATAAATAATTTAATAAATAACAATTGTAATTATACACAATTATCGTGTCACACTCATTGAGTGTAAGCAGAATAAGCAATCTTCTGAGCGCTGTCGTCATCAAAAGATCTTTGGTGGACATCCCATGGTCCGTGCGCGAGAATCGGAGGGTGAGAATCAGCCGATAGCTTCTTACACAATTGATAAACCGCCATAGAAATTGAAATGACAAAAGTGACGAATGAGAGTTGCAAAGCGTTCCATGTTTTCAATCCAAGGATACCAAGCGCTAATGGGATTAAGGTAATGACTTTCAGGAGTAGAATAATGAAGATTGGAACGAAAATTTTCCTGAGCTTGTGCTTCTTGAACTTTTTTCTTCGTCCTGAAAAATTAAGAATAAATTTTATAAAATATATATTTAAAATATCGAATTTTATACATATACCTTCAACATCATCACTTTCAGAGATGTCCAGCTCAAGATCTGTTTCATTGTCGTCTAAACTTCTTCCGGAGACGGTGACTGATCCAATAATTGGTAAGTTCAAGGTGGCGTCGTGATTTTTTATATAATCGGCGATAATGTCGCCTAAACTGTTTTCACTACGGCCAGTAACGACGTTTGATTGATAATCATTCTGCTTTATCTCTAAGAAATCTGAAAGCTAATTGTGCGGAAAATGTTAGCAAAGTATGTTAAGCGAATGTAAAATCTGAAATATTTCTACTTATTGTTATTCCGTTCTTACTTGAAACGTGTTCTGGAGACTTCCTCTAGATGTAGGCGAACAGCAAACAACCGTCGCGAAAGCTAACATGACGCAAATTTTAATTAACGCCATTGTTTGTTTGAACGTACAATACGAATGAACGGTGGTTGCTGACTGATAACGTATTGAATTCGCGGCTACTATTTATGCGGTGGCGACTGAAAGTGGTAGTAAGTATCGACTAATGTGCTCATTTCTAGAGGCTTATTTGGAATATGAAATACTGAAATAGAAAATGGTCAAAATATTTATATTATGGTATGCATTCATTAATGGAAATTAGAATGTTACAAGAAAGGCGCTCTACTAATGTCTTCTAATTTATTAATTATGCAAATTAAAATCAATGTAACAATTTTTAAAAAATATATTTTTTGTAATTCAAAAACATGTTGAGGGTGCTAATCCCTCACTTGCCAAGAAAATCTGATTTTATATGCTTTTTGTAACTTGAAATTTATAATGAAGTCATTGTAACTAATAGCTAATGAATATCATCAATTATGACTCCAAAACATACAGAAATAGGCGACAGATAGACATCGCATTTTGACTAATTTAATTTATTAAAAACACCAAAATTTTTAGATCGATTCTCAGTATTCATTGGGGTGGAAAACAATTATAATAGAGGGAACTATTTCCTGGTGAAAATCAATCGACATATTTTAGTACATATAATAAATTAAATTCATCAAAAGGCCAGGCCGTCTATCTGTTGCCTACTTGCTTAAGTTTTGGGGCTATAATTGATGTTATTCATTAGGTATTATAATTTATATTTATGTAATCATTTTAATGAAATTTATTTAAAAAATATCAGACGGATCGATTTTAATAACAAATAATTTCTTTTGTCTCATCAACTGAATCTTTTAAATACAAGTCTTTCTTTTTTTGTAAACCTTTTCAAAGTTTAAACAATATATTACACAAGCATACACGGTTTTGGATCTAAGCAACCAAAAGGTGTTTCTAAGGTTATTTGGGGCGCTGAATCCGAATCTGCACTCCGTTTTTTTGATATTGGTTCTAGTTTTCGAGATATTAAATTAACACATTTTTTACAATTTTTGACAATTAGTCTCCATTTTATTCATTAAAAAGTGTTAAATTAGAAATGAAGAGCAGTCGCACTGAGTCGCTTGTACTGCTTGGGATCTGTTTCACGCATTAAAGTCCAACAGTAGTCGCTCATCATACACTCGTCCCAAAATCCTTGGTATCGTTTTTCGATTTTCACTAAATCTTGGTGCAGTCGCTCTCCTTGCTCGTCGCTTGTATCACCCAAGTTTTCAGGAAAAAATTCGAGATGGGAATGCAGAAAATGTATTTTGAGAGACATTCGAGCTCCAATCTTGTAATAATTTTGCATATATTCTCCTCTTTTTTGAAAAACGGTAAGAGCGCCTCATTTCTGGTTCTATATACAGTGACTTTTGTATGAGTGTCAAGATATTTCCACTCCTGCATCCGTGATGCGAGCAATTCTGATTTTTGTTTCGATAAATTCAAATGACGAACCAAATCATTGAGTTCACTTTGCGAAACTAAATGTTTTTCCTCCATGTTAAAAAATCGCTTCCGCTATTCGTCGGTGATGAACTAAAAGTTTCCATGGAATTTGCACTAGTATCTGGAGAAATTTACAGAGGATCATTGCTCGCACGGGGAACTGGCTTAGACACTGATTATACTTCAGAATATTTATATTTTGCTAGTTTTTTTGCATTTAGACCGACGACATTCGTCAAGCAAAAGTAACAATCATCTACATGATTTTTCGGCTCTCTCCATAACATTGGCAATGAAAATGAAAAACATACTTTTTTACCGCGTGACCACTTGTATAATATTGTGCTACACGCGTTACAAAACAATTTCGGTATCCACGACTTGTGAGTATTTGATACAGAGAAACCAAAATAATAAAAATATGCATTTCTGATCACATTAGTAATAACTTTGCCACTTTTTCTGTTCATATAACATCCGCAAACATAACAAAAACACTTTGAATCAACTTTACAATTCTGTCTTTGCATTTTCACACGTTTTGGATTCAAAAAAAACTTTAAAAATACAAATTAAATAATGTTTCTAGCTACGCCAACAGCTGACTGTCATTATGATAGCGCAGTGCTGCCAACATGCACGAACTCACAAACTAGAACCAATTTTGAAAAACGAAACCCGGATTTGAATTCAGCACCTCAAATAACGTCAAGATTTGTTCTCATCTGCTCTGATCCAAAAGTTGACCGGAATTTGTAAACTTATGTTACTTAAATTGATCGAGGACAAGAGCTACTATACCGAGAAAATGTTAAGTTTTTTATTATCCATGCAGAAATGAAGTTGTTTAACGATACTTCCAGTCAAGTTTGTTTACAAATTTTTTCATTGTTTAAATAAAGGCTGATCCAAAATGAACTTCATGGTTTATTTATGTTCCGAATAAAAAACAAGTTATTGAATAAATTAGATTTTTATTGCTGTCAGTATAAAGTACAAGTATTTAAATATGGAAAATCATGTCAGTTAAATATTCTTCACGAATCCGCTGACCGAAATTTTGTATAAAATTATCACATAACTGGCAGCAATTCTACGCTTGATGTTCGTCTTTAGGTCTGGAAGCGTAGTAAGTTATTGGCGTAAACCATTTCCTTCAAATAACCCTACAAACAAAAGTCTAGTCTGGTTGAACAAGAGGTGGGCGGATGATCGATGTCGCCCTCTGAGAGATAACACGTCCAGGAAATTTGGTGTGAAGGAAAGTGGTTTCCATATCATTTCCTGCAAATAACCCTACAAACAAAATCCTAATGTGGTTAAACAAGAGCTGGGCGGATGATCGATGTCGCCCTCTGAGAGACAACACGTCTAGAAAATTTGGTGTGAAGGAAAGTGGTTTGTTCGTGTGTTATATGGCTACATCTTGTTGAAACTCATTAACTGCATTGAAAAAAGTCGTTTGACATCTTGCGATAGCGTAAACCATCAACAGTGACAGCGTTGTCATTTTCATCCTGAAAAAAGTACAGAAAAAAACTTCTCTAAAACCCAGGCTGCAAATGTACGATGTTTTTAGTAGTCCAAGTTCTTGCTTCAGTTGCATTTTAAACCAGATCTGTTCTTAAAATTCGTTGAGTAGTATTGTATAAAAAAGTCAATTGCTGTGTATGGCAACGAATTGACGTGATTGACTGCTCATGCACACTATCATATACCCTAACAATATTTTGTTGGGAACGGTTTTGGCACCGATACTGGACACTTGGTTTGACAATAACCATACCACGTTTCAAACTTTTGCACTAGATTACGAATTGGACGCTCACTTGGCACACTATTGCGTCAAAAATGTGGTCGAACTTTTCTTAGCATGTTCGTAACTGATACCGTATGCGTTGCTGTATACTGTAAGGCACCATGATCCATTTGCCATGTGTTTCTATATTAATTGACAAAACCTAAATTGTCAACATTTTCACAAAATAAATATTGGAAAAATAAATTAAATTCATCAAAACACATCGTCTATTTGTTGCCTAATTTGTTAGTTTTGTGATCATAATAGGTTTTATTTGTTGTTTATTATAACACATATTGCCGTAATAATTTTAATGAAATTTATTTAAAAAAAATCGAGGTAAAAATCTTGAATCAATTTAATTTTTTTATTTGTTGAACATGCTGGTGTAGGTTTATTTAAGTTTTTTCATGGGAATCCGTTACTGACCTAAAATATTCTTTATGTAGCATGATGTCAATAACTAAGTCTTTCAAATGGTAAGGCCATTTATTCCTATCAAAAATGGATAATACTCTTTTTTTATGAATACCACAACACCGCATATGATAAAAAATGAACAAAGAGTTTATAAAATAAGGTCGGACACATCTCATAAGAATATTGTAAAAAGTCAAGCTAAATGCTTTTGCCAATAGTAACCAATAGTATCAATAGTAATAAAGCAAATACAATTCGTTAGTTTGACATATTGATATTAGCGTCATTTCTGATTTGGTATTGAATGGTTTCTCAATTACCTGAAAAGCAAAGAATATAAATATGAATACTGATTCGATAGGTTGAAAGTAGCAGGTCCCAAAACGAAGTCGAGAATTTTTTTAATGACATTTATGTTAACAATTATATAATTCAGTCATGTGTAAGTAAAATATTACAGATATTTGAAGAATACGGACACGGTGAACATGGACACGTACTAGATAGAGCAGGGAACGAAATGAAAGAACAAGTTTCTTTTGTTTTAGATCATCCTCAACAATTGACACAACAAACTGTAAATAACCCTGACAGCCAGCGCCAAATTTATTCGCGTACATGAGTTTCGTGAGGATGATTGCGATTGTTGCCTTCAACTTCGTGAAGCCGTGATTGAAAAAATAATTTAATAAGTCCGATTTATTTAGTTATATTATCTCTAGTGACGAAGCTACTTCCCTTTTAAATGATGACCCTCACAGATAGAATTATAGGTAGCGGGTTACTGAAAATCCTAACTGGATGGATGAAAGCCATACATAATATCTACAGAAATTAAATGTTTCGACTCGTTTTACAAGAAATCATATTTTAGAACCATATTTTTCTTCGCTTCGAACACATGCCTGTTCCTACTCAAATTATTCCATATCAAGGTGACGCACATACTCCTACTTTTAATATTTGGTTTCGGAAAAACGCTATACCCCACATTATGTACCACATTTTTTGTCCGGCAATATTTGAAATATTCCACAATCGATGGAAAACGTGGAAGTCTGAAGTGACCAACATGATTTTCCCTTTACTATTGTTTTTGGAGATATTTAAAAGATTCTCAAAAAAACGTAAAAATCTTCAAGAGTTAAAGATAACAGCATTTGGGAACGCAGGAATATTAGCCAGTGTATTAGAGAAAATATTATAAACGCATTTTATAATCGTCTTTTCTACTATCAAGAGGCTAATAGTTGGTAGCTTGAACATTTGATGTGATCTTTTTTGACAGATTGCTCGAAACATAGATTCAGCTTTGGCAATTGTCGAGTGTTTATTACATACACAATATGCACTTTAACGTGTTTCTTAATTAGATACAAATTAGAATATGGTGTTTGTTCAGAACTACTACTTTACGTATCATAAAGGCTAAACTCAAAACTTTTTGTTTTAGCGAACAGTTCAATTTTTTTTCCACAAAAATGTGTATATTTAGAAAGTTATAGTAATTTAACAAATGCTCGCTTGCTGATATTTTCGAAGATTTTAAATACAATTTTAATGTCAAAATTCGTCTAACTAATTGGCTTTCAAACGGGAAATAAAGAACTTGATAAACCGTGTCAAAATATGTGTTGATAGATTATCGCCAAGATTTGAATAATTTTAATACGGACCAATACAAGCTTGCATTCTGCTAGTTCAGAGCTAATGTTTTGCGTAGTACGAAGGTCAAATTCAACCCTATGGAAATCTTGCTGTGGGATAAAAAGCATCAGATCTAATATTATAGGATTCGACATATTGTATTCTGTAAAATAAATATAATTAAAAAAAAATTTAATCAACGATATGGACAACCAATTGTTTTAAGCTTAAACAAAAAACCATTATGATCAATTTGATCAAAAGCTTTTAAATAGCAGACACTCGTATCAGTGTATATAATATCGACTTGTTCTTGATATACCTAAAAATTGCTTAAATTGGTTATTTATTGTTAAGCATGTAGCCATGAAATTGTGTTGTGCTGTAATGACATAACTTTTGATGGAACTATAAATATAACGACAGTAGTGTTTCAAATATTTTGGCAAAGTTGCAATCAAGATATAGGTTTGTAGCTGGAGATGCTCGCAGAGTGGTCAAATTTAAACAGAGGCACAATTCGTTACATTTTCCAAACATCGGATAACATGGAAGTCTTCAAAATTTATTGGAGTATGTGCTGCGATGATTTTGCACACAGTCGGGCACAAAGCTTTGAATTACATCTATATCGCTAGTAAAATATTCTTTAGATTTCTTCGGGTATTCAAAAATTTCTTGTTCAGTAATAAAGGGTGTGTTCTTCGTAAGTGGTGTCATAATCATAATCGGCAAGTCCAAATAATCGCAGTAACTAGTATTTAATCTGATCATAAAAAAAACTTTGCTGAAATAATTTGCAAAACCATTTTTAATTTGTTTTGGTGTGGCAGATGTTCCATCATTACAACGCATAACATCCGGAATTCTAGTATGACCTCTCTTACGCTTCACATATCGCCACACTCTACTAGAGTCGTTTATATTGTTATCCTGCACGTTTAATCATGGTAAGCAATGCTTATAAGTGCATGCACGTAAATATTTATAATGATTATAATAGTCAAAATCGACATATTTTTTGAACTTATCATGGATTCTGCTTTGAACGAAAAATTCACACAATATTTCGATCCAATCATGGCTGATATATACACTTTTTAATGTGAACTTACATAATGGAAGGGATTAATTAAATACGCTGTACATCATGTCGTAGAATACATATATTACAGAATGTATGTGCAGAATTTTTTCCTACATGTTAATACAGTCAATTACAATATGGTTAAAAATTCACTTATTGTAAACACTTTTACCAATTTCTTATTCATATTGCGTGCTTTTTATTCATTGTTTAACATTGTTTAAAGCAGTGTTCTATGTAGAAAACATATGAAATGGAAACTTTTTCTTCTAAACATAAAAAACTACATAGTCTTTTGTCGAACGAGCATTTTGAAATAGATAATAGTTAATATTTAAAGTTATACTTATATGAATAATACAAAAAATATTCACATCATTCTGTAATAACAAAATAAATATTTTTTGTATCTCCTACGAAAAAGTGAATTAATTTATTTGCAAATTATGCGATGTAGAGAAAGGAGCATATATTTGAAGACACATTTTCGCATCATCCTCTTTGCATTGAATATGAGATTCGATATCTACGGTAACTTTAGGAAAGGCTTTTTTAAATTAGTAAAAAAGAAATTTAAAACCGACTAAACAAATTATTGAGGAGTATATTTTATATAAATGTTGACTTAATGGAAATTACCGAATGAGAATGAGAGAAGTCCAGATGGATTTAGGAACAGTAAATAAATTTGAACATGAATACAGAATTTAATCACTGAAGGTTGATATATAACCCCTTTCCACATTAATTTTAGTATTCTGTATACATATTTCGACAACTAAGTTGTCATTATCAGCAGATAATAAAACAGTTTCGTTCCTGGAAAACTACGGCAAAATACCCGTACGAAAACAAATTCCGCACACGAACCGTACCGCTGAAAGCCAAAACGCACACTGTATATTCGTTTCGACTGCATAAGTTCTTCATCCGATTGAATATTCTTTTCGATATGAAAAAGTTTAGTTAGAGACAAGTAAAAACCTCTTGGCGTTAGATCTGCTGAGTAGGATGTGTGAGGTACAATCTGAAATCTCAATGTAATATATCCAAGTACTTGTAAAATGCGAGGTAGGCGGTTGGTATGGTCATGGCACTAAGCTATCTCTTTAATATCAACTTCGTAGTTAATCGAAACATTATTAACTGCAGATTTTCATGGACTTTTAAATGGTACAGCCCAGAAAGAAAATGTGACTTGTAGAGAAACATTGTCACTCAAAGTTTGGTACATATCAGTCGAAAATTTAAGTGCGTTTAATCTCTTAAAAAGTAAATATTGGATCGCACCACGAATTCCGTTTATCCTCTTTATTCATAGTACTGTTGGCTTTGAATCAAATATCAAAAATTAATCAAAATTCCATCTGATAACATAAAAAAGAGTTAGAATATAACGCTTTCTCTGAAAGATGGATTTGATAGTCGAGTCTCTCTTCTTGCAATCATCCGAAAGAAAAATATTTCTTTTTTCTATTTTACTTCTAGTAACTTTACTACTAGTAACTTCGAAATATTCCCTTAAAAATCAGCGCTAAATGTCGCATTAGCTGTTCATTGAAAATTCTAATTTCTTCACTTTCAATACTGTTTAAAAGTTGTCATATGAATACAGAAGGTGCTGAATATTTGAAACTTTCATTTACAGAAACTTCTCCAGAAATGGTCAATAGAGGCTATATATTGATGAAGGACGACTGAGAATATCTCAACCGAACTGGCACACAATGTTTTACATCAGTATTTAAATATAAAAAAGCTAACTTTAAGTGCAGTAACTAGGCTGAAGAAAGAAACGACCGCATATATTCAGAAAACAGGTGCCTTATGAGGACAATGAGGTCCCTCATTAATCTGCTATTACAACTTAGTTAGCATATGAATTGCTGTTTCTTTCATCATATTTACTGGGCCTGGCTCAGTGATTTTTTTCTTGTTCAAATAAGGAGATGGTAGCCTCAACAAATGCCTATTTGGTGAGTTTCAGATTACTTTTTGGGCAGTTTAAAAATTTTGGAGAGTTACTGGACTGAGTGTATAAAATTGTATGGGAATTATTTTTAAAAATAAAACATCTTTTTTACTCTAATTTTATTGAAAAAACTCATCAAATCGACCTCCTATTTCGGTCAAAATTCAAATGCTCTTTTTAATACTGAATTATATTTGAGAAATATTGGAACTCTGCCATATTTGTCAAATATATGCCGTTTATGGTAAGTTTGAAAGCAAACAAATTCAGATTTTGATTAAAATTATATAAATTTTCAGACAATTCTTCCCAAAAAGAGAAAGAAATTCAAATTCAAACAATGCATATACTATTTTGATATTTTAAAGTAAATTTTAAAAGTTATTCGAGGGATCTATAAGCCTATTATACTGTGATCCATGCAGATCTATTATGAGCCTCCTGTCTCTTATGGAGACTCTTATGACATTTAATTTATTTGCGTATGCTTGTTGAGGTTGACCATGATTACGATTGTTTTGGCTTCTATGTAAACGTGGCTGTTTCACTAGTTTCTGCACTTTCACCCCAGAAATTTTATTTTACCCAGCCAATTGGCGCTTCGTTAAATTTATTTCCTCTACGATGTTGTTTTTTCTTTAGATGACCCAATTTTGGAAGTATCATTTATTGCTAGATTTTCAAAAAATATTCCAACATTTATTTCAACTATTTACAGTGTAACAATTAAAAAATATATTAATTCTATATTTCTTTGGTACAAAAGAGATTAATTCGTTTGCCTAATAGTTTATTATAAATATTTTTTATAAATATCAAATCTATATACAGAGAGGAATGCGTTTCATTGAGGTCTATATGCAGAGTATGCCAGATTTTGTGCTTCAGCAGGGGCATCGTTGAATGTTCTCCCGTAATGGCCACTGTAGCCAGCATCCCACGCACTATGAGCAGATATTTGTGGTGGTGTATTGTCACCTGCTAGTTTCTTGCACAATTGGAAAATTGCTAATCCAACCGATATTATAAATGAGAAGAATGATAACTGGAGAGCATTCCAAGCCTTCAAACCAAGAACACCCAAAGCTAGGGGTATTAATGTCATGGCTTTCAATAGAACGAATACTAAGATAGGGATGAAGATTTTCTTCAATTTCGATTTACGAGCTAAAATGTATAAAAATATAATTTTTAGGAAATACTTTTGGTTTAAAAAAATTTGTACCTTGGCCATCAGATGGATCCGAAAAACTTAATTTAAGATTCATTTCATCCAGATCTAAGTTCTTCGCATCTAACGTAACTGTAGATCCTACTAATGGTAACTTAAAGGACGCATCGTGGGATTTTACGTATTCTTCGATTTTGTCTTCCAACGTTGTCTCACTACGACTAGTGATTTCGTTAGAACGATAAGAATTCTTTAATATTTCGACATTGTCTGAAAGCTAATTATGAAAATCATAAAGAAATCGCGTTCACTTGATTCACTTCACTTACTTTATAGGAATCCTTTTGGAATAAATTGTCGAGGAATGTGACTGTTTTGAACTGTAAACATGCAAGAGCGTCATTTTCATTACACATAGATCTCATTTCTTCGACTGTTGAATCGAAGGCCGTTCCCTTCCAAAACGAACGTGGAGACGGTGTACATGTTACGAAACCCACAACAGCCAACGCGGCACATATCTTAAAGAAAGCCATATTCATCGAAGGCTAGTTTGCAACTGATAATCGGAACCATAATACCAAGTATTTATTTGTTTGCCGTCGGAAGTGTTATATGAAAATCAGTCAGTGAACGCATTTCTGCACACCTATTTGGTATTGTACTCAACGCCGAGTATTTTTCATACATCATGAATACTAATCGATTGCGATTGTCCTTCGACGGATCGCTCGTACTTGACCACGATATTGATGGTATATTTATTTGTATTAAGGACAACGGTTTTAACATTCAGGACGTCGAGATGCCTGATAATAGTATTTAGTTCCTTCTTGCTTTCCATAAATCGCTTTTTGTTTTCTATGATCTACATACTTTTGAATCACATAGTAATACATTATACTACTTACATTTGCTAACATATTAGTTTAGTATTCTACATAGTCATAAAATAATTTTCACTTTATTGTTTGTGTTCTAAGAAATTATGGGTACGAAAGTAACCTACAAATACTAAATTGAAACCTTGTACGAAAAATTGTTGTAGTAATTTTTCATGAAATGTTGAATGTAATAATAAAAATAAGAAGAGGAAGTGGAAAGATTTATACTTGATAATAGTTAAATTAACACTAATACAATATATTTTATTACATATTATACAACGTGTCCCCCAATATTTTGAGATAACATTCCCAGCATGGTGGTCTCGCTTTTAATGAAAGATTTTGCTTTGGTTAAATTGAATGAATTATTCCTAAGGATTAGTAAAATTATAATATATTTTTCAATTTCAAAACTTCTAAGTATTTCAGGAGTCATAGCAAGAAAAAGAAAAGCGTCGAACGGTCTTCTCTTTGTAATGAGATTTTGATCATGGTAGACACAATTTTTATTGCACTTTCACAAGGTACTTTTTATACAGAATATACGAGGGAGCGTTTTTATATTCGCGGAATGGGGGACAAGGGGTGGAAATAAAAAAAACAAATTATTTTTCTTTTTCAATATATTCACCTGCAAGACGGATACATTTTTCACATCTTTCAATTAATTTATATATACCCCCATAAAAAAATGATTTCTCTTTATCTGCAAAATACGCCGAAACTGCCTCCTTGACTTCATCATCGGCAGTAAATTTTTTACCCCGCAGCTCTTTTTTCATTTTCGAAAACAGGTAATAATCACTCGGGGCGAGGTCTGGGCTGTAGGGTGGGTGATTCATAATTTCGAAGCCCACCTTACGCAGGGCAGCTAACGCAACGCGGCTCTTGTGGACGGGCGCGTTGTCGTGCAAAAGCAGAACACCTTTTGTCAATTTTCCCCGTCTTTTCTCTTTAATGGCTTCTTTTAGTCGCTCTAATATTGAAGAGTAATATTCTCCGGTTATAGAAACACCTTTATCTTTATAATCAATCAACAATATTCCTTCCGAGACCCAAAATACCGTTGCCATGAGTTTCCCAGCTGATTGTGACACTTTAAATTTCTTGGGAGGTGCTGTGCCCTTTTTATGCCACTGCATGGAGTCTTGTTTGTTCCACTCAATACACCATCCTTGTCTTCATTACAGAGGTCCAAAAATGCACGCGAACACTCTACGCGCTGTTGTTTTTGCGGCGGCGTGAGATTCTCGGCACCCATCTGGCGCTGACCTTAGACATGTCCAGATGATAGTGTAGGATTTTAAAAATTGTTGTATCGGATACTCCAACCATTTCTGCGAGTTGTTTCTTCTTTAGTCGAGCATCTTCGAGTACAATTTGTTCAACTTTTTGGATAAGTGCTGGCGTGGTCACCTCAATGCTCCTGCCCGGCCTCGGGTCGTCTTCAAGGGATTCCCTTCCTTGTTTAAATAAACTATATATGCCACTTGTACACCATGGTTTTTCCTGGACAAGAGTCGCCGTAAACCAATGACATCTCATTCATTATGGTCGCGACTGATTTTCCTTGCCTGGTAAGGAACTTTATAACGGCATCATATTCGATTTTTTCCATATTTCACTTTTCACTCCTGATTATGTTACTTGGTTGACGATAGCTCAAAGACTAATTGTCTAATAACAATGAAACTTCGTATTTATACTAATCATGAGTCGCTGCACAGGCCACGCCCCCAATGCGTCTACTCACCCCTCTACAACCCGCTCATTCCGCGAATATAAAAACGCTCCCTCGTAAATATCGACATTTTTGCACTTTTTATTTTTTAATATCAATCCCTAAATTAAATTTTTCTTATGATAAATACAGTTTACAATGACAGATCATGTACTATCCATTTAAAAAGATTTAAAATGTGTTTTAGAAAAAAAAAGCACTAAAATCAATACTGACAATAAATTTCAACTTTTGGTTTTGCGATAAAGTAACGTTTATTAATTTTTATTTTAGACATAGGAATATTTACTTCACTAAAAGATAGATGATAAAGTTAGCTCTAATTTCGTTTGGAGCTTAATGAAAAGATTTTTATGTTTATAACAAAGTTGAATGTATATTTCAAATTTTTATAATTAGAAAGGCGACGAAATATTGTCTTGTCTCTTATAAATAACATCCACAGTATCCCTTCTTAACGTCGAATAGTAATTTGTTAACGTTACAGACTTCCAATTGCCCTGGTAGGGTTTTTCAATTCGCAACATGTCTTGGTGGAAGCTGTGCTCATTACTAACGTCGTCTGTATTTTTCGAATCAAAATGCAAGTGAAAAGTGTTGAATATGCAGGTACATATTACAGCCAGCACCGTGAAATGCTTGTATTATGTCCATTAATAAAGTTTTGTAATTTTCTGCTTTTCTGTTTTCTAAAAGATTGGTGAAAACTTGTACCATTGATTTCAATGCAACCCTTTCTCGCGCTGTTAATTTGGTTTTAAATTTTTTATCACTTATTATTTCCCGTATCTTACAAAAATTCTTATAGTTTCCCTTCTGTTTTTTTTTTGGTATTTTTTCTCGTGTATTTAAAATCAATACCTTCATCATCCATTGCCATGGTAAAGTTTTTCATGAGCCTTAGTTTAATGTGCGGACTTAATATTATGATCTTCACCTTTTCCACTAAAGGCTAATGTACATTGCCCTTTTTTGGTTATAATAATAATAATAATAATAATAATAATAATATTTATTAAGTTACCCAACAGAGATTATTACTCCAAAACGGGTAACAAACAAAGAAATACAAAAAAAAGAATTAAACAATAGTTACATTGTGAAAATGAAATATGTATCTTAAAACAAAATATATTCATACAAATAGTGGTCATAGCAAATCGTACCGCAGATTGTTGAAATTCACCGCCGAACGAACCAAAGGGGCCTTCAGCAAAATATTGGTCCTTGCCGTAGGGACATAAATCAGTTGATTCGCCCTAGATCCCAGGCGTGGAACAATGAAATAAACACGCGACAGTAAATCAGGCGTATCAACCCTCCCAGTAACGACACTCTGCATAAATAAAGCGCTAAGAGTTTTTCTCCTATCAGACAGCGATACGATGTCATGTCGCTCCAACAACTCGTAATTCACTCCACGGACAGGATATCGACCATCACACTTAAATGAGAGGTATTTCAGAAATTTGCGTTGTATCTGTTCCAGGAGGCTAGTTTGAGATTTGTAGATGGGGTACCAGACTATAGATGCATATTCCAGTTTGGAAACGACATGAGCAAAGAAAAGAGTCTTCAAAGTGTCCATATTATGAAAGTATCGGCATGTGCGAATTATAAAACCGAGAGATCTGGAAACCGCAGCCGTCACACCAAGAACATGATCGGAGAAAGTAAATTTCTCGTAAAATATTACCCAAAGATCTCTGATCGAGGACTTACGAGAAATCGTAACGCCGCCAATTGAGTAACAGGATTCTATTCTAGAAATCCTTCTAGAGTAAGACACTAGGAAACACTTCTCAATGTTTAAACTTAAGCGGTTACACAAGGACCAGTTATAGATTTTGCTGACATTGGCCTGCAACAAATCAACGTCGGACTGCGAGTCAATTCGATGAAAGATTTTAATATCATCGGCGGTTATGGTCACTTCTGTTTAATGTAATGGTTTTCCATGTCACGACTGTCTTAACTACATAAAAACAACAATATTTGGTGTAACCTCATTGCATACTCAAAATAATTGCAATAGCTTTAAAATTCACACCAATATTTCAGGGATAGTTTACGTCTTTATCTTCTTTAACAAAATTTTTAGGTTCGTTTAGGTTTTCTTCAGCATAACCTATGGGAATGAAGGGATAAATGTTTCTATTATGTAGCGGAATTGCTTTCGGGCTGGTCTGTATATAATCTCACGACACAAGAATTTCTGCTTATGATTTTGATACATTAAAATCCAAAACTAAGCCATTTAATTAAAAAATGAGTAATTAAATGTGGCTCACGCGAGATGTACATAATGAAATGAGAGTTATCATTACTTTTACAGCTAGTGTTATTACTATTTTGACTTTTCTCGCTGTTTTTGTCAATTGTCTGTTAAGGAGCCGTATGATGTTCTTCATATTGGAGTTTTTGAACTGATACTGTCTCTACATAATTATTTTTTCTTGAATCCTGTTGTCTTATTCTCTCAAAATAAGAAACTTCAATAAGGTTCTTTTGTTCTCCTCAATGCATAGTAATGGCGAAAGGTAGAAAACGTGGTTGTCCAGGTAACCGATCTTTCAAATATCTGCTGCATGCAGTACATATTACATATAGAACTCGATTTGTCTTTATTTTTGACGGTTGCATTGAAGTAAAGTTCATAAGCTTGACAAATACTCTGACTCAAGTTTTGACTCTTTTAATGAGTAAATTTACCACACACAGACAAAAATTATTTAATAATAATAATAATAATAATAATATTTTATTTCAAAAACCAAGTATATGTACATACTATCTGAACATACAAAAATAGCAGCTCATACACAATACACATACCACACGCTAGAAATACGTCACTAAAAAGAAAAGGAAATACTACAAATTTCTACATAGAAAGTCATTTAAACTGTAACAGTTTATCGCAAGCAAGTACTGCTTAATATTGTTTTTAAAATTGGGGAAGCTATTGATACTTTTAATACTATGAGGTAAGTTATTATACAGGTTGCAGCCCATAAAATATGTACCTTTTTGGAACACAGTAGTAGAATGGGAAGTAGGTAGTAGATAATGGTCGGTTCTTGTTTCATATTTGTGCTTTACATTCCCATTCGAAAATGCCTCCTTGTGCTTAAACACGAAGCAAAGAAGGTCAAGTATGTAAATATCATAAAAAGTCAGAAGCGAATCCTTTCTAAAGCGTTCCCTGCACGAGTCCCTGTAGCCCATCACAAAGATGATTCTGAGGGCCCGTTTCTGCAAATGAAACACTCTAACTACTTCCGGCGATACACCCCAGTGTATCACCCCATATCTCATGGAAGACACGAAATTGGCGTGATAGAACGCCAATAGAGTACTCCGATTGCACGTTTTGCGGAGCAGCTTCAGGGTGAAACACGCCTTAGCCAAGATACTGCACACGCTATCAATATGAGTGGTTTTCATTAACAATCAGACCCAGGATCCTCGCAGAAGAAACGCAATGGAAGGTCGCATTATTTATTAATACATGAGGTAAATGCTTAATTTTATTATGAAAGTAAACCAATTTGGTTTTTTCCTTATTGAGGCTTAACTCATTGAACATCATCCAGTCATTTTTATTTGGATTACTTGTACACGATCGAGGCATGATTGTGTCCGTAAAGAATTAAATTCAAATATTCATAAAATTTGTTTTGCTTTTTCATTGTTAAAAACTCACTAGATTTAAGGCTCTTTACTGGACTATTGCAGTAAAAGTCGCATATCCTATATAACATGTGTCTGCTATCTTCTCCCTAGAGCGTAACAACCCCAACGTTGACTGAATTAATCTTCTTAACTTTTCGAATAATTTGTACTTTGTATTTTGTATATATATTTTATTAGTTGTTGATATAATTGTGCTCTGCGTGGTGTCGACCTAATCGCATTGCAATGTTTGAAATGAGAAATGCTATCAAGTTTTCTGAAAGTCTTCAATATTGTAAAATCTTTGCACGTATATACGATCTTATATATGATACATCTCCAAACAAAAAAAAGTTAATGGTGTTAAATCTGATGATTTGGATAGTCATAAAATTGTTAGATTAGACTGATTAGATATTCGCTGATTAAGTTTCAATTGTATTCTTTTAATAAATAAAATTAAAAATTAATTACTCTTACTCAATCTATACGATAAATCGACATTTAAATAGAACAACTCTAGAAAAACAGCAATTCCTATAAAGAGCAAATCTTCTTCAATCAACATCAGTATAACGGAAGCAAATGTCCCATCGGGAGAGAAACAGAATAAAATAAACATTGTATGAATCTCTGGAATCTAAAAAGAATATGGTTGTTACAAATACTGAAGAAATATTGTGCAAAATTTTGCGAAGAAATGAAGAACCTCCAATCGACCGTGATTAATGAACAAATGACCGTTGCGAGCAAAACGGAAACGCTTATGAAAGAAAGGAAAGAACTTACGAAACAATTTAGCTCGTTAACAAGACAAAATAGACCTAAGACAGCAAGCAGAAGAAATGATCGAATAATTAACATTATTAATAAGAAGATTGGAGTGCATAATAAAAGAAATGAAGGACTCTTGCCAAGTTAAATGAAGCTGTGCTCAATGCTGAATCTCTCAAAACAAACCCCGACAACATGAAAAGAGGATGTTTTGGAGGATAAATTAATCATCTTAGATGGCAAATATAAAAGATTAAAAGGTGAAGTAGCATTGCATAAGCAGTGTGCGTTTTGGCTTTCAGCGGCACAGTTCGTGTGTGGAATTTGTTTCGTACGGGTATTTTGCCGTAGTTTTCCAAGTACGACTGTGTTTATTTTTCTACTGATGTTGACAACTTGGTTGTCGAAATGCGTATACAGAATACGAAAATGAATGTGGAAAGGGATTATGTATCAACCTTCAGTGGTTAAGTTAATCAACCACAGGCTCCATCAAAATTACCTTCTATTTATTGTCGTTATTGTTGTATTTTCATTTGTGAAAAGCACATTCATTCAAAGTAAAAACTAAAAATGATCTGTCTGCTATTTCGAAGCTTTATATTGCTGAAACTAATTGTTTACATAGGGTTATTTTTGCATAATATTTAGAACCAGTGTTCAAATTTCAGATAATTTTACATATCTTAGCCAAAACGAAGTGATTTCGATCATATTTTTGAATATAATTGTATTTGATAAAGTTAACATATGGATGCTTTACAATCGTTTAAGTAATTATAAATACTTTTCTCCTTACATTTTTCCTTACCTTTTTATTGATTGTATTTAATTCAGTAATTAAACACTGTTACAGTGTACATTTTGGTCCTCAACGGTAGGGATCGCGTACGGAGCTTGTCTTCGTACGGGTATTTTTCGCCGTAGTTTTCCAGGTACGACACTGTTTAATTATCTGCTGATGATGACAACTTAGTTGTCCAAATACGTATACAGAATACTAGAATTATTGTGGCAAGGGGTTATATATCAACCTTCAGTGATCAAGTTAATCAACCACAGGCTCGATCAAAATTACCTTGTTTGTATTTATATTAGTATACTATTACACGTGTTTTTTATATTAACTCTTAATATAATAAACATTTTCAAATGAAAATGTTAAATTATTGCTAATATTAATTATCAGACAATTTTCACAATTTCTAAATAGCCAACTCCATTTCAGCTTATATTTACTAGTATTCCAAAAATATTTATTTATGAAATAAATATCATATTTGACAATAATTTATTGACAATAAATAATAAATACATCCCTTCATTCTAAATTCAAATAGTCTTTATGCAATTTAATTTATCCATCCTCTATAAGCTTGTTCTTGTCCTGATCTACCGTAACCTGTATCCCAACCCGCCGCTGGCACAGGATGTTCAACATGATGCTCAACGTGTTGGGGATAGTGAACTACTTCGTATGTAGTTACCTGAAAAATATAACATTATTTATAAATGTTTTTGCAAAAAACGAAATATTACTTTTGGTTTCGATAACTTCAGAATGAACATGGCACCAGTTAAAACTATAGACAAAAGACCTAGAGTCAGAGCCTTCCAGGTCTTTAAGGCGATTAAAGCAAGAGCCAAAGGAACGAGGACTGCTGTTTTAAATTTCAATCCCAAAAGGAATGGAACGATAATTTTCTTAACAGCTTTAGACCGACCTGAAAAGGGAAATTACAATGAATGAATTAATTTAATTCCGTAAATAAACCTGTAGCCGCTAATGGCACGGAAACATCTTCTGGTTGAAAAGATCTCGGCAATAATCGTCCTAGGGGACCATCTGGTCTAAGAAATTCCGGAACTCTCGCAACCACATCGTGGGTTTGCAAAAACGTTTCGAAAGTATCCAGAACATCTCCATTTAAACCACGGTCTTCCTGAAATTATTCGAAGTATAGAACAAATTTTGGAAATCCTTTCTAATATCAACACCTCTTCATCTTCCGGATTATCCTTTTTAACGATGGCTAGATCATCCGTAATCCTTATGACAGGATAATTCACCACGTTCGACACCCACGACAGAGCTTTCGGTTTCACACAATTAACACTAAATTGTGACAAACACGTGTGATACATATCTTGAACTACATCAACAGCGCTTTGTTGTGCATTTATCACAATAAATAATGATATTAGCGATAAAAAACCCAACTTAAAACTAGCCATCGTGTGTTAATTAGAAGAACGAAATCTATAATGATGTATAAATGTAAAGGTGCGGTTATATATTGAGTGTAACGGAAATAGAAACCAAAAGAACTATCGGGGTTGGACGTGTTCAGAATTGAACTCTCCCGCGCCGTCGAAGAGGAATTCGTTTTCGTATAAAGTAATACATTAATGTTATATTAGACCTACATATAATCATAGACATATTAGTATTTCAATAGTTTCAAATAATTTACGAACTAAGTCAGGTAGATAAGTTAATGTAAGCGAGCGAAAAGAAAAATATAGAGCGGTTTAACAAGACTGTAAACTCAAATTCATGTAATGAATCGATTCAGCTTTTACTTGATGAAAATTAATGTGTATGTCTACTGAAGGTAACGTAAATTGTTTAAAATTTTCATTTATTCTTGTTTTTTGATTAACGTAGATTGCAAAAGAAATATTAAAATTGAAGTCTCCTGAAATTTGTTTCTCTTTTTTAACTTCTTTTATTGACCAATCTACCCTAGAACAATAAGCTATTGATCTGACATTAAATGACTTGAATAGATTGATTCCATTGAAACCGTCAACATAATACTTATTATTATACGAAAGTATCCGCTTATATTTCGGGAATAGCAAAAAAAAAATCATCGAAAATAGTTTTATTGCTTTTCAAAATATTCTCCTTGAAAATCAATGCACTTTTGCATTCGTTTAAACCAATACGAAAAGCTTTGCTGCCACTGTGAAGGCAATATCTCCAAAACATGAGTTTTGAATGCCTCAACTGCTTCTTCCGGCGCAGAAAACCGTGACCACGAAGCTTATTCTTCACGTGTGGGAACAAATAGAAATCACAGGGTGCTATATCAGGGCTGTACGGCGGATGGCTCATCAATTCAATGTTTTGCCCGGTCAAATATTCAATTTCTTGAACCGACCTGTAAGAGCTCACATTGGCATGGTGGAGAATGATCTGTCGTTTTCGGTTTGTTTTTCTTATTTCTTCAAAATCTTTTGGCAAATGAATAGTTGTACCATTCGGAATTGACCGTTGTACAACTCTCTAAAGGCACGGTTGTAACGTGACCGGTTTTTCCGAAAAACCAAGCGACCATTTGTTTTGATGTGCTTCAAGCGCGAACAATTTTTGTTAGTTTTGGGTCTTTTTGGAATACCCACACAGTCGACTGCTGTTTACTATCGGGCTCATTCGTATAGATCCAGGATTCATCACCTGCGACCTTTTTGTAAATGATTTTTGAAGCACCGTCATTGTATTTTTGACGACTACCATTGTATTTTTTGTCCATTTTTGAGCGGTTGTCAAATTATGTGGTACCCAACGTGAACATAGTTTCTTAACGGTTAAATGTTCGTGCAGGATCTTATGCGCGTTGGTATTATTAATACCTAGAGATGACTCGATTCCACGGTATGTCACATGACGCACATGCATCATCAATTCAGACATTACATTAATGTTTTTCGACACAACAACATTTGTGGGATGACCTTCACGAAATTCATCGTCCAAAGAACGCCGTCCAAGTTTGAATTCACTATACCAACGATGTACTGTAGCTTTCGATTCGATGGTGCTTCATCACCATATAAAGAATTCAGCTCGTCGATGCATTCTTGTTGAGATAATCCACGTCAAAAGTTATGAAAATTAGTTCCACGAAAATGTTCGCGAGTTAATTCTAGTATTAGGGTGACATAATTTTCAAGTTACTGTCAATAATAGAAATAGCGACCGGATAATAAAACTGTCAAAGTAAATATATTGTCCAAAATGACAAACTTCACGATGCAATCATCATATTGGAGGCAACATTAACAGTGCTGGACACTGCATTAAGTCACACGTTAGTTACACCGTACGTTCTTTACTAACTTGCAAAGAAATATAATAGGCTTTTAGTTTCTTTCTTATGTTATTAATACAACTTAGAATTTAAGGCTTCGTCCTTACAATGTGTTACTGTAGTACTGTAGTAGTGGGGTACTGTAAGGGTTTATACTGGAGCCTCTATTGTTCAAGTCTCATATCAATTTCCTACCTTTTCAATTTACTATTGGTAACTTCATCCAGAAATTCGGCCGTTTCCTCCAATGTCTTTAAGTTGTCTTCGAGAACAAACTATGAGGGTAACTGTAATTTTGTATATTTTCCAAGGTGTCTAAACAATTACCATGAATATAACAATAAATGCAAGTTTAAATGAATATAAATCGATAGACAAATGCAACTAGATAAAAGGTGTTCTGTGATAAACTAACTCAACATAAGATTTAATTAGTTTACACAATATTTGTTGCCTGAAATACAATATTTTGTCTGAAGCTAACTATTGATAATGCTCATACTCATTTCAAATATATAAATCGATTTCTTTTATCAGATCTAGTTTTTGGGTTACAGATAATCTATGTTTAGAAATGTAGGAACATGTATTTGCTAAGAAAAAATTATTAAAAAATACGATTAATTAAGTTCCAAAAAATGTCGTTTAAGAGTTTTATATGTATATAGACTTAGAAAAATAATACAGTAGAGACGAGCAACAATTAGACATCATATGCGTATCCCGAAAACATTGATAACGCTCCAACACCATACGTAGATCCTAATGCATACGTTCTCCCTGTTCCTCTCTTTTATCTCTTTTAGATTTTTGAGAAACTTGTCTAGGTGGATTTGGTACGTAGACTTCCGCGGTCGTGGTCCATGCTATCTGCTTCTGGGTTTCCGGGCTGGAACCGCGTCACTAGTACGCTGTACGGTCTCCCAAAAATTCACAAACCCAGCATTCCTCTGCGTCCCATAGTGAGTACCATAAACAGTCCCACTTATAAATTATCTAAATATCTCTCGAACATTCTCAAACCTTACACCGGCAATAGTGATTCTTTTATTAAAAATTCCAAACATTTTGTCCAAAGACTAAATGGCCTAACGGTAGATCCTCATGATATACTAGTTAGTTTTGACGTCGAATCTTTATTTACCAGAGTTCCTATACCTGACACTATCCAGATAATCCGTCAAATCCTTTCCACTGACAACCAACCTGATGATTTGGCCAACCTGGTGAATACTTGTTTAACCTCCACCTATTTTCAGTTCCGTGGTAATTATTATGAACAAGTATCGGGTGCAGCTATGGGGTCTCCTCTCTCTCCTGTTGTCGCTGACATTTTTATGGAGGCATTCGAACAACAAATTCTTCACTCTTGTGACCAAAAACCAAAATGTTGGTTCAGATATGTGGATGACACCTTCGTTATTTGGCCCCATGGTCGGGATTCCTTGAACAACTTCCTCGTTTTCTTAAATTCACAACACGATTCCATAAATTTCACCATGGAGATTGAATCTGAAGGTTCCCTTCCCTTCCTCGACGTCTTGGTAACTCGTCATCTGGATGGTTCACTAGGACATTCAGTGTACCGCAAACCTACACACACTGATCGGTATCTCAATGCCCTCTCCCATCATCATCCTGCCCAGAAACAGGGCGTTATCAATTCCTTAGTCCAAAGAGCTGTCAACATATCTGACCAGCATTCTATATCCCAGGAATTAAGTCACGTTACCAAAGCTCTTATAAATAATAATTTCTCCAACCATAATATTCAGCGAACCATAGATCGACATCTTAATCCCAAAATCTCACAACTTAATACTCAGCTTACATCATCTCCCCCCTCTCTAAAGCCCACCTACCCTATATACAAGGTGTTACTGACCGCATCAGTAGGGTTCTTCTCAAAAACAACATCAAAACCATCTTCAAACCCCATTCCAAATTATCTGACCCTTTTTCCGTAAAAGACCATGTTTCTTTAGAATCAGCTGGTGTGTACAGGATTCCTTGTTCATGCGGCAGGGCATATATTGGTGAAACAAAGCGGTCTGTCGGCACTCGTGTTTCTGAACATGAGCGTTGTACTAGGTTGCTGCGCATAGCCGGTTCTGCACTTGCCGAGCATAGACTGGAAACCGGGCACCATATTCAGTTTAATTCAACCAAGATCCTATCCCGCACTAACCACTTCTATGGTCGCAAAATCCGTGAAACTATAGAGATCTTTAAGCACCCCAATAATCTTAACCGCGATGATGGCTACCCCCTACATAACGCTTGGCAATCCTGCATCTCTAATCGACCCAACCGTAACCGTAACGCTCCATTGACCCATGACCCATTATCCATATATAAACACGTCCCCCATCGACTTACACCAGTTTCAGTGCAGTAGTTCAGCCCTGAAGATGTCCCATACAAATGGGTACGAAACGTCGGCAGATATACTAGTGACGCGGTTCCAGCCCGGAAACCCAGAAGCAGATAGCACTTGTCTAGGTGATTTATATTCCATATTTTTGAAATCTAAAAGTAAATTTTCTACTAGATCATTATAATTTTCTGATTTTTCGTTTTCTAAGAAAATTTTGCATCATTGAGACAAAAGCTGTACAAACATCTTCTCCAGAGTTGGCTGAGCAAAAGAACGAAAAGCAATTTCCATTATTATTAAGAGATTTAACAAACTGTTTTATGATGCCCAATTTTGTATGTAATGCCAGCAGAATAATTTTGCCTTTTGAGCTACCAATAGGTTGCGGATTAAATTTTGCTTACCACGCACCATATTATATCTTAAGGACAAATTTTCTCTTACCTCTTGTTTAACTCTGCTGTCCTAGAGACATATAATACAGCATAACTTAGAATAACAGACAAGAATATTCACCATCTTCAAATCATCGTAAATTGTTCACGATACTTTATTTTAAACAAAACTGATAAGATGCTACAATATTATTTTTTAACTTTGAGTAATTATTTCTGTTATGGAATACAATGCATTTAAGGCTGCGTTTTGAACAGTCAGTGAATAAACACCATGCATTTTGTTCATGTTATGTCAAACCCATTTTTTGACTTTTACTTTCTGAACAAGAAGTTCTTGTTCATACAAAGAAAACTTAGGATATTAGGATGACAAAAAATAATATTAAAAATAAGAAGTCTTAAATTTTTGATAATGATCAATTTGATCAAATGTTTTTCAAAAATCTAAATAGACGACATTTATTTATTTTCTGTTATCTATAATACCTCAAACATTTGTCGAGTAAAGTATACTTAGTTTGGAACAGTTGGTCAATATCGAATAAAACCATATTAGAAACATATTAGTTAATTGACCGGCTCAAAATCATTGCAGAGTAACGGATTCAAATATTTAGAAAAGAATATGGAAACGTAATTCTGTAATAATTCAAAAGAAGATGCACATAAACTATATTCTAAACTGCAGAAGACTAAATAAATGTAAACGTTAAGAAAAATTGGATTGTTTTTTTGGGCAAAATAACATTGTAATTCTTTTTCATTGTCCCAATAAAAAGTAATTGTGTGCCTAGAGCAAAATAGTTTTTTTCTTTAAGTCGTCAACAATTCAAAGGTTTGTTTAGAAAGATTCAAATCTCATACCAAATCATGTAGCTCATTCTGTGAAAAGGGTTCTGGTAAACTTTAAAAGTCAGTATCATTTTCTGATTGTCTTGCTTCTAAAATATCTTTTATTAAACGTTAAGATATATTCTCAATAATTATAACGTCAACTGAATGCTACACAGATGTAGTGTTTCGTTACTCACATTCAGCTCGATTTATACTATTCATGCCCTTTATGTCAACACTACAAAAATAACAATTGTGGATAGCTCTTTGGTTATCGACAAATAATTGTGCATCTTTTAACTCTTTTCCATAATCTTAAGTACTCAATACACAACACATACTTTACAAAATTAGGAACCAAAGACTTGTGATTTCTATCTAGAAGCACGCCGAAATACAGCAAATAGGTTTTTAACGAACTCAGATATATTTTTCCTATAATCTTTGAACGCACGTTCTCCATGTATACAGCAAAAGTGTTTTGAGATGTTTTTGAGCTACTCGTGCGGGAAAATTTTTTTTTAGTTTTAATATTGTTTAAAATACTCGTATGCACGTTATAAACGAATAAATGCATAAACGACGAAAAAAATATTGAAGTAATTGTATTGTACAAAAAATTTTAACGATACATTTGAAAATGGCGTGTTATTAATAAGTTTTATCAATTATGAAATTCGCAACAGCAGACAAAAAGTAAAATTTTGTAAAGTGGTGTTATATACAGATAAAATATTAATATCTAATGTACATTTTATTCAGTGAAATCTGAACGATGTAAGTGAATTCGATTTAAGTCTAACATGTAATTAGTATATCCGTTTACATGCGAAAAATTTTCATATTCCACTGTAAGCTATTTATTTACACTTTCATTACTATTTCTGGTTCACTAATGTTATGTTTGTGTATGGTTCACTGTACCTAATTTAAGCGTATTGCACCGTGCATACATATTAGTTACAATTGATGAGTCTGCTGTCTATATTTGCATCCAAATGTGTTTAGGAACTGTATTTAGATGCTATAAGAACCAAAATTAAAATAATTAAAATTCTTCTTTTAAAATTGTAACATTAATACAATATTTAAAATAACTTCTTTCTCTGAGTAAATTTCATTTATGTTAAAGTAAGTATAAATGTTAAAGAAAAAATATATAAGGGGTCCTCCAATAAGAGGTTTCATTTTGATATGTAAAAAAACGAGTATTTTTAAGCGAAATCATCGGATGTTTATTTAATTGTAAAGAGGAAGGTATGCCATTAATAATGGAAAGCAACATCAGCCAAATGGGCGCCAAGGCTACGCTTGCAGGACCATATTCTTTTCATGAAATTTCTGATTCCAATTCGCATATTTGAGGCTGTATGTCCTCGATATCTTCACGAATTCCATCTTTGAGGTCTCGCATCGATTGTGGGCCATTAGCATAGACCTCATCTTTTACGTACCCCTAAAGAAAAAAGTGCTAAAAGGTATTAAATCACAAGATCTCGTTGGCCAATTGTGATCGCCTCTTCTAGAAATCACACGGTCAGGAAACTAATATAACTCGAACATTGTGTTAGTTTACCAGACTACTAACATGGAAAGTCGCTTCATCACTGAACACGATGCGTTGTGCGAAGGTGTTATCATTGTCAATAGCATCATGAATCTCGTTAAAAAATACCGCACGTTTCCGTTTGTCATCAGGACGCAGAGCTTGTAATAACTGTAACTTGTACGGCCTCATAACCAAACGACGTCTCAAACCACGCCAAATTGTTGTTGTAGGCAGTTGTAACTCCCGACTGGCACGAGTTGATTTTAAAGGATTACGTTGGAAAGCAGTTTGAATTCGTTCATTTTCTTCAGAAACACGAGGACGGCCAGGACTCTTTTCTTTACATACACATCCTGTATCTACAAACTGTCGATACCATCTGCGAATATTCAACCCATTCGGAGGATCAATTTGGTAGCTCAACCTGAAATGTCTTTGCGCTGTAATCACGTAATTGCACTTCGTAAACTCGAGAACACAAAATGATTTCCGCTGCGGAATAACCATTTTAAACATATGACGCTTACCAAGAAAAACAGAAGGTAACTGACATCTAGCGGCTAGACTATGCATTCGTTTCTCCAAGAGCCGAGCCGAGGCGCAGCGATCGATAGTTTGGACAAAATAATACTTTGTAATACGTATATTCTTTTTGAAACACGCTGTACAATGAATTAAAATTTGTATATCTGCTTGAATTGGTATTACTATAATACAGTTATCGACATATCTTTTAAACAGAGGTACATAGAAAGGAGAATTATTTAGCATTTTATTTGCTAATTCTTACATAACTAGGTTTGCTAATTCTTACATAACTAGGTTTGGTATTACGACAGATATGGATGATACCATGGGCAGTGCCATATTTTTGTTCGAAAAAAGTATTGAAATTGAAATGTGTTGATGTAAGGCATAATTTTGCAGCACTTACGAACTCGTTTTTTGATAGCGGTATGTACTTTTCTGTGGTTTTCCATTTTGTTCTATTGTTTTTATTGCTAAATTTATACATATATTGGTATATAGTAACATTACATGTAGGCTAAAGAGTCTAATTATGAGCGATTTTTTGGTTTTCAGTGAACCTAATAAATTCCCAAGAATTTTATTATATAGTATTTATTTTTTCCTAAGATTTGTGAAATAGAATTTAATAGGAATTCTGCAAGTTCATATGCAGGACCTTGTATTGATCATACTATAGGACCATTAGTATTATGTAATTTGGGTAGCCGACAGTTAGAATAAAACAGCTAACATATTAAAAGAAAAAAAAAGAATATTAAACAGTATTCAGGGAAAATTTCTTAAATTTATGTATTTCTTAGAGGAAATATTTGATCATGAAATAGATTGCAATTACGCACTGCTCTTCGAATAAATTGAATTCACCTCTTCAAATGCTGAAAGCAAAGTTTCTTTAATAAAATTTATTTGTTTGTTGGTACACAATAATGTGAATTTTTAAATCCTAAACTAGATTCTCGTTCTTCAAACGCATTCTGTTGTAAATTTTATTGAACTAGTGTATTATGTAGAGCACTTATCACTGTTATTCTGCTTTATGCTTGTAAATATTTCAACAATATTTAATTTGTTTGTGGCGCCATCTCGGGCGCAGTAAAAATTTCGCTACCTACTTATCATATCTCGTTGGCTTCTAGTGTGTATATTGAAATATGAGTATTTCGTAAAATATATCTTATACTATCATTCGTATAGCATTGTGTGAAAAAGTGACTTAGATTAACGATATAGAAACATTCCTTTCTTTTTAATAATTCTTTAATAATTTTTTGTTTATATTTTATTGTGTAGTACGTTTGTTAAAAAGGGTAGGTATATATTTGTTAGGTTACATTATGGTAATACTTAGTATGTTTAATATTATAAAGAAAACAATAGATGTTGGTATAAATTTATTAAAACATTTTTATTCTTTAAATAGCATACATTAACATTTTGTATTAAAATATAATTAGAATTATTCTGTATTTCAGTTTTAGGAATACATATTCATCTCGTTTTATAGAGTAGATTTTATAATTAAATCCTAACGCGGATAATTTGGTCTCCTTTTGACGCTAAACCACTTAATTTCGTTTTTTATAATGCATAATTGTCAATTGTTTTAGTTCATATACAAATAATAAAATTGTGAACTGTTGTTGATGGGAGATCTTTTATAGGTGACATACATCAGTTGTATATAGTTATATTGAAATTATACGTGTGTATTTTATAATCTATAAATGCTTTATTTATTATATATTCAACTATGTCGACTTCCTAGCTGGAATCGCGTTTTCAGCACTCATTTTGGCTTCACCTTTTTTTCGCCCACACTGGTAAGACATCCTCGGATCTGCTGTTGATCTTGATATTGTATTTATAGCTTGATAATTAATGAATAACTTCCTTCTTAATTTAATTACTATTTAATGCAATGATTTTATTCCATACCTTTGTCTTATTCTTGCACAATGAATGGGGTTGTGAAAGCGCCAGATAACACTAAATATAGCTGCTTCTCCACGAACTTACTTATTCTTTGTTACTAATAGGGGCGGATTTTTTAAATATTAGGTGCGCAACTAAGTTCTCGCTGTTTTTTTGATGAAAATGCAACTTTATTGTGAAAAAATGTTTACAAATGAATCATTCAAAATATTGCCCATCGCTAGCGACAACTTTTTCCCATCTTTCTGGCAGAGCTCGAATACCGTCACGGTAGAAGTGATCGTCTTTTGGGGCTATCCACGAATCAAGCTATCTTGAGATGTCTTCATATGAGCAAAACTGCTGATTAGCTAGACCATGTGCCATCGAACGGAACAAGTAATAATCGGACTTGTTTTTGAATCATTCTCAACGCATGCAATCGCTGGAAAATGGCTTGGCGGGTAACTCCTAATGCTGAAGCAAGCTCTTTTTGCATTTGGCACGGATCCTCATCGAGTAATGCCCCCAATTCAGCGTCTTCGAAGATTTTTGGTCTTCCTTCACGCGAACGTTCGTCAACATCGAAATCACCGTCTTTGAAGTGACGGAACCAATCACGGCACGTTGTTTCACTTAGAGCAGCATCTCCGTAAACTTTTTGGAGTTCTCGATGCGCTTCAGCCGCCGTTTTCTTCGAATGAAAGAAGAAAAGCAATACTTCCCGCAAATGACGATTATTTGGCACAAAATCAGACTTGTCACACAACCAAAAGTATATGACGTAAAAACAAAATCACTAATGTGTCAAAGCGGTTTGTTTACCATATGTATAAACTTGGTTCATGACGTTTTGGTTATGTCACAATCGACCAGCACTTACTACTGAAGCCATCTCTTGAAAAACAGCGAGAACTTAGTTGCGCACCTAATAATATTTTTGTATTTTAAAATTAAAACAAGCCTTTTCGCTTTTTTCTAGAAAGAAAAATACGTTGAGAATAAAATGTTAATAATATGTAGCTTGATAATTATTATTATTATTATATGATTATTATGTAGCTATTATAGCACAATGTTGATTATTTACGCCTAAATATCGTTCAGCTTATATTTTTAATATTGATTTAAATCTAAGTATTTTTATTAATATTCGGTTTTATATATAAACATGAAATTTTGACTTTATTTAAAATGTCATATTCTAGGTATATTAAATTGAAGAATGATTAATTTATAGTGAAATTGTCATTTAATCAAATTTTAAATGATTTTGATTTCTTTTTTAAAGCGGACCCCTTTGCGTCATATTGCATCTTGCGATTGGTCTAAAAAGGTGCATCGTATTCGCCTCTTATCGATTTGCCTTTTTGAGGATAATCAGAAGAATTTGTGGCAGCTTTCGTTTACTGTTTAAATCGAGGCTACATTTCGAGTGTATAATTGTAGCCACTATTAGTCAGCCCTAAAACTTTGTAGTACAAGTTAATAAATGCTGTACTCGTCTTGCGTATACTTTTATAATACTAATTTCATCATTGCTATGTGGTGCACACAGAAGCACTGTTCCCAAATTCTGTAAACGTATTCGAGAATTTCACAGACAACGTGTCGACATCTTCGAACCCCCACGCTGATTCTTATATTGGCGAACATGGTTAAAGGCAGCATTTTACTATTTTCTGCATTTCCAAAAAATTAAGTCTGCAGTTTTACAATTCTGATCCTAAAGGAGCAACTGCCACCAAAGAGTTTCTGCATGTATGCTTTTCTATCATCGCACGTGTAATGATGGTCATGTTTTGGCATAGCGAAGGCATAGTTCTTAATCGTTGTGTCCTAAACGGCATTACGGTGACAGTCTTATTTTACGAATATGTTTTGAAGACAGAACGCCTTCCTGTACTTCAAGAAAAACGGTAGAAAAGAACTTTATTTGTATTTTTTCGTTGAGATAGTATATCTACTAATCAGATTTATTTAGTGTTTCATGCTTTCTATTGTTCTCATTTCTCGTCATCCGTGCACATCAATTTTTCAATATAACATTAGAGATTTTCCATTGCGAAAGAAAGATCCTAACGGAAATGTTCTCGGTGACCATGAAATTATAGCATCGATATAGTAAAAAATGTGTACCTCTACAAAGATTATGTTGAAAGGTGATCCTAGAACTTGAATGCGTCTCGAATTGTTGAAGTTTTGTTTGTCTGCATATATTTCATCATATTTCATAAATGTGTGGCTTAAATACAACGTTTTGCATGATCAACTAATATGTCGAATAAATTTTTAAGTTCGTCTTTAGAGATGTGCGTCAAGATCGCTCTCGACACCTTTTTAATGGCTTCTAAGTCGACATAACGCTCTATTTTCATCGTAAAATGTAGTTCGGAGAATAAACAAAAAACACAGCGGGCCAAATCCGGTGAATACTGTGGACGAACATTTGTAGTTAGAAAATCAGTGATAAGCGTCGAGTGATGAGATGGTGCATTATAATGTAACAAACGCTAACTACCATTTTCACGATATTGAGGGCACACACGACGAATACGCCCCAAAAGATGCTTCATAACACCAAGATAATATACAGCATTGACTGTTTGACTAGCTGGTACAAACTCTTTGTGCATTATGCCTTTCGAATCATAAAAACAAATCAGCATTGCTTTCACTTTTGTCTTCTTCAAACGGTTTTCTTTCGGCCTTTTTTCGCTCGTATGTTTCCATTCACAGCTTTGACGCTTGGTCTCTGGATCATATTGTAAACATCATATCTCGTCGCCAGTTACAATAAAATATCTGAAGTGTTTTCCCTTTTTTTGAATCTCTAACCAAGTCTGTACAATGTTGAATTCGGAACAATTTTTGATCAATTAGCTTGTGTGGTACAAACCTTGCACAAATCTTTCTCAATTTCTCAATTTCTGTGTCAAAATGCAATGAATTGGATCTCTGGAAATATTTTATTCCATTCCTATGTATCGTAATTCGGTGTTACTTTCCATAATCACAAATTTTTTGTACCAGGATGTTCGTTGTCATTTATGTCCGTACGATCGACCGTCTTTAAATCTTTTATACCATTCATACACACTCGTACGTGTTAAAACCGCATCACCATACACTTGTTTCACCAAATTAAACGTTTCAGTAAACGATTTACCGAGTTTAAAACAGAACTTGATATTTGCTCTTTATTCAAAATTCATTTTTTGACCAATGCCAAATACACGCTATTTCTTTATGGGTAATTTCTCTGCATCTAATAATGCAAATATCATGATATTTTGATATAACATTGGTGAAAGATCTGCCTTACCGACACATACTTTTTTAATAGATTAATTTTATTTTAAAAAAGTTCGGTTTTCTCTGCGATACACTGTATTTAGAGCTATATATTTTATTTTATTTACCTATCGACTACACGCCTATGGTGCGCCAACCATATCCCTCACTCGACATGGACAAAATAGATACCAATTGACTTAGATGGATTTTAGGTATTGATTGGAGTCAGTCTAGTAAATTAGAATAACAAAGTGTGCAGGGAAGGAGAGGAAGATCAGGAAATTTAGAAGGGTAGTCGAGAACAAAGAAGTGATAACAGTCATAAGACTTACCAGTTCATATCTTAATCCTAATCATTTTATTTTTTGTGAAAATAAAAATAAGTTACATTAAATAAAATAAATAAATTAGTAAATAAATAAACTATAAATAACATCCGTACATCATTCTAAACTAACATTCTGTTGCCATACAATTTATTTTTTATAAAATGGAGGCAATTTGTATAACTAGATTAACTCATACTGCCATTGTAATGGCAGTGCATTGTTCCTCTTGAGCAACTTCATCTAAATCTATGACTATTTTTCTATATACACTTTCTAAAAAGATGCATAAGCCATACACAAATATTATATTGTAGTATCACTATTAAGCAGAACGATAATTGAAAAAATGTGTAAGAATAAGTGTCACTATTAAGTTAAGAAATTAAACGTAATAATAAAACGTGTTAAAAATGTATAGAAAAGTGGACATAAAGATATAATAGTATGTAAATGTAGTCATATTTCTGATTAGTTTAAAAGTTTCTTAATACAAAAATTTTTGATCAAGATACATATTGGAAGCCTCTCAATTTGCTACGTATATATATATACGATTTGTACATTATCTTGACAAAAAAGAAAGAGTTGATAGTTGATCTTGGGCTGCATATTTTGATGAAAATTTTATGTTTTCTGAATTAATATAGGAATATAAACGCATTAAACAATTTGCGAAAATACGTCTTTCTAAAGACTTGTCTTAGGTTTTTGCATATTAATATTCCAAGTATATTTTGGAAACATATTTTACGAGATCTACTAGAAAAACATTGCCTAGCTTACAAACCAGTTTCTATAAAATCAAGAAAACAAAACTGTTTAGGATTAGATTTAAACATGGGTCCCTCCCCCAGCTATATTTTTATAGGTCTTTTTCTTCCTTCTCCAGCTTCTTCTTTCAATCAATATCTTTTAACTCATCAATTATCAGACATCCTGCCTAATTTTGCATTCCCAATACTTGAGGAATATTGATTTATTAAGACAATTTTTTTACACTGTTTTTTCTTCGTCTAAATTATCTCTCTTTTGTCCCCCTATAAATTTTCCCTAAAATTTTTCTTTCGCATATTTTTTTGTCTCTAAAATTTTAGTTAATGTTCCTGCAGTTCCTGTTTCTTTCGCTAATTTTTTTAAATATTTTTTTATCTTCGTCCGCTTTGAGTGTTATTACTTCCAGCGTTAAATTTGTTCCACATTCTCTATGAAATACTTTCTATTATCTGCACAGTTTCTGTTTAAATTAGCGACCTGTTCCCCATATTTATCTTTCATTACAATTTATTTTGTTTTATTCTCGTTAGCTTTTAAGTCGTGTTCTCATGATTTCTCTTTCAGTAACATAAATGTTCATATTTCCTTATTCGATCTAGATCGATCTACATAGATCTCATATCAACGGCGTAAGCCAAACACTGGTGTCTATTATTATGCCATATATTAAAGCAACAAAATAATCTGAAAAATAGAATACAACGCCCTCCGAAATATCACATATAAGCAATTGTGAAATGGTAGAAATGAATTTCACACTGAATTGGGTCATCGTTGAGATGGTTATGGAGGTGATTTTTAACATTTTATTTAATGTTAAAATAATTTTATGATTAGAGATTTAGTAGTGCTTTATTTATGGAATTATAATAAAAATTATGAATATAAGATTTCGTTTAGTTAGTAGCACACGAAGAATACGAAGGTATGTCAAATGAAAACTTTGAAAGTGCCTAAAACTCCGAACAGTTGTATAATTGACTTGGTATGTAGCAATAGTGGTCCTCAAGTATCGCAAAGTGACCGACAGGACATCGACTGATGCTAAGACACAGGAGAAGACAGAAGCGTCAATAAGAAAATGACTATCTCACTATCGGGATGCACGGCATTAGAACAGCGATCTGTTATGCGTTTTTTGAGTGGTGAATGTGTCAAACCAGTTGATCTCAGTATGGCGATTCGTATTTAACACTACAGCAAGTATATAAGTGGTGTAGAAAGTTTGGAAGAGGCATAATTTCTGTGGAGGATGCCCCAAAAACTAGGACAGGTTTACCGCGAGTGATGAAAATATTGCATTCCTGGAAGACCTTATAAAGGACAACAGGGGTATAATTCTGAAAGAAATATCCACAACTTAATATTAGTTATGTTGTAGCGAAATTCAATAAAGTGTCTAGAAGATTGGTGTCGCGTCAGTGCCGAATTGAAAGATCGTCACGTTGATGCCTGTGAAGAACTTTTGTGGAAAAGATTGTTACATGCGTTGAAGCTTTATTTCACCAGCTAGAAAGGATAAGGTTAAGCAAGGAATGGCGCTATAGCCCATCGTTGAAACGGCAAAAATTCCGCATTCAACCTTCTGCTGGAAAACTAATGTTCACTTTTTTCTTGGATAAAGCGAGTAATTTTGGAACATTACATGGATAGGGGAGTGATAATAACCAGTATTTCTTATTCGGTTCTGCAATTAAGAGTAAACGATGAAGACTTCTGGCTTCAAATGTATTGTTTTAACATGACAACGCCCGATTGTATACAGTTTGGCAGTACAGACTATCCAGGATGTGAAATGCGGATGTGTTATACACTCCTCTTATTCCCGACCTTGCTCCTAGTGACTTTTAAGTTTTCAGGTCACTCAAAGAAACAATGGGAGGTGATGAAGAAGTTAAATACCATGGTGCACGAACTACCACAGTCACGACCAAAAGAATTGCATGTATTTCCGAAACGATGGAATACTTTAACGTTAGGGAGACTACGTCTAAAAATGATATGTATCATTTTGATTGTTTATTATAATATAAAATTTATCAATTTTAAGGTTTTCATTTGATATACGCTCGTATATAGGAGAAGAATGTTTAAATCCATTTCAGAACGATTTTTTTGGATATTCATTTGTTAACTTAGGGTAAGAGTAGAACTTTCACCAATTAGGAAGGTGCATTACTTAACATTAGATATTATAGAAGTTACAGTGAGGTCAAACACATTAAAAGTTTGCTATTGTATGATGCACTACCAGTGGAGTAGTTAGTAGTTACACACTTGGCCTGTAATAGGAATACGTCTTACATTTCCTTTACTTTATTAGTTGCATTTTATTTTTTTTATTAAATATAAGTTTTTAATTGGCAGCGTAAGAAAAGCAAACTGAAAAAACAAATAGTTCTTGATTGAATTACAAATAAAATGTTATTCTACATGATACGCACCAAAGTTAAAAATAGAGTAAACGTAACATACTGGAAATTAGATTTGCAGCGGAAACCCCATCTACTGCACGTAGTTTCTATTTGAACCAAAGCAATGTAAGGATCCAGACTTCTATTATCCCACGTTATTATATATAAGTACTACAAGCCCGATGAGCTTTGGCGTGTTTCATTTTTCTTTGCATATTTTTGTATCTTATCATTATTCCTATTTCCTCTAAATCTTCCTTAACCTTTTCCAGTCAACTCTTCCATGAACACCTTCTTCCCTTTCTACATTTATCTCTTTCCAATGGAAAGTTTCTGACGCCATCTCTCTCCAGGCATCTTTACCATGTTTCAACTATATGGTTCGCACTGTTTGGATAATACTGGATATTTCTGAAGAGTATTGTCATTCTTTATTTGTTCTTCTTCTTAATTATATATTTGCTTTTATTTCATTATAATTCTCTTTTAAAATTTTTCATTTCCATATTTTATTTTCCTCTCTTTTGTAAATTGTTCATATTTCACAAATATAACAGTGAGTATTATTATCGTTTATAAAATTTATTCCAAAGGAATGTTAGAGAAGTTAACATATCGAAATATAAACATACAAAAACCTAAGACTAATCTTAAAAAATATATAACATATATTTTAAAATTGTTTGCCGCATTACTTTCAATTCTTACATAGCTAATAGCTATTTTATGTGCATACATTTTATTAGTTTGAAATTTTAACATTATACAATGACCTAACATGAAACATTTCCTTTTGTGACATTACAAATTAGTTATGAATTCATGCTTCAGTGTTTACTACACATGTCGGATATAATCGGAGGCAGTCACGTTTGTCTTGGCCATCTCTTGCCGCTTGAACGTATTTATAAAATCGGATTACGGCCGCGTTACTTGATGCTGGTTTCTCTAGGTCGTTGGAGTCCCTATAAAGTTACAAATTTGTAAAAGTTAATTAGTAATGGAATAAATGTTACAAATTATACATTAAATTCAAAAATTTTCAAAACTACGTTCACATAAACATCATTATTATGGATTAATTCAGACTAATTTTCTTGATGATGGAAAATTGCAGTGAAAGTCAGAAGTTCTAGTGGCCGGTAAATATAATTATGTGATTTTAATTAAGACTGTTGAATCGTTAAAAAAATCTAGTGCGGATACTTCATACATGAATTAAAGAATTAAGAGTAAACTTATGAAACATAAGCTAATAGCTACTGGCACGGTTCAAGTATGTAATATTATTCATATAAGTAAAGATAATTAAGAAGACGAGCGAAATATAATGGCGGTACTTGAAGTAACTAAACTTATTTCACTTACAAAATAGAGAACTAAGCTGACGTACATATTTCAACTTTGTTGTCATTTTCAGCAATAGAAGAATGTACAACATTTTTAGTAATAACAGATACCTTACACAAGTACAGCAATTTGAATTAAAACGTTGATGTTATAGCGATGTATTTTACATGTGTAAAGCGTGTGCTAGTGCTCCAAATTCTATTCTTTTTTTCGACAACTGATAATGGCATCTTAGTTGACGAAGTACATATTTAGATTTTAAAACTACTACATTGTGATAAAAGAGATATTATTTTTAATCAACTTTTCAAAAGTACTATTTTAAACAGTTCGTTGGTACTAGCAGAACAATCACAGTCATAATTTTTATTGCAATAATTATTAGATACAAAATAAAAATGTGAAAGAATCTTTCTTGTACTGCATCTTTATTCAAACGAGAACAAATTATTTAGAATGGGTGGTATAAAAAAACACATATAAATTTTCTTTTTTTATTGATAAATCGCGCGAAAGCCAAAACGCGCACTGCGCGTTTTGGCTTTCAACGGTACAGATTGTGTACGGAATTTGTTTCGTGTGGGTTTTTGCCGTAGTTTTCCAGCTGCGACACTGTTTAATTATCTGCTTATGATGACAACTTAGTTGTCGAAATACGTATACAGAATATGAAAATTAATGTGAAAAGGGGTTATACGTATTATAGTGAACTAGATTATTTTAAGGGTGAGGTTGATATACAGCTACAATGAAATAAGTTTAACAGAAAAGAATTGTTCAAATCTACTTGGTCATTTAATAAATTATTACATTTTTTGTATTTGTTCATTTTAATAGTTCTAGTAATGGTAACTTTAACCCTTTATTTTCCGATTGTAAAATGGTGAACTTTGAATGCAAGTGTTCAGATATACTGTATAGTAATTTTAGTTTTGATTAAAACCTCTTTTGTCTTCTGATATTCTTATTTCCATCGATCTTCCAGTTTGACCAATATATATCTTAGAGCAATCACAACAAGACAGCTTATAGACCCTCGATTTGTTAGATTTTTAATACGTATTTCTAACGTATTGTTAATTTGAAAAGTAATATCTATATCATGTTTTTTATGTCACTTACATATTTGTTTAGATTGTGGGCCTATGTAACTCAACAGATTATACTCGTACATGTTAGATTTTGTGTAATCGGTTCATTCATAAGGATTTTTTATGTTATCGTTTTCTTAGCAAGCTATCAATTAAATCGCTCTTGCAACCGTTATTAAGCGCGATTTGTTTTAGATATTTATTTCTTTCTGAAAATTGTAAGTTGAAAGGGGAATGGTTAACAATTTGTGTATTATACTATTATACGCTTTCTTTTTTTGATTAACCGGGAGATATGAGGGTGATCTCAGAAGTATCCAACCCAACAAAGAAAATACAAAAATTTTGCAAAGAAATATATTTATTTTTCAATATAATCTCCTTTCAGCTCCATACACTTTTCCCAGGGATGTTCAATAAGTTCGACACCCTTTTTATAATAAGAACTGTTTTGCTCCTCAAAATAGTCATTAACTGCCGACATTACTTCTCCATCGTTGGAAAATCTTGACCACTGAGCCATTTTTTCAAGTTTGGGAACAGAAAATAATCCGACGGGGATAAATCTGGCGAATGGTGTGTACGACGTAGCAATTAAAGCTTTAAATCATTAATTTTGGCTATTGCAATAACGGATTTGTAAGCTGGTGCATTGTCTTGTTGAAACAACGCTTCTTTCTTAGCCAAATGCGGCCGTTTTCGCTTGATTTCTTCGGTCAAACGTTGTAATTAGTTCGCATAATACTCACCGTTGATAGATTTTCCTTTTTCAAGATAGTCAATTATAATTATTCCACGCGCATCCCAAAAAAACCGATGCCATGATCTTGCCTGCAGATGAAACGGTCTTCGCTTTCTTTGGAGCTGGTTCTCCCTTTTGAGTCCATAGTTTTGATTGTTCTTTTGTCTCGGGTGTGAAGTAATGGACCCATGTTTCATCCATGGTTATGAAACGGCGCAAAAATTCTGCTTTGTTGCTGTGAAACTTCGCTAAACACTCAATTGAAACATCTTTACGACACTTTTGCTTGAGTGTGAGCAAACGTGGCACCCGTCTTGCACACAGCTTTCTCATGTCCAAATTTTTAGATAATATACGATATACCGCATTTTTGAAATGCCTATGTCTGCTAGCTCGCGTACTTTCAGTCGACGATCATCCAGTACCGCCTTGTAAATTTCGACGATGCTCGTCTTGGCAGATCGTACGGCCTTGTTTAAACTCTGCTACCCAATATTTCACTGTTGTAAACGAAGGAGTAGACTCACGCAGAGTAGAATCCAGTTCAGCTTTTATATCGGTTGGGCGGAGGCCTTTCAAAGAAAAGTATTGTAGCACGTAACGATGACTAATTTTCTCCATTTGGCTGCCGAATAAATACTTAACAACGTAGCGTCTTCAAACTTGAAACATTTGCTTTATAAATTGTTTACTTCCTAATACAGTGATATCTTTCAAACATCTACCGCCATCTCTAGGTCAGAACGGGTACTTATGGGACCACCCTCGTAATTCTTCCCCTCACCCGCTTAATCAAAAAATAGCAGCGTATAATAGTATAATACACAGATTGGGAACCATTTCCCTTTCTACTTACAATTTTTTGAATGAAGTAACTATTGTAAAACCTCCTTGGTTATTTATTTTTTCCGAACATAATTTGCATCCTGATTGATATTATATGATAAACTACAAATATATCACAAAAAGAATTTAATATCTGCTATAGTTTCAGAGATATTTACAAAAATTTAAATACGCATTTTTTGGGGGGACTGCACCTCGAAATCGGGGGTTTCAATCGTTAAAAAGTATCTGTGTTCTTGCACGAAGGTACTGCCTCAATCTTTAAAGTTTCATCGAAATCTGAATTTTCGGGGTTACCGATGTTTACTTGTAAGTTGACACTTGTTTCTCGGCATCATTTAGAGTACACAACTTCTTGTTTGACACGATATTTGAATTACGATTTTAACTGAAGTGTTCCTCGTTTATGCAGTTTTGAGATTACTTTCTCTGAGTGCACGTACTTTGTATTTGTAACCTTAATTTAAGTTCCAGAGACCTTTCTACTTATTTCAGTCTACATGTCTACGGACATTTTTGGTTATTCGAAATATAAGTAAACAAGTGATTAATTTTTAAGAAAGGCTTATTGTCATAAATAACGGAAAGAAATAATCTGTTAGTCCCAATAATTAACAGTAAATGAAGGAAACATATACACGTATTTATAAATAACCCAAACGCTTATGGTTTAAAATTTATGATGAAGAATTAATTTAAGTTTACACTTATTTTATGTTTCCGCATATAACAACAAGATCATGTTACGTAACCTACTTTCAAACTAAAATTTACATATGATATCTTAATTGCAAAAGTGATGTTAATATAAGTAATAATGTTTGATTTAATTCAAATTACTTTTATTTTTGTGGCAGTGGGGTTTAAAAAAATGAATTCGTCTGTAATACTTTCTCCGTGTGTAACTATGTGCGCCGAAAATATGCACTTTCGACCTAGAAGCCTAATTATTAGCTAAGCGTGTTTCACATAGACGAAACTTGTAAAAAGGTGTCCGCATATGGATTGAATTGGAGTATTAATTACATATAGATATGCAGCTAGTAAATTAAAAAGTAATTCGCTCACGATGATTTATGAATATAGTAATAATTTTCCAATTATCTTCACGAATGAGCTCTGTATCAATCTGCTTTTCCGGTCATCAAGATTTTGACGATTAATTGCAAATTAGCGGAATTTTCCATGAAATGCACAACAGTAATTTTCATTTCTTTTTAATGTTTCAGTATTTTTAAGTCTCCGGAAACATACGAGACGAAATGTTTAGTATTAACGCTTCATAGGAACGCAGGTGACAAATATACATTCACGTGGTTTTTATTTGGAAAGTCACATGTGAACACTAGGTCAAAGGCGATTAAATAACTACCGTTTGGCATTTGAAAGTGTGCAATAGATGAATAGCATGAATTAAGTTTTTGTGACATCGTATCTGTCTAATTGCAAGAGAGAGACGGAAGTCTGTGTGTGTTCCTTCGAATGCATTGTTTATTATTAGTCACACTTTACCGATGCAAGTCTAGTGAATCATCCTCGAAAAGTAACGGTTAGTATACCGGCTTGACCAGATCCATTGTGATTAATCTAAGGCATCGAATTTAGCTAACATTGGCTGGTCTTTACTTTTGAACATAGCCGGTATTACTCTCGCTGTGGATTTCCTCTACAGTGTTATCTTTTACCTACATGTTGTTACATGCACCACGTCTTCATATTTTGCGGTCACCGCTGTACTGTGTAGAAATGAAAAAAATTACAGAATAATTATTTGAAAAACTTTCGCTTCCTTGACAAATTTTTCTTATCGCCCTTTCGTATTTGTCAGCCTAAGTTTGTAATCTATACTATCGAAAGATACAAATGTCCTTAAGATTTAAATTAGCATTTTGTAGGATTATCGTCATAATTTCTGTTTGAAATTGTTCTTAGTCGTTTGTAATTAATTTCTGTCGTAATAACGAGTCATTATTTTGCTCTTTTTCGGGTTTTTATTTTGGACACGTCACACTTTAAGCAACATACCATAAAAGTTGGCTTGATTATATCGTCCTCTCTATCGGTTAATAACGGTAACAGTTAAAAGATCAACTTTGGCTATTGACTGTGCATATTGTAGTAAGTTACTACCTAGCAACGATTGAGTTGGAAAATACTATGCTGCTTCTGTACCTGTACACAGCTTTTGTATACCAGAGTGTGCTTGCTCTATTATTAGATTCGAATATAAAATATAACTGAAACCTGTCAGATAACATATTTTGCCGTGACTTGAAATCGTCTTTTACTCTGTTGTAAAAAAGACAGAATTAGTGATGAATATTTAAAAACGACGAACTTTATTCATAGCAAATATTTAGAAATAAAAAATTTCATATATTTTTAATATTTGTAGATCTAAGCTTCCAAAAATAATTCTTAATTATATAGGGTTTTCCAATAAGAGTGATTTCTTTAAAAAAAAACACACTTATTGTTAAGAAAATTCATGTGAAGTACAATCGATACAATTAAGTTCTAAATAAAACGTAATTCAAATGGCCTCCACGACTTCTTCTGCAGGAACGAATTCGATGAACCCAATTTTCCAGAAATTTTTCCACTAAATCTAGTCGTATATCATGAATGGCACGGCACGTTCAGTATTGACTTGTAAAGCTTGAAGAGAGTCTGGTTTATTTCGATAGATGTCTTCGAATAACCCCACAAGAAATAGTCTAATGGTGTTAAATCACAACTTCTTGGAGGCCATTCAATATCACAATTTCTTGAAATGATCGAATCTCCAAACTTTTCTCGCAATAATTCTATTGTTGCATTTGCTGTGTGGCACGTAGCCCCGTCTTGTTGGAACCAAATGTTGTCAAGATCAACTTCTTCCAATGTCGGCCATAAAAAGTTGGTTATCATCAATCTATACCGCTCTCCATTGACAGTAACGGTTTTACCAGCTCCATTTTGAAAGAAGTACGGACAGATGATTCCACCATACCAAAAACTACACCAAACTCTCAATTTAGGTGAATGTAATGGTTTTACATAAATAATTTGTGGATTTTCTTTGCACCAGAATCGACAGTTTTGTTTATTTACCACACCATCCAGATGAAAGTGAGCCTCATCAGAGAAGAAGATTTTCTTAAAAAAATCATTATCGTTTTCAAATTGTTCCAAGGCAAAATCAGCAAATTCGCGACATTTACGGTGGTCCAATGGCTTCAGTTCTTGAGTGATAATAATTTTATAGGGATGCAAACCCAAATACTTTCTCAAAATCCGCCAGGTTGTGGTTTGAGACAGTCGCAATTATTGAGAACGTCTTGGAATCGACAAATTACGGTCTTTAGTAACACTTGCCTAAACAGTAGCAATATTTGCATTACTTCGAGTGGTTCTTGGTCTTATTGGCACTTGAAAATTATGTAGAGAAAATGTAACCTCAAAATTTTTAACAATTCGGCGAATAGCGAGCACACTTGGACGATTATTACGACCATAAAATGGCAAAAGCGCACGAAAAGTTGCAATTGGAGAACGATTATTATGATAATAAAACTGAATAATTTGTAAACGTTGTTCTTGCGTACATCTCTCCATGATGAAATTGTAAACACTACTGAATACAATGAAAAACAAATGACAGATCATAACATACTACAAATGGCCGAAATGTCACTTCAAAATCATATCATCCCTATTGGAAAACCTTATAGTAAACTCACCTGCTTAGTTCAGCTGATAACAAGTTACTATGAGGACTAAACTTTGGAGGATTCTTATACATGCTACAAATCAGTCGTTCTCGGCAAGCCTCATCTGTGTAGCCAATCTCATTCAGAACTTTATCAATTTTTTCCAAAATAGGACTGTAAAACGGATCATATACTGGCTGCGGAGTTGCTTTTTTTTCTTCCTGTTTATAGGTTGCTTGATATACCGGCAATGCTTGAATAGTAGGTGGCTGTATTATAGTTGGTTGTGCAATTATTGTATGTCCCGGTATTATTTGGTCTGGCGGAGACAAAGTTTGTGAAGGAATTATATTTGCATTCTGCAAGATAGTAGCAGCTGTAAATTTAGATCGTTCTTTCAAGAGAGCTTGTTGTATCTTTAATTTTTCTTGTATTTTTAATAACTGTTTTATATGTTCTTGTAGCTTCTTATTGTCGCCTTCTACGCGTTTCTGTTCTTCTCGCAGACGAGCCTTTAGCTGAAATAAATTGTAACAAAATATTAAACGACATTTTAATAAAAATAAAACAAATCTAAATATTATTATTAGATTTTGGGGTGTCTAAATATTAAATATATTATTAAGAGTGATTTTAAAATACAATTATTTAGGCGGGATTTAAAATATTGTCTAATTGTTCTAATAATTGGCATAATAATAATAATAAAATATAAAGAATCTGAAACATTGTATTGATTTATTGTTTTGTGATGTACAGCAGCACTTCAGTATCAGCCGCGTACAGTCTATTCTCCAATGGCAATATATTTTTAAAGATGCAATCCGTTCCAGAAAATGATTATAGTGATGTGTAGTAGCACTTCAGTATCAACTGCGTACAGTCTATTCTGCAATATCAATATATATTAAAGATTCGATGCGTTCCACAAAATGATTAGAAACAATCAAAATGAATAATAAAAATCAGCATAATGATTCGTAATCAGAGGATTACAGAATTATTTCGTAGAATATAATTCGAAGAAATATATTGAGCACCTCAGAGTCTCTCTAAAACACCTGAAAAAGATATATGATATATTACATGGACTACCGAACCGGTCCGATCCAAGGTTCATTAATTTTCGCGAAAAAATTGCCGAATAAGAAAACCAATTATTTGCTCTGCATCAATTCTGGACTATTTCTAGTTATTCTTCTCCGAAAATTTTGTGCAATTTATTGTCAGTACAACAAATGATTATGAAAAAGGCGTAGATAATAATAACACTTTGAGATCTTTACGAGGAAATTCTGTTGCCGGAATGTACCCTTTGTACCGTTGATGTCTAGGAACGAAAAACTATCACATTTTGAGTAATGGGCAAGCGATGAGTTTCTGAGAAATTGAATTTTTGGCGAAAAAATATCTAGGAACCGATTTTTATTTTTACTAAAAATATTACATTTCAATACCAATCATGACCAAGCAAATAGCGGTAGATTATATAAAATTGGGAAATCTGTGATATGCTTAGCGAAATATTTAGAGATGTTATGTCACGGGTGCGAGTTTTTGAATGGCACCAACGGTTTTTAGAAGCTCGAAGATGATGAACTTCCTCGTCGACCTGTGACTAAGAACTGAAAGGAACGATAAGAAAATTAATGAAATTGAGTGGAAGAGTATACGTCTGAGCATTCGGATGATTGCCGATATGGTAAACATTAATAAAGAAACAGTAATACACATTTTCCAAGATGAATTAAACGTAATAAGAGTTTGTGCTCACAATGTCTTATCAGTGAAGCTTTTTTTAGCAGACAACTGCATTGCTAAGCTTGATCATCCTTCGTGTTCGCCAGATATCGCACCATGTGCTCCGATCTGTTCCCAAAAGTGAAAAGTGTATTAAAGAAAACATGTTCTCAGTCTGTTGAACATGCAATAGCAAAAAACGAATTGTTCAAGAAGCTAAGAACTGATGAACTATAGTATTGTTGCGAACAATGGAGGACCCATATACAATGGTGTATAGGTAGGGGAGAAGAGTTTGTTGAATGCGATAAAAGCTAAATATAAGTTTACTTGCAATAAATAACATTTCACACCAGTCTCGTTATTTAATGACTAAACCTCGTATATGACATATTATAGTTATTACTTTGTTGTGTAATGTAAAAATGTGAATTGTATTGTTGAATGAACAATATACTTTTGGAAAAACAATGAACACTAATCATTTTGATTCTAAAAGTAATGTCACAAAGTCAATTTTGAAACAAAAGTCTTAGCCCCGAATGCTGAAAACTGTGCGGGCTTAAAATTCTCACTTTCGGCACCGGACTCCGCTTCACACGAAGCACCCCGCGGCGAGGCCTTCCATAGTGAAAGGTTTAAATCTAACATGAAATATATGTATGTATATTCCTTACAACGGGTTCCTATTGTTAAACTAGTAGTTGGATCCAATATATGGAATATACGAGTACGATAATAATAATCCATATTTTTACATCTTCCAACAGCCTAACACAAATTACAGGACGTATTGGTATGCCAAGAGTTATGATTACGTCCGGACTCGTGAAGTGACTTATTATTATACATTAAGCGTCTTAGATATAATCATGAACTGGTTCCCTTGAAACACCAAAACATTTCATTAGTTTTCATGTAAATAAATATTAATCACACGTATATATATATATGCAAATACTAGGCTAATTATGAATTCGACGATTAGAAATTTTAGAAAACTTATCTAGAATATTATAGAAAACTTATTTTCGGTACGTGTTTAAAGCGTATTAAATTAGCTATTTCACAAAAGTTGAATGTTTTCTTAATAACAAATTAAGTTCCGATTTATGTATGTATTTAGAACTCCAAATGAAAATTATTTTATATCTTTGAAATTAATTTTGTTTAATGTTAAAAAATACTTTATATTTCAACATGTTTTTGACTAAGCAATTCTAACTATAAATTACATTAATTATGTAGGAATGTTGATTATTAATTATACATATAAAGAAGTTTCAGATTGAGTACATAAAAGAACAAATATTTTCGGACTTTAGTATATTAATTCATACTTTGAGTGTAGGAAGCATTTTTTTGTAAATGAAATTAACAATAAACTGCAAACATTTTGTAATATTGCAAAATTTTTAAAATAAATTAACTTTAATTTGGTACGTAAACTTCCGCGGTCGTGGTCCATGCTATCTGCATCTGGGTTTCCGGGCTGGAACCGCGTCACTTGTGTATCTGCCGACGTTTTGTGCCCATTTGTGTGGGACATCTTTAGGGCTGAACTACTGCACTGAAAATGTTTCAGCAGATAAACTTAACTTTATTCGGAAATTTTCTATAATATCCCTGTGTGATATGTTCTCATTAGGGGAAGCACACATATTAGTAATTATTCACAAGAAATTTTAAATTATTTTACATGTATTTCTTCAAATACAAAAAATACAGACATAGCTAGTACATATGACTACAATAAATACAGAAAATAAGGCCGGATTAAAAAATCATATTACTAATTATTATTATTATTATTAAGTCAACGTTCGCCATCCTAATAGCCGTCGTTAATCGCAGGGTATTGTTAAATTGATTGGTGAGAGTTAATAATAGTATGAGAAAGCACAAGCACTAAAATTAAACTATTTACTTAACACTTATATGTAAGCTTGTGTCTGGTCCAATTATAAATTTCGCGATGTTCAAAATCGTTGTTTGTTAATGAATCTATTTAGACTGACGAAGGCGATAGGTGTCTCTATGGTTACCGAAGTAGTTGTGTGTATTTCAACTGTTTGTTGAATTCCAGCTCAAAATATATGTCCTTTCATTTAGTAAAACTAGGGTACAATACAATAACTACTCAAGTTTGACGTTCTAAGAATATTAAAAAATGATGAAAGTCCGCAATTCTAAAGCTCAAATGATACATTAAGGATAATAAGGGTAATATATCTTTATAATTATATTGGGTCTGGGAAAAAGTTCGTGGCGTTTTTTCAGTAAAATTCAACTGGTCCCCGCATGGCGCGTGGACGAATTCATTTAAACCGAATATGCTCCATTATTATCGACAATGTTTCGCCATTTTTTTGGTAGATCCATGATCCCATCGGTGAAAAACTTCTGTGGTTTCTGGTCGATAAACTGGATCAAGTAGTTTTCACAGGCTTCTTTTGAAACCAACTTAATTCCATTGAGAGAGTTCTGCAGAGATCGAAACAGATGATAGTCAGAGGGTGCTATATCCGGACTGTAAGGTGGGTGCATCAAAACTTCCCAACCAAACTCTCTCAATTTTTGACGGGTCATCAAAGAAGTGTGTGGTCGGGCGTTGTCATGATGGAAGACAACACCTTTCCTATTAATCAATTCGGGCCGTTTTCTTTCAATCGCCTGGCGTAATCTCTCTAGTTGTGCACAGTAGAGTTGAGAATCAATCGTCTGACCAGTTGGAAGTAGCTCGTAGTGGACGATTCCCCTCCAGTCCCACCATACACACAGCATCACTTTTTTTGGCGTCAATGTTGGCTTAGCGAACGCTTGTGACGGCTCACCATCCTTTATCCACGATCTTTTACGCTTCCGATTATCGTACGTAATCCATTTTTCATCTCCGGTTATTAAACGTTTCAGAAACGGCTCGATTTCATTCCGTTTCAGCAGCGCATCGCAGATGTTAATTCGGTCCATCATGTTTTTCACGCTCAACTCATGAGGAACCCATACGTCAAGCTTTTTTTGTAACCAGCTTTGTGTAAATGGTTCAAAACAGTTTTGTGGTCAATGCCTAGCTCCATGCCAATATCGACACTGCTGATATGCTTATCTTGTTGGACTTTTTCAAGAATTTCATCAGATTTTTCAGTGATTGGACGACCGGAGCGTGACTCATCTTTCACATTGAAATTTCCAGAACGAAAGCGAGCGAACCATTTCCGCGCAACAGATTTCGATAAAGTACCTTCACCGTACACAGCACAAATTTTATCACAAGCCTGCGCAGCGTTCTTCCCCTTATCATAATAATATTGCAGAATATAGCGAAATTTCTCATTATTCTTCTCCATTTTCAAGTGCGAATAACTTTCCAACCACTGCACCGATTACAATGTTTCTACGCACAAACTAGCGTTCGGAAGGTCATCTAAAAAACGAGCCGTCGGTGGTGTCGCTGTGACTTGTTGTTCTTTAGTTATCGGCAACCAATGCCATCTATCGGGAAAAACGCCACGAACTTTTTCCCAGACCCAATATTATATGCTTCGATACCAAATAACTGACAACGATTTCGTACATGGCGAATTTAAAATTGTATCAGAACAAGCTATATAAGTGATAAGTAAATAGTTTTATTTTAGTATTTATGCTTTCTTACATTATTATTAACTACCACCAATCAGTTTAACAATACACCCAGATTAACGACAGCAATTAGGGTGGCGAACGTTGACTTAGTTCCAGCAATTATTACTAATATGATTTTTTGTCTGTTCTTTTTTCTCTATTTATTGTAGTCATATATACGAGGGTGGTTCCTTAAGTACCCGGCCTGACCTAGAGACGGCGGTAGTTGTTCGAAAAATATCACTGTATTGGAAAGTACACAATCTATAAAGCATATATTTCAAGTTTAGCAATTGTTTGGCAGCCGTCAATAGTGAACGTTTTCAGTGAATTTGTAAAAAATGCTGAAAATTGGTCATCGTTACGTGATACAATACTTTTATTTGAGAGGCGTCGGCCCACCCGATATAAAAGCTGAACTGGATTGTACTCTGGGTGAGTCTGCTCCTTCGTTTACAACAGTGAAATATTGGGTAGTAGAGTTCAAACTAGGCCATACGAGTTGTCAAGACGAGCATAGCATAGCGGTGGTCGACCAAATGAAGTAACGACTCCAAAAATGGTGAAGAAATTCCACACTGAAAGTGCGCGAGCCAGCAGACATAGTAGGCATTTCAAAAAGTGCCGTACATCGCATATTATATGAAAATTTGGACATGAGAAAGCTGTGTGCAAAATGGGTGCAGTGCTTGCTCACATTCGAGCAAAAACAGTGTCGTTAAGATGTTTCGATTGAGTGTTTAGCGAAGTTTCACAGCAACAAAGCAGAATTTTTGCGCCGCTTCATAACCATGGATGAAATATGAGTCCATCACTTCACACCCGAGACAAGAAAACAATCAAAACAATGGGCTCAAAAGGGAGAACCGGCTCTAAAGAAGGTGAAGACCGTTTCATGTGCAGGCAAGGTCGTGGCATCGGTTTTTTAGGATGCGCGTGGAATAATTTTCATTGACTATCTTAAAAAGGAAAAATTATCAATGGCGAGTATTATGCGAACTTATTGCAACGTTTGAGCGAAGAAATCAAAAATCAAGCAAAAACGGTCGCATTTGGCTAAGAATAAAGTGTTGTTTCATCAAGACAATCACCAGCTCACAAATCCGTTATTGCAATGGCCAAAATTAATGAATTAATGTCTGAATTGCTACCTCATGGACCTTATTCGCCAGAGTTTGCCCCCTCAGATTATTTTCTGTTCCCAAACTTGAAAAAATGTCTCAGTGGTCCAAGATTTTCCAACGAAGAAGAAGTTATGTCGGCAGTTACTGGCCATTTTGAGGAACAAGACAGTTTTTATTTATTAAAAAGGGTATCGAACTTATTGAACATCGCTGGGAAAAGTGTATACTACTGAAAGGAGATTATGATGAAAAATAAATATATTTCTTTCCAAAGTTTTTGTGTTTTCTTTGTTGGGTCGGGTACTTCTGGGACCACTCTCGTAGTTTGTATTTTTTGTATTCAAGGAAATACATGTAAAATGATTTAAAATTTCTTCTGGAGAAATACTAATATAAAGTGCTTCAATTAATGACAACATATGTATCTATTGAATGAAAAGTTTGCAATATTGCAAAATGTTTGTAGTTTACTGTTAATTTCTTTTACATAAAAATACTTCCTGCACTCAAAATGGTCCGAAAGTTATTGTTCTTTAATGTACTAAACGTATGACTTCTTTATATGTATAATTAATAATCAACATTTCTACATAATTAATGTAATTTATAGTTAGAATTGTCAGTCAAAAAATGTTGAAATATAAAGTGTTTTTTTAACATTAAACTTAATAAATTTCAAAGATTAAAATAATTTTCATTTGGAGTCCTGAATACATATTTAAATCGGATTTTAATTTATTATCAAGAAAATGTTAATACGAACAAGCAAATTAGGAAATTTTTGTGAAAAAACTAATTTAATGCACTTTGAACACGTTTCCGGAATAAGTTTTCTATAATATTCTACACGAGTTTTCTAAAATTTCTAATCGTCGAATTCTACATTAGCCTAGTATTTGCATATACATACGTGTGATTAATATTTATTTACACGAAAATTAATGAAATGTTTTGGTGTTTCTTGTCTTAGACTCTTAATTTATAATAGTAAATCACTTCACGAGCCCGGACGTAATAATAACTCGTGGCCTACCAATGCGTCCTATATTTTGTGTTTGGTTATTGGAAAATGTGAAAATATGGATTATCGTTACTATCTTATATTCCATATATTGGATCCAACGACTAGTTTAATGACAGTGGGGTTGTTTTTCGGAGTCTCAAATCTGACTATTAGGCACTTCATTTCGTTATTTGTTAACAAAAGTGAAGTGGATTTTGAGTTACCATTCGACTCGAAAATTCTATCAAATCAAATTTTACAAAATGGGTTTCCAGGCTGGAACCACGTCACTTGTATATCTGCCGACGTTTCGTACCCATTTGTTTGGGACATATTCAGGGCTGAACTACTGCACTGAAACTGAAACTGAAACATCGGCAGATATACAAGTGACGCGATTGCAGCCCGGAAACCCAGAAGTAGATAACATGGACCACGACCGCGGAAGTCTTAGTACCAGAGTATAACATCAAGTTGAGTTAAATCACAAATCTGGTAGGTATTTATGGAATAAACTGTTGAGATCGTAATTTGAAATATATTGACCAAACTAAACGTATATCCTACATATATTAGATTTAACCTTTCCGTTATAGCGGATTTCTCCGCGAAGTGCCTTCTGTGGAACTGAGCACCGTGTCGAAAGTGGGAACATTACACGCGCGCACTTTTCAGCATTCGTGGTTAAGACTTTTATCTCAAAAAGGACTTTGTGACATTACCTATGTGAAGCAAAATAATTTGTGTACATAATTTTTCCATAAACATATTTTTAATTCAACTATACAATCCATATTTTTACATTACATAACAAAATAATAACTGTAATTATGACATAATATTGACCAATAATTTTTTAATAATAATATTCTGTATGAAATTTCTCAAAACACGGATACACAAATAATCCAACATCGCAGTTCTCACATTGATATCGGCTTTGCCTGGTTTTGTCGCTCTATACTCCCACGCATTTTCTTAGCGGACTTTTCCCTTCGTTTTGTTGTTCACGTAAATTGATGGGGAATGTCTTGCAGAAAGAAGCGTTGGGTTAATATGACCAGATTTATTAAAATTGTTCCTGGCTTTCGATGGGTGATAGTGTTTTAAAATTTTTCGAATTAGTTCGAGGTGGAATTTTGCCATCAATATGTGTTTTCCACTTTGAAACTTATATAAAGAGCCATCGTTTCATATGCATACATCCAATAAATGGAAAAAATACATTTTAGACCATTTCAGTAAATAACTTGGAAAAGGAGGACCCTTCCCCTGAAATATCCTTAACATAAACTAAATATTTTATTAAGCCAATCTTCGAAATTACCAATAAAAAAGAGTAAAGATTATATTTAGAACAAAGCAATATTTTAACAATACATTAAAGAAGAAAAAAATACGATTAAATACAATGACAATTATCTATGGCCACAAGTCCGCCTGAAGATGGGTGATTCTCTGAAACATACATATGTAGTAGACAGGGTATTATTAACATTTGAATGATTCCTTTTAACTTTCTTTTATTCGGCAAATCGCCGTGGTGCAAGCGTCAGTCTATATACGCTCTGGAAACTTTGTTACCAACATGCGAGATAAACGCGTTCTCACTTTGTCGTTCAATACATTTTTATGTTGGACGAGAGAGGGAGCCAATGATTATTCATTATTTTTCTGTATCGAAATGACTAAACTCTATGAAGAAATTATTCGTTAATAACACAAGTCTGCCTGAAGATGAGTAATTCTCTGAAACATATGTAGTAGACAGAGTGTTATTAACATTTGAATTATTCCTTCGAACATTCTATAACACCTCAATAAATTTTTCCAATATCTTTTATGTTTAACTGAATGTGCAACTTCCCGGAGAGGCCATATCCTAAAATCGAGCTAAAAAGCCGATAAAGATATCTGCTATTCTTATGCAAAAGTATCGGAGTTTATTAATTAAATATTTTAAGTGATTTTGAAGATCAGATACTCATTATTTACGTTCCGCTTCAGTCTAGAGCACTGTCCTATTTCGAGGGATGTACGGAATTGATATACATACATACATTAAAATCGTGTAAATACGAACAAAATTTTTCTGAATGCACATATACGTACATACATATTAATTAATATCTGTAGTAATTGTAGGTGCGTTTGTACAATTAATAACATAAATTAGAGCAATTCCTCAAGCATCAGTAATAGAATGTTTTTAAACCAACACTTAAACTGTGTTATTAAACGTGATGGTATAAAATTTAACTTACTGTATGCTATTATTTCAAGTCACGCAAACTTAAAGCTTTACTTATAAATCTCTTCAGATACGTTGTATCATCAACTTCCACATGTCGATTTTATTTTAGTGCATATATTCTTATTTAAGATGTTACTGGAAAATTAAAGAAAAACCTTTTGTGGATGATGAAGTTACTTGCTTCGTATAGTAACTGCACTTTGATAATAATGAATTTAAATATTTGATTTATCTTTGCGTATTATTTCAAGCATTTTTATATAAAAGTGTTTCAAATTTCGCGGTTTTTTTAAATAATAAATAAAATACATAATTTGCATTCACTTTCAAAAACTCTTTATTGGTAATCGAAGTATCAGGTATGACATTTATATGCGAAAAATAATATCTGCCAAATGGCCTGCTCTTGCAGCTCCACAGACGGGCACTCTTTTGTTAAAATTTTCAATGACTTTTGACATAATTGAGGTTATATCTCACCAATGACTTTTCACATAACCCCAAAGAAAATAGTCTAACGGTGTCAATCACATGATCGTGGTGGCTAATTAACATCACCGTTTCTTGAGATTACACGTCCAGGAAATTTTTCTCTCAATAAATCAATTGATTCGTGTGCAAAGTGATGTGTAGGGCCACCTTGTTGAAACCACATATCCTCTAGATCAATATTCATTAATTCAGGCCACAAAAATTCGGTTCTCATCCGACGATATCGATCACCATTGACAGTTACAGCTTCATCTGCAGCATTTTCAAAGAAGTAAAGTCCAATTACACCACCTGACCATAATGCACACCAAACAGTAACTCGTTTAGGATGCATAGGTTTCTCATGAATAATTCGTGGATTTTCCTTAGTTCGAATACGGCAATTTTGTTTATTAACATAGCCACCAAGTTCAAAATGTGCCTTATCACATCTACATTATTTTTGAGAAAAATCAGCTGGTTGTTCATTGATGAAAGTGACAAATGAACGACGTTTTAAATGATCTAATGGCTTCAGTTCCTGTGTTATTTGAACCTTATATACCTTCAGAGCTAAATCCATTTGTAAAATACGCCATGTTGTTGATCCACTAAGTCCAAGTTGTTGTGAACGTCGTCTAATGGACATTTCAGGCTCTTCAGCAGCACCATGAACCAAACCAATATTTTCTTGTGAATGACCACTACGACTGTATTTTCACTTTTTTTATCTTCCACGAAACCAGTCTCTTGAAATTTTTTAACAATTCGACCAATAGTGCTTTCAGATGATCGATTATGTAAACCATAAAATTCATCTATAAATTATTGATATCATTATATAATTGTTTATTCAAAACTGTGAAGCCAGTAATAAATCGTCCGTACGTCCTACTGGATAGCAGCCATTAAATCGGTAGCATAAATATTTTAAAAACTGTCTTTGATGAGTTTCTAAGATGCTTTTATGAACATAATTATAAAGGTACCAACCAGAACTCCATGTTCAAGTTTTAACCAAGTCTTCATTGTTTGTATAGAATGTAGATAGTCTGCAATTGCGTACAATAGCACCCAACGACTTTCTCAAGATGATCTTTTTGATGTGGTCGACAAACGTAAACGTCTCATGAAAGAAAACGCCAAGATCTTTGGCAAGGTTAGACCGTATTAACGAAGTGCTATGTAATAAATACTTGTACTTAATTGGATTTAGCTTTCTTGTACTAGGATGATCTAGCTGCAGAAAATTACTTTCGAACTAGCCAATCCAATGCAATCCAATTGATATTACAAAAAGCACAAAGTCATTTATTATACATCTTTAATTGAGACAAAAATGTTCAAGACAATTTCTTGGACTTAATAATTGACGTTAAACGGTGTATGCAAAACAGAAGTGGTCCCAAATTTGAGCCCTGAGGTATATTTGAGGTTGTATCAGAATGATTGAAATATACTCATCCACGGATTGTCTCATATTGTGCACGTAGAAAGCAAAAAATCTTAACAGTTTGTTATGAGCTCAAATTGATTTAGTTTATTTAGTAAAGTCAAATGATTTATTTGATCGAAGGCTTTAAAGATGTCAGTATATGTGATATTATATAACTTGTCCATGTTAATCCAATCCACAACGTAATTAGAAAAATAGAATCTGTTCACCGTTTCCCAATGAAACTATTTTGATCTGGTGATATTAAATTATTAATTATCCGCGACAGATAAGCACAAATGCACGTTTCCATTATTGAAATTTGAAAGTATTGTTATAGGCCTATAGAAGATAATAACCCTTGGAACTATTTTCTTTATTACTACATCTACATTTTAATTCAGTAGTAACGCCTTTCAATACTCTTCGCCTTATTTTATTACTACACCAATGTTGATGGATTCCTCAGTTAACACACTTGTTGGGTCCCCTGGATCGTCTTCTAACTTGCAACTTCTTCGGACAAATTTAGGCTCTTTATGCCATCGAAAACAAGCAGATCCATTCTCCAAATGACGTTTGAATCAAGCAAAGAATTTCGGATTTTGCCAGACGAGCAGGAAATTTAATCACATGTCTTTGCTTTCTCAGTCCATTCATTACAACTTTTTGAGCTTTGCCAAAATCAGATAAAGTATTTTCGGCTTTCAAAAGTGGAGAAACCTGTGGAGGAAAGGATCGATGCTTTACAGTGTCGGGTAGTTCATTGCACAAGGCCGTAGTAAATTCAATGGTACATTTGCTGAGGCTCTTATTCGCAAAGTGATTTTTTTAATCCGTTGACAAGTACTGCCTTTACTTATGTAACAGGTCTTTTATAAGTACTTTCATATAGTTCATTAAATAACTTTTCTTAGTGCATGTACCAAGACAAATAATGTACGTTCATTTCTGTTAAATGATATAGGTCATTATGGTTCCGCTTAATTGATAGATATATTTTTTTCGACAATTTTTTGAATAAAATATGACTTTTCACCACCGACAGTTACGAAGATTTATTTGAGTTGGATATAAACGACAAATGTTTTTAATGGTCATACTTACATTGCTGTTAAGTGCAGAATGGCAAAAGATAATAAGTTTAATCCGTTCTTCGTTATTTTCTAATTAAATTTAAATTAGTTTCCGGTTTTCTTAGACTAGCATAAACGCTGTTCAGAAATATAGACATTCTTAGATACAGTTAAGGCTATTGATGTAATACTAAATAAGGTCGCCTCTAAAAAAAGTTTTTTAAGAAAACAAGGACAATAAATTAATTGAAGGGCGAAAGCTACTACAATTATTTTGGCTGCCGCAAGTAAATGAATACTCAGTAAACGTTCGTATACTTTTTCAGTATATTTTCAGAAATATGTATTTTATTCGTATTAAAAAACGATGAAAATTTCAATAATATACGATCGTAACAATTAATGTAGACACTAATAATGCGCCGATCCTCCTTTGTTTTTTATGCATTCGACTATTCTATTTGTATTACACATACCTGAAATTAGCGAATTAATAGTCAAAAGTAGGTGGTAGCTATCTCAAGCTTCTGAAATCTAAATTAGGCATACTTAAAATTAGAGAATCAATGGTCAAAAGTCTGTGTTGTATTATCCCAGGCTTCTAAAATCTAAATTATATGTTCTAAGGACAATGAAGGGCCCAACACGTTAAGCTGCAATAAATTAAAGACAAAAATCCGGAGAATATATTGATAATAATCCAGCTATTTGTATAGATAAAGTAGCAATTTTTTTTATTAAATTGTTTTTATCTAAAAATGAATTTAACTAATAATAATGTAAGACTGTATTTGTGATTTGATCAATTTTTGAGATTGGTTGGAGAATTAGTGTTACGATATGAATTTTATGTTAAATCAGAATATGTATGTAGCGATATATTTGCTTAATTTATGTCTAGAAAAAAGCTAGCTAAACGAGATTCGTTACTTAAACTACAGCAAAACAAATGACAGATACATCCGGTAGTAATTTCTTCAGACTATTCATTCTATCATGTCCAAACTCAGTTAAATGATAAAAATTGAGATTTGTCAAATGAAAGATATTCTTTTACATTCTATTAGGATTAAATAAAGGCTGTTTCAAATTTCGCGGTTTTTTTAAAGAATAAATAAAACACATAATTTGCGTTCACTTTCAAAAACTTTTTATTCATAATTAAAGTATCAGTTATGACATTTATATGCGAAAAATAATATCTGCCAAATGGCCTCCTCTTGCAGGTCCACAGACGTCCACTCTTTTGTTAAAATTTTCAATGACATTTTGTCTGACTTTTCACATAACCCCAAAGAATATAGTCTAACGGTGTCAAATCACATGATCTTGGTGGCCAATTAACATCACCGTTTTTTGAGATTACACGTCCAGGAAATTTTTCTCTTGATAAATCAATTGATTCGTGTGCAAAGTGAGGTGTAGCGCCATCCTGTTGAAACCATATATCCTCTAGATCAATCCTACGATATCAACCACCACTGACAGTTACAGTTTCACCAGCAGCATTTTCAAAGAAGTAAGGTCCAATTACACCATAATATACACCAAACAGTAACTTGTTTAGGATGCATGGGCTTCTCATGAATAATTCGTGGATTTTCCTCAACCCGGATATGGCAATTTTATTCATTAACACCAAGTTCAAAATGTGCCTCATCAGAAAACATTATTTTTTGAGAAAAATCAGCTGGTTGCTCATTGATGAAATTGATAAATGAACGACGTTTTAATTGATCTAATGGCTTCAGTTCCTGTGTTATTTGAACCTTATATACCTTCAGAGCTAAATTCTTGTGTCTAATACGCCATGTTGTTGATCCACTAAGTCTAAGTTGTTGTGAACGTCGTCTAATGGATATTTCAGGATCTTCAGCAACACTTTCACGAACCAAACCAATACTTTCTAGTGAACGATCACTACGACTGTACACTTTTTTGATCTTCCACGGAACCGGTCTCTTAAAATTTTTTAATAATTCGACCAATAGTGCTTTCAGATGGACGATTATGTAAACCATAAAATTCACGTAATTTTGTAAAAACTCTTTTCACAGAACGCTGATTTTCATAAAATAATTTAAGAATTTGAACGCGTTGTTGTACCGTGTACGAAGCCATTTTTATAAATATCATACATCACACTTTTTAAATGCCCACACACCCAGACAAATTCAGTGCGCCATCTATATTTTATTTAGTCTTAAAAAAATCGCGCAATTTGAAACACTCTTTAGTAAAGCTACAAGTAGACTTTGCGATTCTTAAGTATAGAATGCCAACAGAAAGATCAAAATATTTATTGCTTCATTGTTGAGTAATCGAATATATCTTCCTGACATGTACGTCACTTACGTACGAACAAAATAACGGGTGGGCCATTTAAAGGTTTAAATTTAAAAATGTAATAAAACAAAAGCGGTTCGAAATTTTGCCAAATTTATTTTTTTGTTGTGAAGTACAATTGTTCCGGTTAGAGATGGAATATTATTTCATTCATACGGCTGCCGCGGCTGACCTCACAGTACCCCATTTGATCGGATCAATTTTCGAGCACTTTTTCGAGTGTATGGGGCCGTATCTCGGCAATGGCATCACGAATGTTGGCCTCCAAATGCTCTATTGTCTCTGGTTTGTCGGCATAACACTTGTCTTTAACGGCGCTCCACAGAAAATAGTCCAACAGTGTTAAATCGCAGCTTCTTGGCGGCCAATTGACATCACCATTTCGGCTAATTAAACGGCCATCAAACGTTTGACGCAATAAATCGATTGTGTCATGAGATGTGTGGCAAGTTGCATCATCTGTTGAAACCAAACATCGTTCACATTAATACCATGAAGAGCGGGCACAAAAAAATCGGTTATCATGGCGCGATAGGTGTCTCCATTGACCGTAATGGTTGCGCCGTCCTCATTTTCAAAGAAATATGGGCCAATGATGCCTCCGCTCCACAAGCCGCACCAAACAGTCACTCACAATGGGTGCATTGGCTTCTGTAAGACCACGTGAGGGTTTTCTGAGCCCCAAATACGGCAATTTTGCTTGTTAACGTACCCACCAAGATGAAAATGAGCTTCATCCTAAAAGATGATTTGTTTGGCAAAATCGATATCATCGTGCAGTTTCTCGTTGGCCCATCTAGCGAAGCAAAAACGAAGCGGATGGTCATGCGGCTTCAACTCTTGAATCTTTTCGCAAAATTCGACGTAAACTGGTGCTTCACGCACCATTTACTTCGTTTCGTTCTCAAGAATTGAACATTTCACATGTTCAATTCTTGAGAACGATGACGAGTTGATGTTGATGGATTCTCACGCACACTCTCAGCCACAGCTTCTATATTTTCGGGTGTACGCACTGTACGAGCACGCTCACGTCTTAGCGCATCAACAACGAAACCAGTTTCGCGAACTTTAGCAATAAACTGTTGGCACAGTTGGTCATTCTCTGCGACCAAATTTTCTACGACATTTTCGTGTCTTTGTTTTGGAAATAAATTTCCAATAAATCCCAACGTTACTCAAGCGTAAATCGATTCATTTCGTTCAGTGGAGATAATATACTGAATTTTGTGACAGATTAGAATGACATAAGTATTGCCAGATTCGAAATAGCCGGTGGTTCAAATTTAAACCGATAGATGGCCCACCCGTTACATACTTTTTGGAAATTTCATTAAAATACGTATATCGACGTTTACTGCGTGTTCATTTATTTATGGCCGTCAGTATATTTATATTATTAGATTTAATAATTTCGTTTTATCTTCTCCTGGTACTATCAGCGTTTTCTTTCACTAGCCTAAATTGTAATAATTGCATTGTATTTACACTTGCAATCTGTTTGCCATTACGATTGAGTAGAGGTACATATTTACTCTTATTATTGTTTCTTATTTACACGCTTTTCTAAGTTCATTATCACTAACACATTACACGCGTTGTTTATAATAAAAGGAAGGAAATCGCAGTCTAAAATTGTTATTTACAGAAATACAGAATACTACGTAACATGTCCTACTATTCCTAATACAAGAAAATACAAGATCAAGGAAACTGGTTTATGAATGTAACAAAACTTACCGTCGCTTCCTTCTCGGCTTTGAGTATCATGTTTTCGATTTCGGTTGGCGTAAACGGTCTCTTGCTGGACTGTGGATGTTTTGTTCCACGTTTGTACACAACCTGGCCTTGACCTCCATACGGACCACTATATTGGTCTCCTCCTTTCGGTATCTTAGAGTCATCTTTTCGGTGATAGCTACACATATTTTATATTTTTAACTATCAAGGCACAAAATGACGAGACTGTTATTTCAATTTACATTAAATATAGAGAAAATATCTGAACATTATCCTACTTTCCTTCCGTAGTACTTTCAACTAAAATGTCTGACAGTAATTGATAATTTAGTATGTATTGTCTTACTGTTCTTAAGAGATTCCTGTGCAGGAAATGATGTAATGACTGTCTGTGGTATTATGAAGTATTGCTTGTATGTTATAAAGTAAAATACTTGTGATTATTAGATATTGTCTATTTTAATATGATACTCTATTAAAATTTTAATCCTGTCATTTCAGGTGTTGTTTGAAATATTATGCATAATTCGTACATCTAAATTATAGTAGCTGAGGGCAGAAATACATTTAATGTGTATTAATTAATACAATAATAATTAAAAAGGCTATAAGAACTAGTTAAACTCAATATTATGGAACTAGTTAAACTCAATATTCTTGAGCAAAAATATTCAGAAGAAAACGAAAAAACACGTATTCAAAAAAATATTGGCGAAAGCAGTTACATACCGCTCAGAACTATGGACTGAAAAAAGGAACATACAAAACCTATTGCCTATTGGCAGAGAAGCTATAAGTTCACATTACAAGATCACATAACAGTCAGAATTAAACAAATGATGAATGTAGAAAAAAACCTTACAAATACTAAGAGAAAAACAGCTCTGCTGGTATGGCCATATGGACGAATGACTAAAAATAAATTATCAATTTAACAATTAACGGATCCCAAAGAGAAGAAGGCAAAGAGGAAGACCAATGATGTTGTGGGACCAAGAAATCTACATAGCTATGGATAGAACGGGCATTGAAGAAGAGTCGTGGAAGAATTACAATAAATGGCAAAGGCTGTAAAAAATCGCTATGTATATGTATAAAAGGACAAAGATGTGAGATCAAGGAATTCGCATAGCTATGGACAAAAGGGGGATTGAAGAAAAGGAGGAACAAGAAATAGTGTATGTTGTCAAGGCTGTAAAAAGATCGTTTTATATATGTATATATATATAGGACAAGATCTCAGTTTTATATGTGTATGTACCAGTTGCTTGAAGTATTGCTATGCATATCCACGTTTTCTTTTGAATTTTAATATTTTGATTAGATTTTCTATGAATCTGCCTCGTTTTTCTGTGTTCTTCTAATTTCCTAGACGTTTTTACTTAATAAAATACAATAAACAATTTACTAATCTAACAATCAACGTAAACCAATGTTAAAAAATTTTCTGTATTTTCTAATATTTATTCGCTTTCTTTAACAACTTCAAAATCATTCTTTTCTCAATTTTTTTTTAACAGAGCTTATACTATTTGGCATTTTATTATATTTAGAATACCGTTATTCAAATGTAAGAAATTGGAAAAATTAAAGCAAATGTGATCGAAAACAGTTCAATAACTTTAGACTGGATACAACGTTTCTATATAAGGCAATCTGTAACGTTGCTTGTATAATGCAAAATTGGTAGATTGGGTCAAAACAAAATGGTATCCATGTAATTATGAAAGGAATTAATTGCTTAAAAATAACTAATGAATAAATAAAATACTTCGTATAAATTTCACACTATATTACACATGTTCTGCGACTAGTTTCATCAGTTAGGGCATTATCGAGAAAGTGCAGTACAGGTTAGTCTCCTTTATATATGGAAACGAAAAGCTATCATTAAATTCGATTACAAGAGGGAGGTAGAGGTAAAATATACACACAAGATTATTTGTGGATAAAAGGACATTCTTACACATATCTATAAGTATAAATAACAGAAAAACATTAAGAACTAATGAAACTATAAGATATAATTGAAGTAAGAGATTAAAATAGAAATAGCGATTGTTAAGAATTAAGACAAATTGAAAAGAGCTAAATTGTTTAAATTTAATTGATCATTAAGAGGAGTAACAAAATGGAGTTTATTACACTTATTAATCTCCATACATTCCATGAAATTTACTTTTAGACTTTTGTTACATATGTAAAGGATTTCCGGTTTTAAATATAGTATGAAATTTAGACGAAGTGTTTTACTTATTCCATAGTCTTTTACCCATTCCTCAGTGTAATTGAATTTCACAAAGTAACGACCTTAGCAATCAATTGTTTAAAAATGAATTGAAGAATTGATAGTGTCATATAGGGTTCAGAAATAATCCCATTTCTTGCCAGATTTAAATTTAATTTCAGTCTTCACTTTATTTTCGTATTTAAGGTCGGTAGGATCAACATTTTGGCAAAATATTCGTCAGGAAACTTCCTGCAGGTAGGTAGATACGTACGTGTCATTATCAGTAATTGAAATCTTTTGCTTTATGCTATACAAATCACGTACCAGAGTTTACACTAATTTTCTAGTTTTTGACATGGAACTTATAAAGTGTGGAAGAATTGAGCTTCAAGAAGAAGTCTACGAACTTAAACAGGGTAAAAGCACAATCATAGTAATACATAGAAAAGATCGTATATGCTAAAAATACAAAAAACTCACCCGGTAGAACAACGCTTAAAGAATCGTGACAATGGAAACTCAGGAAAGATTATTTACGTACACGAAAAACCAATGTAGTTTTGTGAAAGAAAAATCTACATTAAACAATATACATATATAGTACTTGTGTTTCCACTATTATGTGTTTTTTCTTTGTGCATGCGGTAAAGTAGACGGACTATTCTAATGGTGCTGGCAATATCGATCGATTAACATTTCTTAATTTTTCTATTTGTGGCGTTGCTACAGACTTTGGAAGACCAGAAATAAATTTCGGCCTACGTAATTGTACTTTTTTAAATACCTCAGTAATGAAGCATCCAAGTGTTAATGTTTGACTCTTATTTGCTTGCTCTTTACACTCTTTTCACACTTTTCACTTGATCCTCTTTTCGACAATGTTTCATTGTAAGTGATGACACACATTTTAAAATTGTATGTCAGCTGCCTATACCATATAACTGATAATATGTTTCTCGGTTGTAATCCTATTATATTTAATCGATTATATATTGGATCATTTTTTATCTCATTCCTATATTTTTACGTTTCCTTCATTTATTTGAAAATCATCCTAGCTTTTCTCTTTATTTCATTAAATAACAGAAGTCGTTGATTTTAATTCGATATCCATAACTACTTTGTCAATAATAACTTAATCTTTTAGATTATATTATATAGTTCTTGTAATAATCAAGGGTTCTACTTCTTCGAGAACTACTGTGAGACTGATTTTCTTCGTTACCGTTCTGTTCCTACTAAATATGTGCAGCGCGCTCCTTATGGAAACGTTATGACACTGCATGGGCGACCTCAGCATATCGAAAGAATAAGAAAAAATAATAATTTTTTTAAAAAATTGTTTAATTTACTGAATGAAAGGCTATAAAGTACACCTGACATAAATTACAAACAAATTTAATAATTAGCAATAATTCCCCCGTGCCTGTCTCGAAGAACAAAGTTTTTCCAAAGATGGTTTAATATTTGAAATTTACACTCTGAGTTCTTTTTCTATATTTAGGTAGGATCCATATTTTGTCCTCGAAATAGCCACCGTAAAAAATTTAATTTTGCAAAGGTGCTCTTGTTTTCAGTGCAAAAAGTTCATCATCTACTCCTGCTTAAAATTCAAATAGTAATTTACTATAAAATTATCTTTTGATTTCGCCACTTTACCTCTAACAGTTTGCCCTTTGGGAATATTTTGAAATGAGTCCCTAATCCACTCTTAAGTTGCTACGAAGTTGTTGTCAAAACAACTTTAATATGCTCTTCGGCCTTGTAAGTTTTAGCAAGTTCGTCCACATTTGCAAACATTTCTAGGTTTTCTCGCTTTGTATTACTGCTCCATAATACCAATTTTCTACAAAAAGCATTAACCTCTTCACTCGTATCCAAGATATGTACGTTTACTGCTTGGATTTGAAGATTTAAGGCATTAAATTTGTCGAATATGTCGACCAAGTGTTCAATTTCACAAATAAATAATTTCAAAATGATTTATTTGGAACATCTAGGCTTCCAATCTGTTTCTTTCATCTAGAAATACAGTGACTTCGTCTCTTAATTCATAAACACGTTGCAAAACTTGCTTGCGTGATAACAATCTTTGGAGGGGGTACAGCTGCACAAGAAAATTATTGTTTTTTTATTATCCAACGGCATCCAAATAACAGGACAAATAATATTATATAACTGCAAATATACATTGTGAAATTCAACAAGTATTACCAAAATTATTATTTTGGCGTGTTAATACAACGTTCATATGTATGAATTTGAACATGGATTGTACGTGGCTGATACTATGGTACTATTATACATCATGAACTAGTAAATTAATACAAACATTATGATGCTTTATATCTCTTTAAGAAGGAATTACATTCTTTTTGATTGTGTGTTCAAAAATCTTCTGGCGATTGGACAGATACTAATTATATTGAATTATAATATATACATATTTCAGGATTGAAACTAAGTCCTTTAAGACTTTCATGATCTTTTTCCAGAAATTACTCTAGTTGTAGATATTATGAAATTGTAATTGGTATAATATTCACCTGTTTCTGATGCCACAATTGCTGTATCTCTTCTGCTAGAGTGATATATTTATTTGTGTTTCTCTGAAAACTTTTTTTAAGCTAATGGTTGGTTATTTTACGAATAATTTTAATGTTTCTGTCTTTTATAATTAAATTACAAGTGCCAAAAAAGCTAATTTTAACCAGAGCTGACTCATTTTTTTATACTCTCGATAAGGCTAATGAAAGTGAAATATTGATAAAATTTGAGTTTCATTTATAACAGGGCGATAAACCCAATGGTCTTTAGACATAATATTTTGTTATATATGTATGTATTGATTGAAATCAAGTTCTCTAAGGCTTTCATTGAGTTGTTTAGGAACTATTCTAGTGGTAAAAGTTATAATTGGTATCATTTTGACCTGCTTTTAATGTCGCAGTTGCTGTATCTCTTATACTAGAATTATATATTTATACCATTTCTCTGATTGTTTTTGCGAAAGATTGTGGATGTTAGATATAGAAACGTCAATTAGGTATACCTTTTTAGTATTTTAGTGAGTTAATGTAAAGTCTGATCTATTGTATGTTAATTTGTGATCTATTTCAGTATCATTACACTTCTGAATTTTCTAAAAGTGTTCGTGGTTCGCATTTATAGCATTGTATCTATCAATTTGTATTTTTTAAAAATATTCTTATAATTACATATGGGAACATTAGAACAATTGAGGTGTGGTACGCCCTCCTTTATAAGAATATAAAACTAATATTTACGTAAATTCCAACAGTTACAAATATTATTTTGAACAATAATCAAATAAACTTCATTTAACTTCATTAATTTCTATTAGACGTGAGAATTAGAAAATTGCCCCATAATCCAATTGTAAAAGGAGTGTTAGTATGTGTTAAATCAAGTAATGAACCGCTAGGCGATTGTCACTTTAAACGTTCCGGTTTACTTTTATTTCCTTGTCGTGTACTCTCGTTTTCTGTAGCCGTACATGTTTTTCAGTCAATATTTTTAAGTTTTTAAATTTCCTTTTTCCTAATTGCCCGAATACCGATGATAAAAATATTTTTACATCTTCTCTTGTGGCTTTTATGCTAAAAATAGGCGTACCTATATAATACGATAATATGTTTCTGATACTTTTAAAATAAAATAATGCACAACAATCGTAGTCAGCGTAGAAAGACTTATTTTTATATCTTAAAAACAATATGTATCACTTTAAAATACCAGCAATCTCTACATACTAATTTTACGTTTCTTTTCTTTCGTAGATATTATCATGGTTCTTTGTTTTTCAATATTTATTTCTATATTCAACCCTTTTGGCATAATTCTAGGTTTTGCTGCAATTTTTCTTTTCTTTTAGATATCAAAACCATGTCATCGGCAAATAGTAGTCCTTCTAGTATCACATTTCTCATTTTCCTTTGCCTAGTGTCACTTAGTTTCGCTTAGTTAATTATTTGGTCATAATTAAATAAACTAGGTGGCATAATGGGTATTGACTATTTTTGGGACGCCACTAACTAACAGGCAACGCGGTAGTGGGTTTAAAACACAGCTTAAAGTGTTCAGCATTCTATGCAGTTTCAGATGCCATGAATTTACGACTGGTGTAACAACAGGTCTTTTATGTTAAGGCATTTAAAAGGTCAGAGTATGTAATAGTAATTTCGGTTTGAATGCAATGTTTTCTGGCGAGGTAGAATCCCATGAGTAACATAATTTTAAAATAGATTGCTTAATTTAATGAGACAGGAGATGTACGAAATATATACGTTGGCCCTGTGAGAGCTGAGCGTAATCCAGAGAGTCCTAATCGTTCAGAAAGGTGTCAAACAGCAGTACTTAACATCTCAAGAAGAAGTCTTTGCCGACTTCTACACGACAACTTCCGATTTCACCCGTACAAAATTCAAATTGTGCAAAAAATTCTATCACCAGATTTACCCAATAGAAGGTAATTTTGTATATAATCTAATGGTTTATTAGACAACGACTCAAACATTTTGAATAATCTCCTAATATCTAATGAGACACATTTTCAGCTACCGGGATACGCAAACAAACAAAATTGCCGGTACCGGTTTGATGAACAACCTAAAGAAATTCACGTACAATCACTTCATTCTTTTGAATGAAGTGACCGTATGGTGTAATGTGACTGCAATTAGAATACTGGGTCAATATTTTTTTGAAGAAAATCAACATAAAATTATTATAACTTCCAGGTGATATTTTTCCTGCTGACGTGCAATGACATGGAATATAAAATAACAATGTATGGTTTCAATAAGATGGAGTTACGAGCGGTACTGCACAAAATTGTATGACAACGGTAAGAACTACTCGTATGTTTCCTGGATAGCTCATTTCACGATTTGGTGATGCTAATTAGCCATTGAGATCACTGGAATCAACTATCCCTGATTTTTCCTATGGGGACATTTAAGCTCTAAGATGTATGTAAACAAATCCCGCACACTCTAAAATTTAAAGGATAACATTGTTCAAGGAATATCTACAAAACAATGGTACTCATTTGAGAAATGTAATTTTTTTAAATAAAACTACATTAAATATATAATAAAAAAATGTTTTTCTAGATTTTGTATTTTTATTACTAAGGTTATCGAAGCCACTAAAAGCAGTAAATATCCACTGCGCCACCTGTATATGCTCGAAACTTAACTCGTGTTATGTAATTATATATTGAGATTTGGCTTTTCTATGTATGAATTCATTTCCTTTATATCTAAATCAAAAACAGTAATGAAAAAACAATAGATTAATTTCCATTGTGTATTGTTTACATTAAAAGAAATAGTATATAAAAAACTACATACGTATTGTCAATTATTTATAAATCTATATACATGTTTGAATTGGTAGATAATCTCTGTTACTATTATATTCTATAAACAGGTATAAAACTTATTTACACTAATAAAATGTTTTTAGATTTTGTTGTATGACACTTACACCATAAGTACATACACATGAACAGAGCTGAAGACTTTTAACATATAAACTTTCACTTAGCTCTTCAAAATGTTCTAATGAATGTTAACAATATGTGATAAACAAATAAATTTGTGAAAGTGACGAAAAATTATTGAGGACTTGTCATACATTAGAGTTGTATAAAATTTCATATATCCGGATTTATTACGGAAATAATTTTTGAAATATCTTCTCAAATGATTTAAATCAGGTATGGGCAACATTTAACATGTTGTGGGTCAAACTTTAATGTACAAATACGTTCGCGGGCCGCGTTTAAAAGTAGTGTTCATAATTTTTAGCGATAGATATCAGACACGAAATAATACGACAATGTCTCGCGGGCCGGATCAAATCTTACAGCGGGCCGGTTGTTGCCTACATATGATTTAAATGATCAAATTCAGACCTATAGTCTTGACTTTAAGAAGATGATCCGTCTTTATTAAAAGACTATTGGATTACTTTAAAACTAAGTGCTTTGAAGAGCTGTAGAAATTGACGGAGTAGAAAAAGATAGAGCTAATCTGGATGCTAAGATATCACGGGATTCAAAGCAATGACAAATTCGTTAAAAAGTAGCATAAATGTGTTTTTTAGGACTATGGAGAGTTTTGGGAATAATCAAAAATTTGTTTCGAGGTCATATAAGAAGTATAATGAATAAAAATAGCCAGACAAAAGCATGACTTTTTAGCTTTATACGTGGGATGTCTTAAATTTTGCATAGTGGGACATAGAGGGCGCCACTAATCAAATATTTGTAGTAAAAATTAATCTCCATCTTTAGTTAACCTAAATCCAAAGTTTCAGTGCGATACATGTCGTAGCTACAACGAGCTGTCAAAGTTGAAAAGTTAGTTGAAAAATGGAATTAAACCGAGAATATTTTCGCGGAATAATTTTTTATAATTTTTGAAGACACTTATCGCTACAAGAATGTCTAGACGAGTTGGTCTCTGTTTTCGGCAATGAAGCTCTACATTAGTCAACAATTTCTCGTTGGTATGGAGAGTTCAAACGTGTCTTAGCGAAGATTAAGAGCAAGTTTATAAAAAACGGCAGTCACTCAGGAAAACGTCGATGCTGTGCGCAAGATCATCAACACAAATCGACATGTGACATATCACTACATTGAAACATTATTGGGGTTTCAAAGGCCTCAACCGAAAAACATTTTGCATAAAGAATTGTGTGTAAAAAAATTAGTTTCCCGTTGGATACTGCATCTGTTGACCGAAAAACAGAAAGCACATAGAGTGCATTGGTGTCAAAGAGCCCTAGACCGCTTCAACGTCGGTAACTGTAAAAACATATACAACATTATCAGTGGTGATGAATCTTGGACTTACTCATACGAGTCAGAAAATAAACGGCAGTCGTCTGCTTGGGTGTTTCTAGGTGAAGAAAAGCCGGCAAAAGTCATGCATTCTTAAAGTGCCTCCAGAAAATGATCGCGACATTTGTCCGAAAGCAAGTTATGTAGCAACTCCTCTACAAGATCAAAGAACTGTTACTGCCGATTGGTATACAGCCATTTGCTTACCGCATTCTTTACCTTTCCGAAAATCATGAACGAGCTGCGTGGTCAAAGGTTCCAGTCGTCAGAAGAAGCAGTCAGTGACTTCAAAAACGCAATTTCGACTTTACCAAAAAACGAGTGGGACAACTGCTTAAAGAATTGGTTCGAGCGCTCGTGAAAGTGCATTAATCTTCGTGGAGAATACAACAATGAAGTCTTTAAAAGCTATCTACTGTTTTATTCCAATTCTATATATAAAATTTAAAAGACAACCCACATATGCTAAGGGAAGATATTTCTTGAGCACTATTGATGCCAATTTTGTAGAACAACATATAACAGCACAATAATTATGCTAGAAACATTGAATTTGTGAATTGAAGAGCAGAAGCAATTAGATTACAATTTCTTATACAGTTTGTGTTTAATAAACCGTGGGCAGACAATAGCAAAATCAATTGTTAAGATGATAAAATTATTGAATTTCTTGCGAAATAAATACTATAAAAGAGAGAAGAAATAAATTAATCGCAAGCCAAAATCGACAAAATCCTGTCGTAATACATCTTGGTATTAAAATGGAGTCCTTAAGAAGTTGGAGGCGGAAATATTAGAAATTAGAATAGAGTTTAACCTGCAATTGTGTTTGAACAGGAGGTGGAATATAATATAATTGTTTACGTGCTATAAATATAGGAAGAAGGCCTACATAATTTCGTTAAACGTAAGCAATGAATAGAACGTAGTCGAGCAATCATATTTAAATTATCTGCTTTTGAAACAGGTCTTGAACATTCACACAATGTGCACTTGGAGTCATCAAAACTACGAAGTATTCAGAAGCTATGGTTCATGGTTCACCGGTGTTCTCCGGACGGTCTAATTGATTTAAATAAATCGTACGTTTTTACTACCAAAATGTTTAAAAAGTTTATTTGTTTGGCAAGTTTGGAAGTAAAGTCTAATAATGTTCCGGTTTGTAAGAAATATTACTGGGAAACCTTACAAAATGTTTAGAATATAATTTATAGTAAGCTTATAAATGCCTCAAATCCGGAAAGCGTAAATAAAACAAAAAGTGTTTCATTGTTTATTTATTTTAAGTTTGGATTGTCATTTTTCGATTTGCAGACTATCTTCGAATTTGTAAATTAAAAGACTTATAATTTTTTTCAATTGTTATATATTTAAATATATATTTGAATTAACACACACTTTGTTCTATACTATCCACCTTAAATAATCTTAAGAATTTAATCGAGTAAGGAAAAATAATTTTTGAACTACTGTCATGTTGTCAATACACTTTACAGTATTATTCATACAATCACTCATATATTCTGGTAGTAAAACGCGGTATGTGGGCCATTGCTCCCAATCTAAACTACTTTTTAAAACTTTACTTTTAATTTAAATTTAACTAAATAATTTGGGAATTTAAAGTAAAGATAATGGGCCGCACCACATGCTTACTTAATAAATACATATACTACATTTCACTTTACTTTATTTCAAGACCTGTTGTAAAGAAAATCAATTTTCGTGTAATCTATTATCCACATATCACGCAATAAGCACGTAGCACACGCGTAACCAGTTTCACGACAGAAATAATTGCTTTATTAACTGTATAATGTTTGATTTATATATAAATTTATAATTTGTACATATAAATAAGAAATTAATTTATATACAGTCTGTGCACGAAAAAGCATTGGTCTTAAATTTGTCGAAATATCAATTTATACTTTAAATAAAAGAAATCCAAGTTTGAACTCTTTATTCCAACATGCTACATAACTGTAACAATAAATAAATAGGTTTTTTAATACCAAAGAGAAAATAAACTGTTTATATTCTAGGACAAACAAAATAATTGTGCATTAAAATAGCAGTCATGCCAAAATACTAACCAAATGTCATTTTTACTTAGTTCATTGGATGGAAACACTTAACATTCTGTTACTTGATCTTTATTGTTCATCACGCCTTGATACCTGTGGTGTAACGAGTTCACCAGTTGCCTATATGTCTCTGCTGAAATTAATTGGCATTGGGCTTGATATATTCTAGATAGATCGTCAATCTCTTACGGCTTAGCAGCAGATACAGTCTTTTGTAACTCCACCGATAAATTTTCAGTGGGGTTTAAGTCTGACGATTGTGCCGGCCAATCCAAAACACGAACGTTATCTCGAAAGCATATTTTCGCTTTGCAAGAAATTTGCTTCGGATTGTTATCCTGCATATACAACCATTTTAGTGACATTTCTTCCTCTGCATATGGCAGAAGCACAGCTTGTAATATGCTCACATAGACATCAGTATTCATTATGCCTTCTATCTTGTGTAAAGGACCTACACCATTCCACGAAAAACATCCTCCGCAGCATGACGCTTAAGCCTCCAAATTTTATCTTTTTGGTGTACGGGGGTTTAAATGTTGTGAATGGTAGTCTTCGTACGTATTGTTGGTAAATATTGGAATTAAATAAAAGTATTTTCGATTCATCGAACCACAGTATATTACGGCACATTGTTTCGTCCCATTGACGTGTTCATTAGCAAACGACATTCTGCTTTGTATTTGCCTTTTATTTAATAATGGTACCTTCCTAGGCCTTCTTGTACGCAACTTTCCTCAAATCAATCTTCTCTTAACAGTAGAGGTGCTTATGAAAAGGTATAACTCACTTTTAATTGCAGTTGAACTTATGAATGGTGTCTTCTTTGCACAAATTATAGTGCTTCTGTCTTCTCTAGTGCTAGTTTTCCTTTTTCTACCACGATTTTCTTTCACTTTCCTCCAGTTCTTAGCGTTTGCAATAATTTTCGCAGAACATGAGAGCGTAATTTGTATATAAACTTGTAGCTTTTACCTCTATTAAGTAGATCGAGTGTAATTGTCCTTTTTTTCCGACGAACAATGTTTAGCTCGGCCCATGTTACAACTAAAATGAATGATTAAAAAGTTGTTGAATAATTCTGCAACAGACAGAACTTTGTACGTCTGCGTTTAGTTTCGCCAGCTATGGTACTGCTATTTTAATGCATAGGCAAATAACAGCGCATGACTAGAAAACTCAGTAATTCTCTCTCTCATATTCGGTACTTTACCGGAAACCATATACATTCACGGATTTTAAACAATTTCAATATAGCTGCATCAGAATTATTGTTATTTATAAGTATTAATTTAGGACTGCTTTTTTTGTGTACATGGCTGCATATAATATAAAAGTGAATGAAATATTTCCTTCGTTCAGGGTAGATCCTATTTATAAATGGACTTATCTTAATTAATTTCTATTTGAATTACTTGAGTTTAATTAATAACGGTTATATTTAAGTTGAATATACTTAATTGTTGTAAATAAATTATATTGTAATGACTGATGCGCTTAAATTGTAAAATGAACTATTTTAAACACTTCATAATACTTGGAAGCTATCTACCAGACTATCAATTATTAATTTTGAAATAAATACTTGTTTTATTACACTTATAGGACAAAAGACTTAATGAATAATAAAATAAAGAAAATACGATCAACGTCGATTCATATTAACAAATGAAAACTCAAACCAGCAAAGAGAATAGTTAAATTTGCTTGTTTTCTATATAAGAACAGCTGGAATGATGTATGTAAATATCAACGCAAATTTAATTGAATTTAAGAGGGAATAACTTGACTGAGCCCAAGGAGGTTCAAAAAGATAATTGTTTGTGTGAATAAAGATGTATAAAGGTAAAGTTATAGAATCATATTCAATATTGCAAGTTATCATGAAGCATTCATTTAATATAAAAGGACAAAATGATTGTTCTCAGGAAATTGAAGACGGTGAATTGAGAAATGTTACCATCGAAGAAGGTAATTTTACCAATGAAGTTGAAAATTATAAAATGGATTGTGGTATAGTAGTTTTTCTTACTCAAGTTGGTCAGACGAATATTTTTTGTGATAAGGTAAATATGTAAAAACCATCATGGAATGTACCTTTAGTAGAAAAAAGGACATATTTTCTGAATAAAAGTCCTTCAAAGTGGATATGTGTTGGTTTGTCACTAGATTTTGACTTCGAACCTATAGTGAAAATTGTAGGTATAAAAAAGCCGGAAGAGCAGGATCGATTTTTATTAGAGATTATAAAGTTGAAAAAATATTTAGAATATTTCCCCCATTACGGCATTTCCGGTTATTAAGAGTTTCAATTTGTAAATCACTTAAGGTTGATATATAACCCCCTTACCACATTAACTTTCGTATACTGTATACATATGTCGACCACTAAGTTGTCATCATCAGCAGATAAATAAACGGTGTCGCACCTGGAAAACTACGGCAAATACCCGCACGAAACAAATTCCATACAGGATCTGTACCGTCGAATGTTAAAACGCTTTCGACAGTGTACGTTATGGCTATCGACAATGTGCGTTTTGACTTTCGGCGGTACAGATCGTGTACAAAGTTTGATTCGTTTCAGTTGTGACACTGTTTAATTACCTGCAACTTAGTTGTCGAAATACGTATACAGGATACGATAATTAATGTGGAAAGGGGTTATATATCAACCTTTAGTGATCAAATTAATCAACCACAGGCTTCATCAAAATTACCTTCAATTTGAAAAATCGACAATTTTACAATTAATACCTGCTAAATAGTGAAAATTTTTATCCCTGCTTGTGAACTAAATTATTTTTGACATATGACCGGATAACTAGCTGTTGAATTTTACCACTTTTAACTCAATTTTGAGCGGCGCATAAATTGATGCCTATATCTATTACAAATATCTTGCTTGTTTCTGTTTAGTATCCATATGAATAGCTAAAAGTTAAAGTTATATTCTAAATATAGTAAACGGTTAATTGTTGAAGTAATATTGAAAGAAAGTTATACTTTATAGTAAAATACTCAATTAAAATATGTATTCTATTTGAAAAATCAATGTAGAACTTAAAAATAAATTTGTTTTTTGAAATGTTTGGACGTAGCCACTACCATATCCGTTATTTTCACAAACATTTCTTACATATGCTAAATATAAATGACAATGAAGAATTCACATTATATTGTATTAATCATACATAAATATAACACAATATATTATAAAAATATAACTATGTGTTATTGAAATAAAACAATCTTCAGTAGCAACTTGAGTAACTTACTACTGAAAATGCGTCCAGTGTAGACGAAATTTATATGAATTTTTTGAAATTAAAATTTATTTTGTGAAAAAATAAGGTGTTTCGTTTCAATAATTTGTTTGTTTTTCGTAACTGATTAACTAGTTTATAATAAAAATTAAATTTAAACAGCAATACTCCTCGGAAAACCAAATAATGTAATTAATTTTATTATTCGTAACTGCCTTTTCTAAACAACTTCTAAACGAGATACTTAGTTAAGAATAAGTTATTTAAATAATAGTACAGTATGTCTACATAATTAACGATAAATCATTTAAATAACAGTTCAGCGAGTCTCACACCATAATATTGTATATACATTACGCTATTGAGTACTAAAAAATTAAACGAACGTTATTAAATTGTTATATTTTTAATTTACTGACATGAAAATATAATAAAAGTTGTCAATAAAATTAAATTACTTAAAAATGAACGGCTATGAATTTGTTCGATATTAGAAAGATGTATTTTTACTAAATAATAAGAAAAAATTCGAATATCAAATCGATAAATAACAAACAAAACATTTCACTATTTTAAATCTAAAAGTTCAGAAGATTTTCTTCTGTAAAGACTTAAATTCTGTTGACTTTTTAAAAATATATGGGTTATTAAGAAAATTATTTGGCGCGACGATCTTTACCTGTAACTATTTGAATTGCTTGTTTATGTCAAGTGGCAACTTGTATTCGGTTTTGTGCAAATATTGATTAACCAATTAAGAACGAAATAGACCTACTTTCATACTTATAATATGTATTGATAAGAATGCTTTCAAGGTGACATTAAAATTAAAAAAATGTAGAATGAATATTACATATTGACCCAAATGTTATTAGGCTTCGTCTTTCAAATGTTATAAAGCCTTAATAAACGTTTCTGTTTTCGTATCATGGACACAATTTTTTATTATACATAAGAGAAATATAAGTTTTCTAATAGATTCCGTGAAATTTTTGAAATTCCTATGTAGTCTCATGAGCGTAAAGGACATCATAGCATTAATACGTCTCTATATAATTAGGGAGTTATCTCCTTTTTATAAAACATAGTTTTCGTTATCATTTTTACTTTAAAACAACAAGATTTCTATGAAAGCATTTTTGTTAAAGTTTTATCATAGTTTAACAAATCTATAACGGACCAATTAAAAAAATTGTATTTTTGATACGTTTAAGATTAATATAAAATACGTGATTTAATCTCAAGTATAGCCTATATTGGGAGAACTCTCTGTGGGTGATAATGTCAGAATGCAAATCTTCGATTCCATTATCCCAAAAACCAATACACAGAATAAAATTACAAAGCTTGTGCTTTAAAATGGTGCGACCCAAAATAATATTTCGGATTGGAATTTTATTCTGAGTACTGCTGTGATTGACCAGGCTTTACACTAAACTGGAACATGTTCAGAGTTTCTATTATCACTATTGCATTGGAACTGAAATGTATTAGATCTACACATGTTTACATAATTTAACCATAAATACTGATAGTATTTAAATAATATCTGCTTCTGGGTTTCCGGGCTGGAACCGCGTCACTTGTATATCTGCTGACGTTTCGTACCCATTTATATAGGACATCTTTAGGGCTGACCTACTGCACTGAAACTGGTGTAAGTCGATGGTGGACGGGTATATATATGGGTAATGGGTCATGGATCAATGGAGCGTTACGGTTGCGGTTGGGTAGTTTGCAGATGCAGGATTGCCAGGCGTTGTGTAAGGGGTAGCCATCACAAGGTTATTGGGGTGCTTAGAGATCTCTATAGTTTCAAGCACCCCAATAACCTTAACCGCGATGCTGGCAAGCTGCTGCAAGCACCCCAATAACCTTAACCTTAATGTTTAATATCAAGAGAACTGAACAATAACCTACATTACTCAAAGTGCTACGAGGATATTAAAGATGCTCCCCAGTTATTGGATCTTATTATGAGATGGCGTCGATTTGCCCATCCGATCATCGGAGTTTATCCAGCGCTATTTTTTATGTGGTAATACCTTAAATCGAAGGTAACGAGGGGTCTAATAAAATACGTCATTAATTAAAAAATCGTTGTTATACCACATAAAATGCCCCTTCGAGTGATGGCTAATTTTCGTGAAAGCCTTTAACAGTGTATGGACACCAACGTCACTCACTTGACGTGTTATAATTTATTAAGCAAAGTGAAATGCTTACTGTGTTTGTCTTTTATTAACGCTACAAATGTGTCACTTACTTTTGCTGCATCCTGTACAATACCTAACAAAACTTTGTCACGAATAAATTTTGCGTTTGCCAAAGCATTTCCTATCTACCTACTATATTCTGTATACATTCTTCACCGAGATATTCTAAACATCTACACCGTGAGCAATTTGATCTGCTTATAGTAACAAAATATCTTAAAAAAATATCACCAATGGGCGAAGGTAAACACCTTCGCACATTGGTGACACTTTTCATATTTATATGTCAAATGAATATTTTAAGTGATTGGGTTATTGACGTGGAAAAAAAACATTGAAATTAAATAGTAAAACCAAACTTACATCGGAGCCAATTCAAATATACCATTGCCAACTGCGAACTGTTATTGATCACCCTACACTATTTTTTTAATATCCACCCGAAACTACTAAAAATCATTTTCGATTGTAATAGAACCTTTAAAATCATTTTGTCTTTTAAGATGTATGCCTGTAGTAACAGTGCTTAGATCTTTGCTATAATAATAATAATATATTTATTGCCCAACAGGCGAACCCAATATAGGGCAAAATATTTTAATACAAATAAGACGAAGTACATAAAGCAAAAATACATTTCAAAAGTAATTAATATTGGAAAATGAAAATACGACTAAACATTTAATAATAACTTAAAATAATCGAAAATTAAGAATTAAGAGAACTGACAAAAATGTCACTATAGAGAAAAATGAAATGGCAAAACATTTGCTTATGTTCAAAGAAAGATAACTAGACTTAGACCAAGCTAAAATAAGGTCTATACTCGCTTGAAGTCGATTCACATCTTCAATGAAAGCAACAGCTGCAAAAATCTTTAAGTCGTAGTCATAGCACAAGGCAGGACAAGACAAGGTCAGTAATAAATCATTTACATAAAGTAAAGATAATAGTGGACCAAGGTTTGACCCCTGAGGAACCCCAGATGAATCAAATGTTGCTGAACTAAAAAAATTAATGTATTATAATATATAAAAAGGACCTATGATAAAGAAGATAAATGACAAAATTTTGTTATTATGTTTGGTTTTATTTTCAGAACTTTCTGACATAAGTATTTCGTTCGTTTTTCATTAAGTACATATAATTTTGTGAAATATGTGTATCTTAATATTTTAAATGAAATTTTGTAAGCGAATTGCGGAAATGTCTTACTAATTAAAATTTCCATTTATGAACAAAAGTTTCGCGTTTACGACGTTAACTCGGCGCAATTTTATGTAGGTTACATATCAATTAGTAGTTGCAAGTTTATGAACTTGATTTTTACACTTGATTTTGTATTTTTATAGAATTCGTAAAAATTTTATTAGGTACAAAAAGTACTTAAATGAACGAAATGAATTTAATTTTTCACAAATTATGGTATATAATAATCGCCACATATAAAAGTAATTGGTATTAATTTAAATTAACATTACAGAAGACTCGTTAAAGTAAGTAAGAATCGTAGGTCTATTGGTAAACTTTAACGGTCGATATTTATAATCTCTCTCTCTTGAGTATAAATAAAGAAACATATTTTTGAGAATGCTGCATTTGATTAAAACTAAAACACCTGCATTTATATCTTTGCATAGTTTTAAATGTAAGAGAACTATAACATATGTATTCATAAAAAAATTTCTTCCGTTTTCTTAGTAAAAGGTTTTCTCGTAAATTCATTATTCAAACTTTTCGTACTATATGAAGTACACCAGCGAGAATGAATATTCCACTGCCTTCCCTAGCCCTTGAGAAATCATTATTATAACCAATGTCTTGAAAACAAGTACTGAAACGGGAATCTTGAAAATGAAACACTGAAACTGTTTCAGTGCAGTAGTTCAGCCCTGAAGATGTCCCATACAAATGGCTACGAAACGTCAGCAGATATACTAGTGACGCGGTTCCAGCCCGGAAACCCAGAAGCAGATAACATAATCTTTATATTCACCAGAAAATTATTTACGTTTCTTTAGTAAGAGGTATTTCTTTGTACATTCATTATTCAGAGTTAGGTACTAACTATATAAAGTACACCTGAAATCATAATTTGTGAAATTTTCAATATTCATAATTTAATTCAAATCGAAACACCTGCAATTACATCTTTGTTCTAGTTTCAAATATAAGAGAGATAATATTTACGGGGGTGGTCCCATAAGTACGCAGCTTGATCCAGAGATGGCGATAGTTGTTTGAACAATATCACTATATTAGAAAGTACACAATCTATAATGTATATGTTTCAAGTTTGAAAACGCCACGTTGTTTAGTATTTGTTTGGCTGCCATTCAATAGTGAAAGTTTTCAGTGAATTTGTAAAAATGGAGAACATTGATCATCGTTACGTGATACAATAATTTTATTTGAAAGGCCTTAGCCCAACCGATATAAAAGCTCAACTGGATTCTACTCTGGATGAATCTGTTCCTTCGTTTACAATAGTGAAATGGTTGACATAGAAATCGAACAGCGAATTAATTTGAAATTCTTTGCTGAATTAAAAAAATCGCCAACGCAATATCTACAAATATTAAAGGGGGTGTTTGGTGATAATGTTATGTTACGCGCGCGAGTTTTCGAATGGCACAAACGGTTTTCTGAAAGTCGGGAAGAGGTCGAAGATGACGAACGTCCTGGTCGTTCTGTGTCTGCAAGCACTGAAGGGAACGCTCAGAAGATTAATAAAATTTTGCGAAAAAACTGACGTCATTCGGATGATTACCGATATGGTAAATATCAACAAAGAAATATTAAGACACATTTTTCATGATGAATTAAATATGTCAAAAGTTTCTGCAAAAATGGTGCCGAAAAACCTCAATGAGGAACAAAAAGACAATAGAATGAACATTTGCTCTGACATCATGGAACGACTTACAGAAGAACCAGACCTGCTCTCAAAAATTATCACATGTGATAAAACTTTCCAGTATGACCCAGAGACAAAGCGTCAATCGATGCACTGGAAGGCCGCCGGATCGCCAAGACAGCCAAAAGCACAAATGACCAAGTCGAATATGAAGGAAATGCTGATCGTTTTTTTTTCAATATCATGGGTGCTATCATGACTAACTGGTTGCCTAGTGGTCAAACCGTTAATCAGAAATACTACAAAGAAGTCCTAATCAAGCTGAGGGAAAGAGTAAGGAAAAAAAGACCGGATTTGTTGAAGAACGACTCGTAGATTCTGCACCAGCCCACAATGTCCTATCTGTGAAGCAGTTTTTAGCGGACAAGCGCATCGTTGTGCTTGATCATTCTCCGTATTCGCCAGATCTCGCACCATGTGACTTCTACCTATTCCCAAAAGTGAAAACTGCATTAAAGGCAACACATTTTCAGTCTGTCGAACATGTAAAAGCAGAAATGGTATAGTTGTTGAAGGGGCTGACAACTGATGAACTATAGCATTGTTTTGCACAATGGAAGACACCTATACGGCGGTATATAGATAGAGAAGGAGACTATGTTATGTTGAAGGAGATGGAAGCTAAATATAAGTTTATTTGCAATAAATAACATTTCTCACACCAGTCTCGTTATTTAATTGCCACACCACGTATATACAGGTCTCATTACAAGAACTACCATTTCTCAGTAGACAAGTGAACATTCACGAAGTCGTGATACCTTTATTAATCGTTGCAGTAGTTTATTTTATTAGATTATAAAGATTATTCAAAAATTAACTTTACTAGTAAAATTCGTGCTTTTCTAACTAAATATTTTAAAAATGTTATTCACTAAATCCTAAACATTTCATTTGCACCATCCCATTAAATGTTTAGTAAAATATATACAAACAAAGACTGGAAACAATGCATTCAATGCCTGCTAAACAATTTAAATTTACAACTATTGCGTATGCATATGAATAGAAGTAGCGGATGTATACCAGCCATCCAAAGTTTCAATCGCTTTATGGCGCTATATGAATATGTATTCTAAACCCATTGACCGTAATCTCTCTTAAACATACACAACATACTGCACGGTTTAATAGAAGTGTGGACAATTGCAATAATAATATTAAAGACTGCAATATTTCGTCAGTATTTATTTAATATAAGTTTGTGTTTATAACAGTTTTAATATTTAAAATATTATAATTATCATTTATGAGTAGTCAAATCTTCATATTCCTAATTTAATGTCTTTTAAATGCAGTTACGTTCAAAACTGTGGTTGAATAAATATTCAAACAGCTTACAAAAACCCTTTAGTAAACTATTAATTGTATTCTGAATTCATATTTCGATAACTAAGTTGTCGCTTCAGTATGAAGTTAAAATATAAATTCATCGTTAGTTTGATAAGAATTTCAGATTATAATTTTAGAACTAATATTTCAACAAACTATAATTCTTATTTATGCGTATTTTATCTGTAGCCAAATCTTCATATTCTTTGTTTACTATTTATTTAAATGCAATTATGTTGAAGACTGTGGTTAAATAAATATTCAAACAGGTAATAAATACATTTTATCGCACTATTAGTTGTATTCTGAATTTTTATTTTAATAACTAGGTCGTCATCTTCAGTATGAAGTTAAAATATAAATTTGTGGCTAGTTTTATTAAAATTAGAGGGTATACTTTTAGATTACCCCTTTGCACTCCGTTGTCGCTGTATTTGTGACATTAAAACGCTAATAAATCCACTGTTGGAGCTACGGCGACACGGTTGTTATAGTTAGAATATGTTTCTTAATAAAATGGTTAAGAAATAAATGTTTTGTTTTATTGCAACGACTCCATTTTTCTTTACATCACAGGTATGTACTTGTAACTAATATAGTGCTGGAGTTATTGGTATCCTCCATGGGTAATCTAAATTTATAATCCTTCTTTATGCGTATTTTTAGTTATAGCCACATCTTTATGTTCCTTATTGATTATCTGTTTAAATACAATTATCTTGTAGACTGTGGTTGCAAAAATACTTGCATTTTCTAATCATAAATAAGGAACTAGTTTAGGGTACGCAAATAATGTTGTTAATATTATTATGTTAGTTAATATTATAATATTTTGCTTACTACAGTTCCTGGTAATTAAATTAGCCAACCCTACAATTTCAGAGACTTTAGAGACTAAAGTATATTACATATGCTACTATACCAAGTGTATCGACAAATCGTTACTAGCTTTTTCGTAAAAAAACTACATAATTTTCGAGAAAATGGAAAAATTCATTTATTCAAAATACTGGCCGTTCGATTTTACACATCCTGCTCATCTTTCAGGCAATTTATGGATGCCATCTCAAAAAAATTGGTTATCCTTTGAGCAAAACCATTCATGCAGCCATTTTCTAAGTTCTCTGAAATTGGCGAAGTGCTGCTCTGTGAGCGCGTATCCCATTGTTGCGAAAATGTGACAGTCGGACGGGGCAAGGTGTTGAGAATGGGCGAACGCGATATTATGTCCCATCCAAGTGCTTTAAATGCTTCCTTGACCGGTTTTTGTTATATGAGACGGCGCGTTATCGTTCTGTAAAATCATTTTACCGTGTTTTCGGCACCATTCTGGACATTTTTCCATCAACGCATAGTACAAATTAATAATTTGTTATCGACAGCGATCAGTATTAACTCTTTCACCGGGTCTTAACAGTTCGTAATACACCACGCCTCTCTAGTCCCATCAAACAAAGAGTATTGTCTTGCGACCAAAACGATTAGAGCTTGGAGTCGATGGGCCAGTTTTGCCAGGTGGTTAATTGAACTAAAAATCCAAGTTCTCATCATCGCACCTGGATCCGTGGAGAAACTCTCACAAAATAATTCCGCAACAATTTTAACCGATAAATTATACTGTGCGGGTTTTATCGGGGCTCCAAGGACGACGCTGTATTTCATTATCTGATATGGTAAAAGGTTTTTATTTACGTTTTTCGATTAATTTAAATTAATAGTTTTCGAATTTAGTCATAATACCATTCATAACAAAATCTGAAAATTTTCTGAAAGATGGCATATGATTACCGCATTTGGCGCCACTTCAGCATTAAGTTGTTTACGTATTTAATGAAGTATTGCAAAATTGTATAACCACTTATATTTCCACACGTTCAACTACATATATACAATTACGTGCATTCCACGGTTAATATTCGTAGTATTCTGTTTGTTACATTGTTATTACATCGGCAGAAATTAATGAAAATATCTTATCTATTCAGTGGGGAATCGAATACCAGTCGTCTGTTTGCTGGGCGCATGCTCTACCAATGCGAGTTTCGATTCCTCACTGAATGGGCAAGATTCTTCGGTTTATTTCTTTCTTAATTATAGCGATATAATAAGCAGAAAATTAAGAGCTTTTGTTAATTCACATCGTACACGTATATAAATATATATATTATATATATATATATATATATATATGTATATATATATATATATGCATTTCATAGTAATACCTAATGTGGGTTTTCAATTAAAGATCTGTTTCAATAATGACTTATGGGTTAGTCAAAGAATCGAATCTTACTGTCCTTGATAGCTCAATGGTAGAGCATCCGCCCGGCAAGTGGATGACGGGGACTCGTTTCCTCGTTGGCAATATTTTTATATATATATATATATATATATATATGCATTTCATAGTAATACCTAATGTGGGTTTTCAATTAAAGATCTGTTTCAATAATGACTTATGGGTTAGTCAAAGAATCGAATCTTACTGTCCTTGATAGCTCAATGGTAGAGCATCCGCCCGGCAAGTGGATGACGGGGACTCGTTTCCTCGTTGGCAATATTTTTGCATTAATTTCTATCTAATTCTATCGATGAAGTAAGCAGAAGATTACGAACTTTTGTCCTACAAAATTTGGAGTAAACTTTAGATTAGTATTATTATTATTATTTAGTACTATACTGTTTAAATTATCAGTCTTTGCAGTTAAGCTGAAACATACAAATTGTCTCCGTGATAGTCATTACTGAAAATAACAGAAGAACAAACAAATAAATAACTTTTTTTTCACAAATAGCATTTTATAAATTTATATTGAAACGTGTGTACGACAATGAAAATGAAGTATGCATATTCGCATCATACCTTTCGTAAATAAGAGACTTGAGTGACAGATTTATGCGTCATCCGTCGTCAAAGTGTTAATAATTAAATATATAATGGCCAGACATAATAATTTGCACAAAATAAACTTTCTAGTAAATACGATTTCTCGACAACTTAAGTAAGACAGAATGGGAAATGGTACAAGAAAAACGTAACTAGATATAAAATTTAACAATCCGCAACGTAATTACAATGCCCAAAAGTTCGTGACTCTCGTCATGTTTGTCTATGTATGTGAGTCTGCGTAATCGATCGGCTAATTTAATATGATCTAATTACACAGCGCACGACATTGTCATTACTTTCTTTAAAAGAATGAAGACAGTTCATTAAATATGAAAAGGTACGTTTCTCTGAAATTACAAGAAACGTTTGGACTTGATCACACTTTAGAAAAGTGGTTTTATATTCTTTTCACAGTCAAATTTGTGTTAATGTCAATGTTATTTTTATATTTAAATGTCAATATTAATTTTAGTAGTTTGATTCAACGAGGCAGCGATGAATCAGACCGAATTCAAAGTATAAATATACTGCCCCATTAGGCAAAAAAACGGTTTAATATGAGGTCAGCTAGGAATAAACTTCCTTTGATCTGTATAGATTCACTGCAGAGAATAAATATGAAAATTCAGAAGGCCACCATGACTGCAAGTAAGGAAGAGGTGTCATATATGATTCTAGTAGAAAGAGATGAACTACAATAAAGTGGCAAAGAAGAAAATTATAAGGAATTGAAACAAATTTCTTAAAAAAACGTTGGGTATGAAGTAATTGTCGAAATATGTATGTATATAAGTACATATGAAGATTAAATGTTAGAGTATTAAAAGAAGATGGTAGAAAAAATAGAGAAAGCATAGTTGAGATGGTTTAATCATGTCAAAAGAAAGCCAAGAGCAGATTAATACAAACAGCTAAAAGCACATAGCATTGTTACACGAAAATTGCACAAGAATGGTCTTTATATTATGTAAACATTCCTATACGGTATAACATAATAGTGTATATATAATGCTTGTATAGCGAATAATTCTTTTGGTTTATTTTATTTATTCCTTATGTATATATTGTTTTTTAAGGAGATTATACAAGACAGAAATATTGTTGGAATGGATTCTTTTTTATTATAATCTGGTACATAGTTTCATGGAATTTATTTTTTAAATATGATTTCCGGCATACGTTCACCGTGGCTACGAGTTACATGGTCCATTCAATCAGTCCAATTTTTGACTACATTTTCCAATAAATCTGGCCGTATGGCATCAATGGCGGCTTGAATATTGGCCTCCAATACTTCAAGACTTGCTGGTTTGTCTGCATAAACCAATGACTTAACATAGCCCAACAAAAAGTAACCCAGAGGCGTTAAATGGCACGAACGAGGGGGGGCAGTGAACGGGGTCCTGCTCGCTTCCCCTGGAAATAAAGTTGTCACCAAATTGATTTTGGAATAAATCGATAGTTATGCACGCTCTATGGCAAGTTGCGCCGTCTTGTTGGAGTCAAATGTCGTCGATGTTAAGCTGAATAATTTTTAAAACAAAAAATTCAGTTAGCATGGCTCGATAGCGCTCGCCATTCACTGTAACGACAGCTCCTTTCTCATTTCGAAAGAAATAAGGACCAATCACGTGTAAACCGCACCAAACAGTCAGTTTTAATGGATGTAATGGTGATTATAACGGATTTTTCAAAAATACGGAAATTTTGCTTATTGTCGTAGCAATTTAGTATCAAAACGCAATTCTTTGTAAAAATGCTTTTCTAGCCCAATCAGCAAAAATAAAACAAAGTATTTTAAAAATGTTTTTATAGGCACATAAGCCAAGATCCTTACGTATAATTTTCCACGTAGTCAAAGGACAACGGCCAACAAGTTGAGAACGACAATACTTCGCGCTACAGCAGCAAATATTCTCTTCGGTACGCACATTTCTTTGTATTGTTGATGTTTTTGAATCGAGAAGAGTAAAATTGGTGCGAAAACAATCAATAACTGCACGAATTGCTAGCTCACTAGGACGATTATATTGACCGTAGAATGGACGAAGTGCTCTATGAACTTCGCGAACAGATTTATTTTTTTCAAAGTAAATTTCCACAATTTGGTAACGTTGTTCTGGCGTTAAACGATTCATCATGACTTGTCAAACCTTATTGAATAGAAATGTCAACACAGTTTAACATTCTCATCTGTCAAACCATAGTTATCGATATCGATAGTTCTCGTGCAATTTAAAAAACACCGATTGTATATATATATATATATATATATATATATATATATATATATATATATAATTTTTTAAATGAATTTCATTTACTGTATTTTATTAATGTTCATTCAATCTATTGATACGATGATAAATACGTATGAATAGATCAAACGAGCGAAAATACAGTAAATGAAATTCATTTAAAAAATTTAAATCTGAATAATTAAATTTTTACATTAACACAAAAACATATTGTATATTTATACTCGTATATATGTTATTCATAAAATCGTATTATCAGAATAGTTACCTTATAAATTAATTTGATATATATATATATATATATATATATATATATATATATATATATATATATATAATATTCTCTAACAAAATAAAACAAACGAAATAAAATATTTTGCACCAAACCATGACAATGCCTTAGGTTTTAAATCAGTAGAATAGTTTTTACTATAACCAATATAAATTTAATAAGTTCATCATTATATTCTTCAAGCATTCTAAACCGCCATTACTTAAAGAAATCAAAATATGTCGCTGAAGCTTTTACTTAAGATATTAAATTTCGGAATTAAAATTTTGTGAACAAAATTATACGTGTATTCTATAACACACAGTACGTCCATCACGTTCCGCAATTCTTCGCTATTTTGCGGAGTGAAGTTAATATATACATTTTTTTTAATATTACCCAAACAGCAAGAGAAAGAATGCAGTTCTTTGAAGATGATTGCCATCAGGTCGAAAATGTAAACAAACATCTGCTATTTGAATTGCACTCTATGCACTCCATCGTTCGTTTTTTTTTAATGAAACATGCAATTTTGATATTACTACGACTCGACCGAAAAATATAGAGCAACAATTGCGATTTAGATCATAATTTTTTTTGTGGCAGTAAGTGTACAACAAGGAAGAGAGAAAAGCAAAGGAATGAGGAAAAAAGGTGACATGAAAGGAATTAATTCAGCACAAACTCTCCGTCTTATTTCCATAGGTATAGAGAAGATATGGATTAAGAAAGTAAATACAAATCAATGGTTTCGAAACATTGTGTGTTTAAGTAAGCAGAAGAAAATGGATAAGAATGGGTGTAAAAAAGGTGTGAAATGCAAAGAAAGAGGTAATCTTGTTGGCAACGCGAGTTATTATTTAATTATTGATTCATGTTTCTAGATTTACTTGTATTCAAATTGCTTTACAAATTATAACATTTTGAACGCTGTCTGTAACATTGTAAATTCAATCTCTTCTAATCCAATAATCAGAAGTGACTGTGTAAAATGTTAATTTATCTAGTCAACTGTAAAATATTAAAATTGTACCGATTTGCATTGCTCGTACTATGAAGAAATTTGTATTACCTTTCTTGATATAGTTTTCTAATACGAAAAAAATCTTCAGATTTATACTAATTAATTACTTTTATCATTATATTTAGATTATTTTATTTGATCAATTCTTTACATTACTTTAGAGAACAGTTTACCACCTTTTATTAAGATTCTATTGGATCAATTAATTTTTCAGTTTCTAATTGCACTTTTTGTGGAGGTAAATTATAATGTTTTGCGAGAATTCCGGTTTTCGTCAGAATAAAAATCCCCGTTCTAACCTGATTGATATTTCGATTGTAAATTGTTAAGAGTTTTTGTCAATGCTAATTATAAATCATTAACACCGCTTTTAATTTTTCGTACCACAAATACAGAAAACTTTTCGTTCCGCACTTCCTATTTTCATTCACTAAATTCGAATATTATTGTCCTCCAACACGTCTATCTCTAGAAAGTCACGATTTGAATTGTTGGAATTTGTTAGATTGGGTGGTTGTGTTTGATACAACTAAGTAACTTTTACTAGTAAACTTTGGCGTAGTTTGTTCCACAAAATGAAAGAGCAATGCTGTAAATTGCTTTTTGTTTAAATTATAGTTGTAACTAATTAATTTTTATGCTAAAAGAAATTAACACGTTATGAATTACATTATCTGCTTAAACTCGTATTGTATATTTAGAAAAAAGAAAGTCATCTTAAGTGCATAATGTATATATCAAGTTTTGTATTTATCTTTATTGCAATCATATTATTAGAAAGTCGTTTCGTTTTTTTTAAAACAAGAAAGAACATCCGAAGAACATGAAAAACGAGGCTTATTTTCAGAACAAGGTGTCTTGGTATGTAATGCATTCATATAATTTTGACTATTTACAAGTATGTAAATTAACTTTTCCAAAGAAATACACAATTTCACTTAAAATAATATTAATTACTATATTCAGCAGGTTTTAAATGATAACTATTATTGAATGTAATCTTATTCAGTTTCTTTTAAATACTTACTATTTTCACTGACACATTATTGTCTATTAAATTTTTGTTCATGTTTCTGCTACATTAATTACTACAAATGTTAACTTTCTGTGTACACCTACAATTAGGTTTTTAGAGATTTCTGTTTCTCGTAGAAATGTATTTTTCTGCCGTGGTTTTATTATATTTCAGTTTAACTACATTTATATATGTAGTTGATTTTACATTTTAAAATTAAAAATGTTTATGGGAGCCATTTTCCGTTTGAAAATAATTTTTAACTACGTTGTTGTAGGCAACTTTCATCAGTACAATTTATTGAACTTGTACTGAACTAGTATTTTCTTAATATTTTAATATATATTTGGATTTGAAACAGTATATTTTATTGTTTCTTTCTTTGTACGTAAACAGACTCATTTCTAGATACATAGTAACAACAGTAATAATAATATAAACGAAAATTACAAAGCAATTTCTCCATCACATACAAACTCTAGAAATAAATCCACATACACACACAGAAAGTACTAGAAGCAATCTTTATAAAAGAAACAGAAATAGTCAGAAAATTTCACAATTAACAATAGATCCTACCCGACAAATATTCATCATTTTATAAACGCAATCGCAGCTATAATAACAACTTTTGCATGGGCATACAAGACATAAAACTTGCAGTAAACACCGATTTGTGATGGATATGAGAACAGAATAATACCAGCCGTGTATCATCTGAGCTCAAACCTATAGGTATGTGGGTTGAGTGAAAAGTTTCCCGGTTGTAGAAATGCGAAAAGTCTCCGCCGCAATGATAATAATAGGAAGAACTGAGAGAGTTGAATCGTCCTAAGAGAACAAGTTTAACAAAATATCGTAAGCTACTTCCAAATTCTTGCATAGAACGCAATACTTCAGCTAGAAAATGAGGAGGCATAGGTATGAAAGATATACAAATTACATACACAATACACAAAAACTAAATCTAAGAAAATGCTTTTAAAATAAAAACACTCCCATAGATAAAGCAATTGTATTAACAGATAACAAATATACGCCATTAAATCTAAAACACGAACACGTATAAAATAAAATTCAAATAATAACCACACTATAAAAGAAAGAGAAACGGTCCAGATAAATGTTACACAGTACTCATTACAATATCATGAAAGACAATCATAGATTAATAACTATCATACTGATGGCCAAAAGTCGGACAATTGTTTGCAAAAACAAGACTTATTTTAGTAATACAAACACCTGCTTGTATTACTGTTGTCGCTACAAAGAATTACAGAAAACACATAATTAATGAACCAAATTACAATTGCAGACAATGTCGTCAATTCAAAAACACTACAGAGCATATAACAGAAGGGAGTAAACTGCTTGCTAGAAAGAATTAAATAGAAAGAAAAAATAGAAAAATTTACACCAAGAACTTGCACCCTAACATCAACTCGTAAAAACTAAGACGATGTGTTACAAATACCGTCTAGAAAGCATCCTTGAAAATAATGATTACACGCAAATAGACAATTTACTAGTAACAGCTCAGACATTACACTAACTGATAAAAGACGAAAGAAGCTTGCATAATAGACATTGCGATACTACATGGTATTAATAGTAATATTATTTATTTAAATTGCCTAAGAGAAATCTTAAGACGAGCAATATTATACAATAGACAAATAATAGAAATATGAGTATATAGAACATATAATATACCTACACATGGTAAACAGTACATAAAACTGTAGTCACCAGGAGAAGTTCCATTATCGTAAACGACAAAATTTTCAAAAATTTCCGTCGAATTTGTGCAATTTCATTAACGTGAATATTATATACCAGATGTCGTATTACAATACCGTATTCCAACTTACTAATCACTAGTGCATAGGAAAAAACTTTAAACGAAGCTATGTTTAAATCAATCCAAGACCGAATAATAGACCCCGTCATTCGAAATGCATAGTTGACAACATGATACAAACATTACACGAAAAGAAAATAAAATAATAAAACATACCCCACTTGCGATGGAACTAAAATAGCTTTCAAACTAAAAAGCAGTAACAATAGTATCGATTGCGATGTCACTAACAGACAGTAACATAACAATTTCTCCACCACACACATACAAACTCTACTAAGAAAGCGACATACGCACACAAACATACAAAAACTAGTTATTATAAAAGCAAAAACAATAGTCAGAAAATTACTCAATCAACAATAAATCTCATAATCTGACTAATCTTCATCATTTGATCAACAAAATTGCAAGTAAGCATCATAAAACCTGTAGTAAATATCGCTTTGCGATAGATAATAAAACCGTATAATATCAGCCGTGTACAGTTCGAGTTGAAATCCATGAATGTATGTTTAGTGAAAAGTTTCCGTGCGTTGCACTGAGGAAATACGAGCAATATAAGCCATAATACCACATTGAGTTCCATCAATATATATGTTATAGAACAATAATGTTACATACAATCACAATATCGTATATACAAAACTACCATTTACATGACTAAAAATATATTGATTCAGATACTTGGAACTTGATGGCTGTGTGTTCATTCATATTTTTTAAACAATTCTCTATAGTACATTCTTTCAAAGAATGCATACCCCAGACTAAATAATTACGGAAAAGTAACTATGTATATTGACTCGCCTGAACACTTCTCTATACAAATCTGTCGGAGTGTTTAATCAGATTGTATTATTAATAACCTACTGAGGAGGCTTTTAAAAAAAAAGATACTTCCCGGTACTCACTACCGAATTTTTTGATTCCAAACAAATGTATTGAAGTTTACTCCAAGCCTCGGTGAAAACACATTATTAACTGATGTTTCAGTAAATATGTAGAATCGTTTACTTCAAAATTGAATGTAAGCTTGTTGAATGTATGTAGATGAATGAATGACAATCAGCAGACCATACATTTGCCAATTTTAGGAAATACTCTCGACTTTGATATTTTAATGCTAACTGTGTGCTTACTGAAGACATTTTGCTAAATATGAGGACGATATTTATTAGAAGCAGTATTTGACCATAGGAACGAATTGTTGATGTTAGAATACGAGGTCCATATACAATCATGTCTTTTCAATAACGCCATCGAAATTTCGAGTCGCATAACAAATAAACCATTTCTGGAAAATTACTTTTAGCTTCAAAGAATGAGGTTATTGAGTCAAACTAGCATAATATTGTAGTACAAACATGCAAATATACAACACCATTTAAATTACTTTTACCTCTTTTAATTTCGAATTACGAAATTAGTGGAAATTTTTAATCTTCATGCCTTCTGTATGAGACTAAACTAGTTAGCAGAACATCATTTATCAGTGGTACACAAAAAAGCTTTGCATACTTTCTGAGATACGATAGTAAGTTGCAAATTTACTTTAGTATAGTGAATGCTTTTTTTAATTTAGCTTAGTCCAAAATGTGCTTGTTTATAAACTACATAACGTATAGTTACATAATTACAATAAAATAGAAATTACTCTATTTCTGGCCCATCAAAACTAAAATGAAATGGCAGAGAGTGAAGCCTAAAATAATTCAACGTCATTACTTTCTATAATTAATTTTATAAGCATTGCGCTGTAATTAAATCGTTTGTACTTTATACCAATATACCACATATATTTCAGAAGCTACGGTCTTAGTATGTCTTTACAGAAATTTAAATTTCACTTACTCGTGTCCTGCTACTCCAGGTCCTTCAGAATAATAGTCCAGTACATGATCATCATCGCTATATCCTGGTGGCGGATGATCTAATTCGATTCCGTGATGCAAACTTGGCAAATGCGACATATGGTGGATATGGGAAATATGGTGTTGATGATGGTGGTATTTGGTGGGTTGATAGTAAGGACATAATTTGAACAGTTTTGACAATATAGGGAAGAAGAAAAGCAAAACTTTCAGTAGGAGCTTCTTAGCTGCCGCAGCGCCCATTATCATGGGCATGAAGAATAGTAGTTTCACTGCAATTAACTTTATTACCAGTAGGATAGCTAGCAGTGCTATGACCAGCTTCTTAGTGATGAATTTTTCTGAAAAGAAGACATAATTAAATTAAAACATGTTTGCCAAAGAAGCAAATTTTTAAAGAAAGTCCAGAAGTATTAAAAGAATATCATCTAGATCAATTTTTAAAGTCAAACATGTGAAACAAATTTTATTGCTATAACTTTTCTAGACTCATAGATTAACGCCATCGAATGCAAATAAAAAGTAGATATTCTCCTGCATTTATTTCTGTATTTTTGTATTCAATGTATTGTTTATTTGTATATTGTTGTTTATATATATTGTACAAAATAATACATAACATATTTAAATTTAGAGATCAAAGCGTCAAACGAATTTACATTAAAATAAATATTTTTACATTAAAATAAATGAGAAAGAAAGTAAAAATATAGGAGTGCAAGATAAAACGATTCTATTTTTTCAAAATTGTACGACTTCCTATCTTTGACAATAAGTAATATCCACAGCGTAAAAGTATTTTAATGTTAAGTTTTGGCATTTGTACTCAGTAAGTCTTGACAACCCAGTCATGGAGCACATCAGCAACACAACCAGATTATTCAAATTTATTACGAAAATGATTATAATATATTCCGAAAGTTATGACCAACATTACCGTCCTACTTGGTAGCAAATAAACCAAACAACTTGTTCCACAACCAACCTATAATTCAAATAATATTAACAATAAACTAATATAAAATAATAATGGGTATAAACGTATTTGGTCCCATATTTACTACTTCAATATTCTCGATGAAGCATGTCTTAGCGGGTGGACAAATTACTTCGTTAATCCTTAAGGATTCGAATTAAGTTCTGTTTCCTAATCAGATGGGCGCGGGATCATTATCTACACTACAACGCCTTCCTTTCGACAATTAATAAATTACCAAGGATAGTGGTGGGTAGGGAAGAAAAAAAACTCCAGTTGGTTTTGGGGGTTAATTAACCGAATAAAGATTGTCCCTTAAGTAAAATGCCAATATTAATCCAACCTGAATTTTTTGACCACGTGTCGAGTTTATCGACTTAGTTGAATAAAGTCGATACATAAATCGATCGGCATGTGTTTTCCAGAGTATTCTCTGCAAGAATAGTAAAAACTATTCCCAATATAAATCTAGCACGATCAATAATCCAAAGTTGAACGTCTAATGGCGTAAACGAAGATACTTGCTAAACTGACACAAGGTAATCGGCAAAAGAGAATAAAGTTAGATAGCCATCAAACTTTTAACCTAATCAAGGTATGACGTATTAGGAAATAAATAAACGCTCATTATAGTGGCCATTAATTACAAAACCACCGGGAAAAACTTCCTATCAATATACGGACAATAATCATACATTCGATTCATTAAAATCTATTAATTAAAACAAAATTAAAATATCGGTGAGATCTATAATCGGTCATAACGATTGTCAACTTCGGCGCAGATACGAGAGTAACGAAGAACAATAAAATGTACCTAATCGAATACCATAAGCAGATATTAAAATTACGTTTCTGCCAAGTTATTAATAAAATCATATAGTTTAAAATAAATTTCTACGCATTATCGAATGCTACTCAATTTATCTATACTATTCTTGTGGCAAAAAATATGACAAACATTCAAGAAACCCTTTTTAAGATTTTAATATATCATGATATAGAGATTGTTGTTTTACAGGTTTAATTTGTGTTGGTATATAATTATCCGAATGGACTATAATTATCCGAAGACTTCCGTTAGATAGATAGGTCTTCATGCAGTAATGTTTTATAATAATTTTTATAAGAAGACGTGTAATCAGAAGGCGAAGAAAATCGAGTGGAAATGTAATTAACACAAAAATTGGATTTAATCACTAAAGTTGATATATAACCCCTTTCCACATTAACTTTCGTAATTCTGTATACGCATTTCGACAACTAAGTTGTCATAATCAGCAGATAATTGCAAAGTGTCACACCTGGTAAACCACGGCGAAAAATACCCATACGAAAACACACAAGTGCGACACTTTGCAATTATCTGCTGATCGTGACAACTTAGTTGTCGAAATGCGTATACAGAATTACGAAAGCTAATGTGGAAAGGGTTTATATATCAACCTTAGTGATTAAGTTAATCAACCACAGGCTCCTTCAAATTCAACTACCAAAATTAGACTTGAAAGAAATTGTACTCATATAGTATTTTTATACTTGTATCGATACTTTGATATTTTCTCAAATTTCTGAACGGTGACTTAATTCTTACAACTTTGTGACTCAATGATTTTGGATTACTTTTCGTGGGGTTACGTTAAATCACCCGTCTACAGAAATACAGGGATTTATTTCCGAACTGAAGAACAACATTTGTCGAGTTATTCGCGAAACTGAGCCTAGTTTCTCGAACTCTGTAAATTCTTTCGTGCATGTTGCGCCAGGCGAGGCGAAGGTGGATATTTGCATGACATAATGTCACTGATGTTTTTTAAATAAAACTAAAGCAGCCGCTGATCTTTTCCTGCAACTTGTTTTATTTACTTTTAAAGACGTGGAAACTCCTTAAAAGATACTTTACAATTAAATAAGTAGTTTTCAAACTTGTTATTTCTGAAGTCTACTCAGAGTTACATTAATACCCTCACATCTTACCCTATCAACACTTGTTTTATTAAGAATGAGTTTCCTTTATGTTGAAAACTTTCACAAATTTCCTTTGCGAACAAAAGACTGTTGTGAACGAATACAGTGATTTTCAACCTATAAATATTCTTCCAATTAGTATAGTTGAATTTTTCCATACATTTCTATTTATTCTCTCATTTCTGCACACTCTGTATAACATATGTATACTTAGCTAGTTGAGTAAATTCACATCAGTTCTTTACATAAATTCATTTATTTTGTCGTAATATTACATTTAGTGTTATGCGCCTTTTGTACTGAATTCAATCGTTCTGTGTTCCAAGAGCCTTGACAGTATTATCGTGTTTTTTTATGATTCGTTTTACGTTGTTTAAATATCATACAGACATGTGACTTGATAATCGCACACGAATCTACCCCTTCTGCCCCTGACCGTATAATCTATCCCTTGTACCCATGACCGTGTAATCTACCCCTTCTATCCGTAACCGTGTAATCTATCCCTTTTACATCTAAGTGTTGGGAGTTCGGCACTTAGTGGTATGTAAACGTGCAATCTCCCGTATTTTTGTACTCCTCTATAGAGGAACAAATGAAATTTTGTGCAAATATTCTGGCTGAGTGATAATCGATCTTTAGACGATCTGTGTACTGTCACCTGGGGAAAGATATTTCAAAAACCGCCCATCAACAAAGGGTTTAATTATTTATTTTCTGTTCTTGTCGACTTTTCCTTTCCTTGTAGTATTCGCATTTTCGCTAGTAACATGCGTTTATGAGTGTATTGAGACCCTACCTAGCCGATTCCATGGCTTCTAGCTGTGGCTGATATAGGCGCGGAAGACAACAGGTCAGGTCGACACAATTAATAATTAGTATCAGAGTCCTTTTTTTTCTTTCAATATATACAGTCAGCGGTCACGTTCATATCAATTAATAATTAATAATTAGTGTCATAGATTTTCAATATGAACAGAAAGTAATTTCATCAATGGTTAAATTAAGAAATATTTTACTTGTGTTAATTGAGGTACCATTAATATATTTGTTAACTGTTCCTTTTTTTTAAACTGTTAACTAATATTTAGTTGCTTTATCACCTTAATAATTTCATACATAGTGAGTCATATCAAGTGAGCTGTGTTTAAGAACCATTGTATACAGTATAATCTTTTGTAAAAACTATGTGAATTAACCCAACTCACTTGAAATACATATATGTATATATATACATATATATATATATATATATATATATATATAAGGTTAATTAAAATTTATGAATCAATAAGTTATATCACTTAGAATACCATACATTTTATTATTTACTTTAGTGCTACTGAATATTGCCATGTAATGTGAAGTGTTCTTTTTACGACTTCCTTCAATATACGTCTCATTATTACATCTATGTTATTTTCTTGGTATTAAACAATTAGAAACCCGTACAGGTGAAGTTGTGTAACACAGTATTAACTAACATTCTTGAGAAGTTTATTGAGTCGCAGTTCAAAAAAAATATATTATCAATATTACCGCCCGTAAAGTCGGATTCTATGAAATATTTTAGTTGCAATACGTATACCTGTATTGCAGCCTATTCGCCAGTGAAGAGATTAAATATTTATTGTATTCCAATAATAACAATTATATGCATAATATGTTGATAATACTTTTTAAAGCTTTATATATTTAAACTAGCAATTTTCACTTTTTTCGATCAATTTTCTCAGAGTAAAAACTTTATCAACTAACGTGAAAACTACTTTTAAATTTATTTTATAAATGTTATTTGTAGCAATTTTAAATTAAGTGAGGATTTTCATAATTACATTTTACTATTTTCTGTATCATATCAACGTTTGATACAATTTTAAATATAGATAATAATATAAATGTAAGTTAGAAATTCGTTATAATCTCGTTACGATTTTATATCAATAAATGCAATTTCTTAAATTATGTGTATGCTATATAACAGACATAAACAATTTAATTATAAATCAGTACTCAAATTTCATAGCAAATCATAATTCTTAACCTGAAATATAATTATCATTATTAAATGTTATTAGAAAATGAATTTAAATTAATTTAATTTAATTAACATTAGTTACCCATATACACTGTTATTTAAATACCATATCTTTTTAGAAAATGATATTTCAAATGGGAAAAAAATGGAGACTGAATGTCTTTTCTATATTAGTTATGCATTTGTTCGTATTTGCATAGATATTGTTTTGCTTGCAGTCTATCCTCTTTTAGTATTAGTTTTGTTAATAGATTGAGTGGAAGAGCAAGAATTACTATGGTAGCAGCCTGAACTCCGCTCAATTTTCTAATATTTTCTTTTTGTAAATTTTAATTATTCAGAAACCATTAACAAAACGCGGTACTGGTGGCAAATCAACAGAATTTAGTGCCTGAACGCGTTGGATGTGATTAATACAAGCACTGCTGCTTCAAAATAGAAGTAGAAGTCATCTTCATCTATCACGTTCAACATATTCCTGTTATATTGTTATTACTGTGTTTGGGTTTACTGGTCCTCCATTATGGGTAAATATGTATTGGGTTGGCAACTAAGTACTTTCGGTTTTGTAGTATAAAATAAAACACTTTTTTTTAAACAAAGAATAGTTTTTAATCAATTATATATTTTCCATTTTGCTCAGTGACCTTTTGCCATCTTTCTTTCAGCTGCATGATTCCGCGCTCACACAATTTCTGGTCCTTATCAGCAAAAAACTGAACCAGGTGCGAGTGAAGGTCATCGTCATTTATGAAAGTTATACCATTCAAAGAATTCTGCAAACTTCGAAATAAATGGTAATCAGATGGTGCTAGATCAGGGCTGTATGGGGGATGTGGCATCACTTCCCAGCCAAGCTCCAATAGTTTCCCACGAGTTGCCAAAGATGTGTGAGGCCTTGCATTATCTTGGTGGAAAGCTACACCTTTCCGATATGACAATTCTGGCCGTTTTTCTTTGATTACTTCATCCAGTTTTATTAATTGTTGACCGTAAACATCAGAATTGATCGTTTGGTTCCTTGGAAGCAGCTCAAAGAGACACAACACCTTTGTAATCCCACCAAATTGACAGCATGATCTTTTTTGGATGAAATTCAGCTTTCGATGTGGTTTGAGCTGGTTTATCGTGTTTTCTCCGTTTTCGAACTATGTTACTGTACAGGACCCATTTTTCATCACCAGTGATGATTCTTTTTAAGAAAGGGTCGGTTTCATTTCGTCTAAGGTGCATATCGCAAAAGTTGATTCTTTGTGTTAAATGAATTTCTTTCAATTCGTGAGGTACCCAAGTATCAAGCTTCTTAACTAGCCCAAGACATTTTAAATGTTTTTCAATTGTTGTGTGCGATACATGTAGCCTCTCCGCAACCTCTCGAACAGTTATATGACGATCCTCTTCAATTATGACTTTGATTTGGTCATCATCAACTTCAATAGGCCGACCAGAACGTTGCTCATCTTTGAGGGAAAAATCTCCAGAACGAAATTTTTTATACCAATTCTGACACGTAGAGCGCACGTGTCAGAATTGCGCTCTGTTAAGCAATTAGCACCATAAACTTCACATATCTTTTTGTGAGCCGCAGCAGCTTTCTTTCCTTTACGGAAATAAAACAGTAAAATATGTTGAAAATGTTCGTTTCTGCACTCCATTTAAAATTAACCCACAACTAATAGCTTTAATAAAAATCACGCACTACTTGCTTCTGAAGTTACGTCAATGTGACTAGTATCACGCGACAAACGGTAAAGTATAGCACTAGCATACGTTATACAAAAAATAAAGCAACGCTCTCTATCAGCAAAAACCGAAAGTACTTAGTTGCCAACCCAATATTTTATGTTTTATTATTAGTTTTAGTAAACAGGTTGAGTGGAAGAGCAGACACCACTACGGTAGCAGCCTGAACACCGCCTGATTTTTCTATTTCCTTTTTGTAAATTTTAATTACCGTCTTCTTATATTGCAATACCATTACATGATTTTATTAGGAAACTACAAACTATAAATAAATTTTATTTCATTTTTCTATATTTCATCAAGATTTTATTTGCTTAAGCTTTTAATTTGTATTTAAGTATCAGTTTATGTTGGTTTAAAAATACATTACTGTAGTTTATTAAGATTATTTGAGAATAAAGCAAGTGGAAGTACTTTTCAGTCCCCCTTCTAATTACGCTATGTATTACGTTTTATTCTTTCAAGTGTTATTGAGAGAGGCTACTTAAATATGGTTGAGACACACAAAAATTTCTAATTTTAATATCTGCATTAAAGAGACACTTATGACGGATACTCATATATAAGGTTAAAGACATGTCTGTTTTTGACGGTCAATAGGCTATTGAACTAAATATTTAAATGTTTGCATTTAATAAAATAAGGATGTACGTATTCTTATGGTTCGCGACTGCACATAGTGAGACATTGTTACGAAAGTTGAATTCTAAGTATGACCTACCTAGACATACTTCAGGTTCGCTGTAGTGTACGCAAAAGAAAAGTAAATATAAATATCTCAGTAAACTCGGCTTGTAGTTAACGTTTCTTATTTATAATTTTTTTCAGGCACTTTTAATTAATTGATTACCTTTTTTGTTTATTTTATGTACAGGTAGAAATCCATTTAACAAGATGAATTCAAGTTTGGATATCGATTTGTTTCGTCTATATATTAAGAGTTTATTACATATTTAACTCAGTAAATTTGAAACTGGTGCTTATTTTCACATATTTTATGATGTTTTACATATATTTAGTTCATCGTACTTGTTGAGAGATTCGTGTTGAATGTCATTTATACGAGGTAGCCGTTTATATTTCGGGAATAGCAAACAAATAAATATTCTTTATTTATTGAAAAAATAGTTTTATTGCTTTTCAAAATATTCTCCTTGAAAATCAATGCACTTTTGTATTTGTTTAAACCAATCTGAAAAGCATTGCTGCCACTGTGAAGGCAGAATCTACACAATATGAATTTTGAATGCTTCAACTGCCTCTTCCGGTGTAGAAAACCGTTGACCACGAAGTTTATTCTTCACGTGCGGGAACAAAAAGAAATCACAGGGTGCTAGATCAGGGTGGTTTGTTCGCTCAAATATTCAATTGTTTGAACCGACCTGTGAGAGTTCGCATTGTCATGTTGAAGAATGATCTGTCGTTTTCGGTTTGTTTTCCTTATTTCTTCAAAAACTTTTGGCAAACAAATAGTCGTGTACCATTCGGAATTGACCGTTCTACAACTCTCTAAAGGCACGGTTGCAACACAATCGACGCGTGTCTTTTTTGAGCGGTTGTCAAATTATATAGTACCCAACGTGAATACTAACAGTGATGCCAGTTCCCGAAATATAAACGGCTATCTTCGTACAAGCTCTACTGCTTCAAAATTTTCGGAACAGTGCTATTACTATTGAGATTCAAAGTATTTACTATTTGTTTGGTAGAGGTACCTATATCTTCATCTACCATGTTCAACATGTTTCCGTAATACTGCTGTTACTGTTTTTGGGCTCCCTAGACATGAAGTAAGTGCAAATATGCCTATTTTATGAAGATATTGATGAAATTTTCCTATCAGGAACATTACTATTGGATAATTGTTCACTGTACAATCACCTAGACTCGAAAGAATTCCCATTGGCAAGTCCATACATAAAATGCGTACCGGTCATTTCGGTGTTCGTTTAGCGATTCATATTAGAAAGCTTCAATAACACAAGTTTAATTATCAAATAAAAGTATGAGATGTAGTCGATTTTGGCAACTTTCAGAAACGGAAAACTTCAATTTCTTCAAAGGGATTAATCAAAAAAGGTAAATAAAATTACTTTTCACTATAATGTTCGTATTCTCTATACGCATTTCAACAACTAAGCTGCCATCATCAGTTGATAATTAATCATAGTGTTGCACTTGGATCCGCTGTAAAATTTGCACAGGAACAAATCAGTAGCAGAGATTAACCATCAGCAATGAAACACACACTGCTTCCACACAGTCATTAATATTTACTTTCTTCAAAGGGATACATTCTCAAAAATTTTTGAGAGGCTATTATATAGTAACAAATACTTTTGAGATAATATTTTCGTAGCCACTAAAAATAATTTTCATGTCAAAACTAATCCAATACTTTCGTTTTATTTCTAAGAGAATAAACATTTGCAAACCATGTGAAAATATTTACTTCTGAATACGTAAATGGATTATCTCTGTTAATATTAAAAAGTACTAGTGTATTAAAAAGCAGTACTAATCCAATTATACTTAGATATAGACTTCTAATGTAAAGGTATTGATAACAGTCATAACTTCTTGTTCAATTTAGAAATCTACATTACTTCTATAGAATTAAAATGAACGCGATTTTTTTCCCAGACATCGAATAGGCAGTTGAGAATATTTTATTATGGAAACGGCTATAAATCTAGTAGCAATAAACAAATTTACGTGTACTATTTAACATTGTATAACTTAATAGCAATGGAGCTAGAAAAAGGGGTAAATATGTCATTAGGTTAACAAGTTCAATCGTTATAAAGGAACATAAAAATATGAATGGCAAAAGTGTAAGTGGTCATTTAAAAGATTAACTGTCGACTGCATGGGAATAAACTCGCGATATATTTTTTGCCTCCCACAGGTTAGAGCGATGCAATTTTTCAATGAAATTGATAATGGATCTTCTTATTAGATGTACGGGCCGCTATCTTGATGTAAAATTCGAATTATTTAAGCACTTGTAAACATATTTAAGTATAAATCAATTTTTATGCTAATACATGTACAATATATGTACACTACCGTTCATACGAGTTCCGACAGCTGGTGAAATTTGGTAAACTCTTCTAAAAAATAATATAATTGCGTTTAAATATAAATAATAATAGGTCCTTTATGAGATTTATAACCAATTGCAGGCAAATATATCTATTAGAGTACCTACAAATAACTATTACATTTTATGACTCACTGCAATAATTCCTGGAATAAGCCGTACCGCCATAAGTACCATTCTTTTTGAGATAATATTGCAAGCAAAAAACTTACGAAACTTAGCTGCCCTCACCCAAAAGAGTCTTGTGTACCGAAATATGTATTAGTTTTCAAATAAATTTGCTAGCGTGCGCATCACTTATAAGACCGTATTATTGATGTGAACTTCTTAAAATGCCGAGAGGAGAACCAACAAGTTTAGAAAAACGTTCTATAGTTCGACAACAACGAGCAGAAGCATACAGAGATTGGACACTGGATGACTGGAAAAGGGTCTTATGGACTAATGTATTAAAGTTTGAAGTGTTTGGACAATCAAGACGTGTTTTTGTAAGAGCAAATGGTCAAAGAATGCTACGGGATTGTAGAGGACCAACCGTCAAACAAGGAAGAAGTTCTGTGCTCGTTTGGGGTTGTTTTTGCTACGCCGGCACAGGGAACTTGAAGCGAATCGAGGGTATTTTACGAAGGGAAAGTTATTTAGAAATGTTTAATCGGCGAAAATTTTGTGTTTATGCAGGACGACGACCCAGACACTCAGCAGTAACATGTAAGAATTTCTTAAATAGCGAACAAAACAATAATGGCTTACAAATAACGACATGGCCACTGTAAAGTCCCAACCTAAATCCCGTAGAATTGTTATGGAATGAATTGGACAGAAGATTCCGAAAAGTGTGTCCTGCCTCAACAAGTCACTTGTGGAACATAAGAATGGAATAGTATACGGAACAGAGTCATCGTAAAGCAGATGCCTCGAATTGTACGGACTGTTCTTCGTACAAAATGGGGTTCCTTCGATGACCGGAATGCTTAAGATATCTTTGTTTATTTAACGTTAGAATTACTTTCATTATTATTATTATAATTTATAAACATCTATAAACAATAATGCAATAAAAATGTTAAATTTTGACATAAATTAGTTTAACTGTTTTCCCTTTTTAAAATTTATTTGAGTATCCGAACTAATATGGATGGTAGTGTATGTACATATAATGTAAGTGGAGTAAATTTGTCTCATACTAGGTTGTCTTTTAAGGAAGGACTTTTTCAGAGTTAATTCATTTGCAATATAAATACATAAATCTTGATTGCTTCAGACGCTAGTGTACTTATTCAATTAATGTAAAACATCAATTTAAAAATCTCCTTAAATAGTAATTCTTTTTAAAGTAAAACATTTTGCTATGGGGAAATAAAATCAAATGCAGGTTATAGTAGTGTAGGGATAACTATTTCATTAACAAGGGAAAGTTTCCAACTTGAAAATTCCAAAAAAAGGATTTTACTTTGAGGATAAGTAGTTCACTTTAAGATATGGTCAGAACTATTGTTTAAAAGCCAAAAAACAATTTTTTAATTTTAATATGCATCTATGTAATGAAAATAGATAAAATATTAGTACTATAGAATAACGTATCAAGTTTTACATGCTCTATGGGATATGTGAAAGTTGCTCTACATTCTAATTTAAAAATCAAAAGTTTACTTGCACCTCGTATCATACCAAAAATATTGTAGTTTTGATGACATATAAAGAAAGAGAATCCACGAGTGACGACAAAAGACTTAGCAGTAAATACTAGAATTGCCAATACAACAACCTTCTTTCATTTAAGATCTCCCAAAATGAAACCTGTATGTTTGGACCGTACACAAATTAATTGAAAAGAATTTGTGGTACCACAATACAATGCTTGTTCATTACTATGTCGTTATGAGTGCAAACTATTCTGGACAGAATTTTAGCAGGTGCTGAAAAATAGATTGTGAAGATGTGGTTCGAAAAAGATATTAGCCACTTAAAAAAGAAACATCTTTGAGTGTCGCCAAAGCTGAGTTACACTAAAACAAAATGATGCCACATATACTGCTAGTGGGATTGTGCAAGTAGTGTACATTGAACTTCTTAAAGCTGGCCAAATGATAAGTGTAATAACATTGAAGACAACTCGACAAATTAAAGGAAGCTTTACACAAAAAGAGGCCAAAATTTGTTAATAGAGTAGCTGTAATTTTTCATAAAGACACTGAAAAACCATAAAGAGTTTTGAAAACTAGAACAATTGCAAGAATACAAGTAGAAAACTTTTAAGCGTCTGCTATATTTACCTGCTAATGCATGGATTTTTATTGACTTAGTTACTTACATTTTAGTGGTAGAATATTTGAAATATTTGATGAATATGAAATGTAAGTTAGTGATTATTTTCGATTAAAGTTTTAAGAGTTTTATAAAATGGTATATTTAAGCTTGCTTGCAGATGGCAGAAGGTTATAAGAAGTGTAAATGAAAACGATTTAATTGAATAAAAAAGCTTTTTTAACAAAATATTCTTTTTTTGTATTAAATATGCGCTGTTTATAAACAATTGAAAAAATTTTAATAGACAAAGGATATTGTACGCCGAATAGTAGTAATATAAATAGTGAAAGAAGAATGTAAGAAACAGAAGAAATTATTCCACTATAAAGTCGAATAATAAACTGAATCTCCATAAATTAAACGAGAATTGCTGGCTGTATTTGCATACGAAAAAATTGTTCTATTTTAGTTTGGTTTGTCCTATATATTCCTTCTTATATCACCTATATGCATATAAATTGGTATACCTTAGAACTAATACTTGCTAATTAGTTTATCTATTTTTATTATCGAGATACATGCTAAAAATTGAAAATTGGTTTAGTTTTGGAGGACGTTTTCGCCTCCTTAAAACATGTTTCTGCTCATCCTGGGGCGGACAACTTACGCAAAATTACAATGTAATTTTTTGAATTCTCAGGTTCGGAGCTTTGTAAATTTGAGTTTCATTTTTATTAATTTATTTACTACAAAAGCCTCCACAAGAGAACGTATAGTCTCAATAATTGTATAACATAATACATAAAATAATTGGACAATCTGTGTAAAAAAGAAAAAATCTAGCAATACTAATACGAAACTAGACGAAAATAAACTAAAGATTTGCTTAGTTGGTAGCAATGTATAACATATTTTTTATAATTTCAAAGCATTCTAGCCAAAGACAAGTTCATACTTGCTGAAGTATTCCTTTTAAGTAAATAAAAGCAACTGCACGTACTGCAAAAGCCCGTACTATATTTTTCAGATTAAATGGAACTTACCGTACCAGCAGTATTAGTGCGAAAACTGAACTTCAAATTCTTTCATTAATGGTGATACCAATTTTAATCCACAGGTGTAATTCATGACTAGTGACGAAAAGCATAAGCATTAACTTCAAGTTTCTATAATAAATGCTTGAGAACTATTGATATTGATGTTGAAAATCTGGTGGCCAAAGACTATAATCAGCGAAGAACTATGGAAGTAAACAAGACGCGTAGAGCTGAACATGAAATTGTAAAAATTAGATTAGAGGAGCTGAGACAGATGTTGAGGAAAGAAGACGAAGAAATATGTAAAGGACTGCTTCGGTTGGATCCAATTGGAAAGAGGAAGATCAGAAGTCTAAATAGAACCTCGAACTAACGAATCTCTAGCTGATATGGAGAACATTTCGAGGGACAGTAAGACAAAAATTCCAGCTACCGATGCAATAAAGATCATCCAACAAATCCTCAGTGTATTATCAGTAAAGAAGTAAAAAATCCAAAATAATCTTCTATCTCTAAGAGAAGGCAATCCGTATAAATTCAAACAATTAGATTATTTTGGAAAATATCTTTGAGTATGAAAGTTGTATTTAATGACTTAAGGTTGATATATAACGACTTTCCACATTAATTTTGGTATTCTGTATATGTCTTTCGACAACTCAGTTGTCATCATCAGCAGATAATTAAACAGTGTCGCACCTTGAAAGCTACGGCAATTATTTACTGATGCTGACAACTTAGTTGTCGAAATATCTATAGAGAATACAAAAATTAATGTGAAAAGGGGTTATATATCAACCTTAAGTGATTAAGTTAATCAACCATAGGCTCCATCAAAGTTATCTTAATGAAAGTTGAATGTTGAATTATTTTAATCCAACTAGTATAAGCTTTATGATGAGGATTCCACCTACTGGAGCAAAATCCTAAATTACTGTAAGCAAGAGAAAAATATAAAGCCCTAATGGTATTACATTTCGAAAATATCAAAAAATCTAGTGTTCTTAAACCTTTTTGAGTTATATTTATATGTTGGTCAAATAGAAATTTACTGTTAATGCAAATACCAAAGCCTTTAATGCAATTTGCCTTTTTTATAGGATAATTTTTCAAAAAAATATTTATTATTTAGAGTAGTAGTTTTGTATGTAAAAAAATATAGTCCGACATTTATGTACAACAATAAACCATAGTTTGTGCAATAATTATGAAAATCAATCGAATCAGTCTGAATCTTAACACAATCTTCCAAGGACATTACCAACTCGTAAAATTTTACATCATCAGCACAAAGCAAACAACGACAAAAGCGAAAACACTCTGTAACGCCATTTACACAAAATATAAATACAAGTGGACCAAGATAACTTCCTTGCGGAACGCCAGGTGTTACAAAATTAGTGTTAGCTTTATCGTCGCTATCGCTATATAATGCTAGAAGAGCAAGTAATTTAAACCAAATATGTTAATTGTAGCATCATACTTACTAATTTTCTTAAAAAATATTCTGCCTTCACCCTGGTACGTAGTCAACTTGATCAACGTTCCATTTTCGTCTAGGGATCTAGGTGACACTTTCAGAAATGCACCGTCAAAAAACATGTCCGGTAATTTCAACACCATATCATGAGTCATGAGGAACTTTACCACTTTATTATGCAAAGCATCAGTCATCTCCTCGATGGGACTAGATCTGCCAGTTTCTTCCACACCGGTATCATTAACAGATAACTCAGTAATAGCAGCGAAATCGACGTCATTTTTTTGCAAAATAATATTATTCGTTAGTTTAACGGTCTCCGGATATGTTAATAAACCGTTTAAGTAATTATAAGCGCTTCGTTTAATACAGGAAAACGTAGAGTTCTTACAATTGTGAATCAAATCGTACCATAGAGAATTCCCTTCGGCTAATTTCGAATACCACTCTGGTATTTGATTATTTTTAGTGTCATTTGTAGGGATCGCTTGCACTGCACGTACTATTATAAAACATAGGACTCCTAAACGGAGCAACCAGAAAGACATATTTTAATAAAAGTAGAAAATTCATTAAGCGGCACTACACTTTCAAATCTCGAAATGTCTAGAGATCAAACAGAAAAGCACGTTGTTTACTTTTTCTCTTGCTGGTTTTTCCTCGTCGCTCTCTTTCTCTTTACTCTACTCTACTCCATCTCTTTCTCCCTCTTTCACTCGTTGTTTTAAAACTGGTACACGATAATCAGGGCATGTGTTGATGCGCTCTCTTCGATCACTACAACGTGAATACGAGGAACAACTCTGGTCATCTACTTATCAATTGCCGACATACTTTTCGTACGTCCCCTCTAGTTCGATTAAATGTTTAACTGCGTCTGAATTTGATCTATTAGTTTGTTCCTGCTACATATTATAAGATCGTCTTTAGCAGGTATTTGTGAAAACACATCATAATTTATGTAGCCAAACACGTGGGGTACATAGTGTTGGAGTAAGACTGTCAATAAAGGAAGACACAATGATGCAATCCAAGAATATATCATGGAGGAACAAGATAAATCTATCCGGTTGACTAACGGTGAATAATTTGGTCACTTTCTAATAACATGTAAATAAAACTAATAATATGCTTTTAACTACCAAAAATTTATTTAAGATTTTAACATAAATTTTAATATTCATTACTTTTTTTGTAATTAGTTGAAAGCAATGTTAAAAATTTATTTTTCAAACCGCTACTACTTTTGCAAATACTGTTTTCGCTATTACACAGTAACATATGCGTATTGCTTCAAATAATATTTCTCTTAACATTGAAAAATGATGTAATATAATAGATAAATAAAATTAAAATTATTAATAATAATAATAATAATAATAATAAGCTTTATTTTACCATCTATTATAATACAGATAAAGAGGTAACGTCATTGTATATGATGGTCTGTGTGTGTATGTATGTATGTATATATGTACTGTGTGTAAGTGGTATAAACATATGTGTGCACAAAGCAGAACATACAGTTTAGTATTTGAATGATTTCATCTGCTCTTGGAACTCCGTTACTGTGTAGAATCCGTTTTCTAAAAGAAATGTTTTTATATCATTTCTAAATTTCAAAATGGATTTTTCAGTCCACGATATTGGCAACTTGTTAAACATATCCAAATGTTTGTGTTGGGCAGCAGTAGTACGTAGCCTATGGTTGGGAAGAAGTACTTGTTGTCTGGATCTCAGTTGTATTGCTCTTCCCTCTCCTTTCCTTTTCTGGGTTGGTAGTTCTCGTTTAGCGCGCAGCAATTGCTTATATATGTAAGTGGAGGCCAACGTCATTATTTTATTTTTTATGAATATAGGTCTACAATGTGCCGTTATATTAACTTGATCGATTATTCGTAATGCCTTCTTTTGTAAATTAAAAATGTCATTGGCATGCACTGAATCGCCCCATAGTTGGACACTGTATGCCATCCGCGAGTGAAAAAGTGCATGATAAGCTGTTTTTGCAGTTTCCTTATTTGTGATGGCTCTGATTCTCCGCACAGCATATATTGCACAAGAGAGTTTTTTCGAGAGGGCGTCCACTTCATCCTTCCAGGTTAATCTGGTATCTAAATGTATTCCCAATATTTTGACTGACCCTGCATTCGCGGGAGTTTCTTTCCTTTTGGAAGTGAATGCCAGTTTGACAGTTTTGGCCTCATTCAGGACCAGCTTGTTTGCCGAAAACCATGCCATGGCCTCCAACAGCGTTTCGTGAGCCCCTTCTCCAAGTTGCTGATCGCTCTTCCCTCTACAAAGAAACGTTGTGTCATCAGCGTATTGCACAACCATTTGCGTGACATGCTGCGGAAGGTCATTGACGTACGAGCAAAACAGAAGAGGACCCAAAAGAGATCCTTGAGCCACTCCATATCTGGTGGTCTTTAGTTCACTCGTTACACCATTAAAGTGAACAACCTGCCCTCGCCCTTCAAAATAGGAACGCAACAACCTCGACACCTGACCACGAATGCCATAACATTCCAACTTCCGCAAAAGCATGTCACTCTGCACACAGTCGAAGGCCCTAGACAAGTCACAAGCCAACACCATGGCAACCTCTTCATCTTCAAAAGTATCCCAAATAAAATTTAATATGGCCAGCATGGCATCTATCGTCGATCTACCAGCACGAAAACCAAATTGATTCTCGGCCAGGACACCATTTTTTTCCAGAAATGCCACCAGTCGCGACAGAAGTGCTGCCTCCAAAAGCTTTGACAGGACAGGCAAAACTGAAATGGGTCTGTAATTTCGAGGATCCGTAGGGTCTCCGGCCTTATATATAGGTATTATTTTTGCTGTCTTCATATTTTTTGGTACAGAAGCTTGTTGAAAGCATGTGTTCACCAGATCCGAAAGAGAGTAAGATAAGCAATCAGCACATCGTTTCAGCATTTTAGTATTCATCCCGTATATATCCAAGGCGTCCTTTGATTTAATTCTTTGAATTATATTTTTTATCTCATTAGGTGTTACTGGTGCTAAGAAACACGACTTATTAACCCTACGGATTCTATCCGGAATCGTTGATTAGACTATAATATGTACAGTATTTGGTAATGAAAATAGGTCTCGGTTATAGCATATTGTATTCTCTTGGAAAGATAAATGTAGATATTTGTTAAAAGCACAACTGTTAGCCTACGACATGCATATATTTATTTATTTAATTCATTAATTTTCAGGGTCGCTAATTCCTTACCGAACTCACAATCTTCGTCTGCCCTCGTTAAAGTCTAGGAAGGTGAAAAGGTGGTATAATGCGTTTATGCTAGTAATACTTATTCAGAATTGTTAGAACATTCGAAGAGTTTGTGATCGCCATTTTTAGAATGCACTAATTTTATAGTTTATATTTTTATGATGCGCCATGGACAAAATGTATTACAAATAGTGCAAAAATTGGAATAGGAACTTTACTAGGGACTGTTTAACGTCCTCCGGCTCTTAATATTACTTTAAATAGTCGCCCGTATCCTTACCTTACCAGCGAGCCATTCGATTAGCTGCCAGGGTGCTAAACTAGCTCAAAATTAAATTCGGGAAGTGTCAGGGGTCCCTGTCAATAAGATGAAATAAGAAGACTCAATATTGTTACCATGAAAGCCCATATGCTAATACCGAAACGATAATGGATCAAAAGAAATACGTTCGTTATTCTGTTAACTAAAATTCTAAAGAGAACGGGTGGCTTTTGCAAAAATAAGAAAGTTAATTTCTATACAAGTTTATTGTATGTTCCTTACTTTTGACTTACAAGGTATAGAGTACGATTATTTATTAAGAATAAGTATTAAAAAGAACAAACAAAGGAGATGCATACATTATTGTTATTAATTGTAAATAAAATATTCTTCTATACATATAGCTGGTTCACACAAAATTATACAATAGTATGTGTCCCTTATTGGACACTTGCCAATAACAACTATAGAACGCACAAATAAAATAATTGCAAAAAGTGACACAGAATAATTAAGTTCGGCTTTCAGCTATTTTCTTTAAACAATGAACGTAATGACAAAACGAATAATTTGACTCTGATTTCAAAAACACATGTTTAAACGAATTAAAAGAAAAACTATAATAGTTAGGTTGATGAGAAACTAATTACTCGTTAGTAATTATGATGAAGCCTGTGGTTGGTTCACTTGATCACTGAAGGTTGATATATAACCCGTTGCCACATTAATTTTAGTATTCTGTACACGTATTTCGACAACTAAGTTGTCATCATCAGCAGATAATTAAAAAGTGTCGCACCTGGTAAACTACGGCGAAAAATACCCGTACGAAAACAAACTCCGTACGCGATCCGTACCGTTGAGAACCAAAATGTACGCTGTGGTTCTCAATGGTACGAATCGCGTACGGAGTTTCTTTTCGTACGGGTATTTTTCGCCGTAGTTTGCCAGGTGCGGCACTTTTTAATTATCTGCTGATGATGACAACTTAGTCGTCGAAATACGTATACAGAATACTAAAATTAATGTGGCAAGGTGTTATATATCAACCTTCAGTGATTAATTACTCGTTAGCAAACAAAATGGACAATTTAATGCTATCCGTACAAGTCCTTAATTAAGTCAGAATTTGCAAATGAGTGCAGGCCATATCTTTCTGTAAAGTACTGATTAGTGTACTTACAAGGCCCTTGATTGACAAAGTCGAACTAACAGATAAATAGAGGTACTTGTTCGATAACGAAGGCTGGTTTCAGCTATTAATTCTACCAATTATGTGAATTAATGGTTACATAAATAACTTCTGTTAGTTTGCCTTGCGTTAAAATTTCATTGGGGCTTAGATAACTTTACACTGGGTCTAAACGGTCTTAAATAGTCCCGTAACTGAAATTTCATTCCAAAATTTTTGTGATTTCTTTGTTGGGTCGGGTACTTCTGGGACCACCCTCGTATATACGTAGATGCAACTATAAGAGAATGCATTAAAATTATATTTCCGTACTACTGTGTCTATAATGAACACTAAATTAGTAGAAGGTGTGGTGTCCACAATGTTAAAGGAAATTGAATGAGCAATAGCAAATTTATGATATCTGATAAGTCGTGCCGAATTGTTAAAGTATTAACTGCTTTTATTAGATTTCCATTATTGAATTTTATAGCGTATTTTATATTTCTTTACTGCTTACATATAAATGTCGAAGGAAAGAATGAAAATTTAGTTCGCTAGTAATTTTGAATGTAACGATAACGTTTTATGTGGGCAAGGTGAAAAGTTCTCGGCCTGACACAGAGATGGCGTTACACTTAACAGAAATTTATGTTTCCTGCGTGGCTGCACGTGTCTTTAGTTCATATGTAAACTTTCGACTTGTTCTCTAAAGTAGTTTTTTTGCAAGAATTTTTGAATTAGAGATGAGAAAGCTCTACGCACGAGTGCCGCATTTGCTGAATGTCGATCGAAAGCAAATGCGCAAACGATTTTCGGAGCACTCTTTGGACCGATTTAACAAGAATTCAACCGATTTTGTGGGGCGATTTGTCGCCATGGATGAGACATGGGTCCACCATTACACGCCGGAAACGAAACAGCAGTCGAAGTAGTGGGTGGAAGCCGGTGGTTCAGCGCCAAAGAAAGCGAAGTCGATCACATCTGCCGGAAAAGTGATGGCCAGCGTGTTTTGGAATGCAAAAGGAATCTTGTTAATTGATTACCTTGAAAAAGGCAGAACAATTACAGGTGCATATTACTCTAGCCTTCTTGACCAGCTGAATGCCAAAATTCGCGAGAAGAGGCCTGGTTTGAAAAAGAAGAAGTCATTTTTCATCAGGACAATGCACCCGCACACAAAGGTGCATTGGCGATGGGAAAATTACGGGATTGGGGTACGATTTGCTCGGCCATCCTCCCTATTCCCCTGATTTGGCACCCTCAAACTTCCATCTATTCCCAAATTTGTTTCTGGAAAGCGATTCACATCCAACGAAGAAGTTGAAAGGACCGTAGAAGAATATTTTGACAGCCTTCCAGGCTCTCACTTCCGGGAAGGAATATTGATGTTAGAAAAACGCTGGACCAAGTGTCTTGAACTCAAGGGAGATTATGTAGAAAAATAAAATAATTTTTTAAATTTAAAGTTAATCAAATGGGGTAAAGGTAAATTACCTTTTATTTACACACAATTAGATATAAAATAGTTTTAAAAAAGCATATTCAATTGTGCTTAAAATATTTAATACATACGATCCTGGTTACGAATTTTAATTTGAACTCAAGTTAGTCTTGACAAAATATAATGAATAAACATATAGATAATATAACATTGGAGCAATCTCTAAGAATCAATTTTCAAAAAAAAAAAACTAATTGAAGCAGTCACACTGATTTATTTAATTATTTTCAATTTCGGTATTTTCTGTTATGTGAACTAGATGTATAACATCCATAGTAAGACGACGTCTTGTTCGTTATTCTCACATATGCATAAATGACAATAACATGACAATAAATTATTTCCAGATATGCAATTACCTTTGGTCACAGATGTTACGTGAAACAGATCGCTCAAAGTTTCAGTTTTCTGTTCTTTATAACAATGTTAGTAAATTGCAATGGAAACTAAATACAGTAAATTAACGAGTGAAAAATGCGTAACGCATATTAAAGGTGAAAACCATGTAATTATCTAAGAAGCTTCGAGGTTTTATGCATTATCTATCCTGTTAAAAGAAAACATTAATAGTATTACTTAATTTTATGAAGAAAGGTTTCTGCCAGCATCTGATGAACTTAGATTTATTTATAGTTGTTTCGTTTAGCTTTATATAATACGAGGGTAGTTTGACAAGTAGTGAGAATGGAAAAGAAAAACCAATTTTTTAAATACAAAATAATTTTTATTTTTCAATATGTTCTCCTAAAAGAGCAATATATTTATTCCAACGGTGCTCCAATGCCCTTACGCCATCTCTAAAATGCGATTCCGGAAGGCTTGAAAATACTTATTTACGAAGATGATAAGCTCGTCGTTAGACGAAAATTTCTTTCCACCTAGTGCCGTTTTCAATTTTGGAAAAAGGTGGACGTCATCCGGCGAATAAGGCGCATGCGGTACTAATTGGAAATGCAACTCGTGGATTTTGGACATCGCAATTGTGCTGGTATGCGAGGGAGCGTTGACTTGGTGAAACGGAATCTTTTTCTTTGCCATTCCTGACAGTTTAGCACGAATCTCAATATTTAATTTTTGTAGAAGTTCTGCATAATATTGTCCGTTTATTGTGGCACATTTCTGAAGGTAATCAATGAGCAAAATGCCCTTTGAGTCCCAAAAAATTAACGCCATCACCTTGTTTGCCGATAAAGTGGTTTTCGCTTTCTTTGGAGGTGCAGAACCACGTTCTAACCATTGCTTCGACTGTTCTTTAGTTTCGGGTGTACTGTAGTGTATCCAAGTTTCATCGCAAGTAACAAATCGCCTACCAAAATCAACCGGATTCCGCTTATAAAGGTCCAAACACTCATTGGAAATGCGCAAACGAGTGAACTTTTGATCAATCGTAAGCAATCGCGGCACCCATCTTGCCGAAAGCTTGGAAAGGCCCAATTCTTTCGTTAAAATGTGGTGTACGCGTTCTGTTGAAATGTTTACCATGTCTGCTATCTCTCTCACTTTGAGTTGTCGATCTATCGTAATAATATTATGGATTTTTATAATCATTTCCTTAGAAGTCACGATTTTGGGTGCTCCAGAGCGCTTCATCAACACAGCTTGTTCTACCACGTTTAAATTCATTTACCCATCTACTTATTGTGGCGGATGATGGAGCTGATTCACCTAATGTTTCCCGTAACTCATATTTTATTTCGGTAGCTTTCATACCCTTAATTACGAAGTATTTAATCACCGCACGATACTCTGCTTTTTCCATTTTAACAAAACGACGTGTTGCTTCTTTTTCAATCAGCTGTCAGAACTAAACTAATCAACCGATTTATCTAGATATCGGAATGTAAACATATAAGTAGGCAAGCTAAATTACAGTGCATTTGTTATACCAATTAGATCACATCATTCTCACTACTTGTCAAACTGTCCTCGTACATTCTTCGATTGGTAATGGAAATGTTTCCGTGTATACGTCTTAGACATTAGTTCATATTGATTTGTAATGGAAAATAATTAATATTACATGAGTTAGTTTCGGTAATTGGTTGTCCACTTGCAGATTTAACATTAATCCTAATATGAATTCTGCCATACTTTTTAATAAATCTTCAAGACTGACAGAAGTTCCGAAATTTCCAATGGGACATTTACTAACAAGACAAAGTCAATTATCTAAATGTCACAATGAATCGCAAGTTAACTTTGAGCTCACAAGTTGTGGCACCACAGCCCTGGTGCAGTTATACCTCCTCTTGCATTATAAAAACAAACTTAACATGCGACTCCGCACCACTATCTACAAGTTCGCTATCCACTCCCAAGTCACATATATAACCTTAATCAGGAGTTTCGTAGCAAACTGCTACCTGAGAAACTTCAGGTTATTCAAGAAATTTTGTAAGGAACCCAGTCCCCACCGTGACTTCCAAATTAACATATCCAAGAACTTACGAGAAATTACTTTTTTAACCTACAGAATCATGAAAACCATTCCGGTGTTCGCGAATGGCCTCAGTCGCTTTTACTCGAGTTGTTAAAAGAGGTTTCAATTATACGGAGGATATAAATGCATTGTATTGTCGGAATGGATCCATATTCGTGTGCGTTATATTCTAGGTTTTCCGATTTTCATATTGTCGGTTTAATTTGAAAAGAACGTTTAATTTATATAATCGTGTACTTATAGTTTAGTGTAGATCCTTTATGTTTAGTTATTGAATCTATTATCTATATTGTCTCAGTTTATGATATACATATATAAAAAATGCTACAGATATGTGGATATTGTCTACAGAGTGAGTATTTCTATAAATCGTAGGGGAATTTTAATCAGAATAGACGAATCTAAGAGCTCAGAAAGAGCAAACGAGTTTAAGGCCTCAGAGAATGGAGGAGGTAGTTAGACATAGCAGGCCAATCTGTCCAGAGTATGTCGTCGTTTGATTCTGAGTGTATCAGTCATATCAGAGATTTAGTGGTAGTAGTTTTACGAAAGAATTATTTTGCTTTAGTTGAAAATATTTGGAGCATTTCACGTCAAAAAAATTATCTTGCCTTTGTGAAAACATATTTATAATTTGGAACCTAGCATCTTATATTTTAAGATACTAAGTCAACATTCACCAAACTAACTGCGGTCATAAATCGCAGGGTATTGTTAAATTGATTGGCTACAATTAATAATAACATAAAAAAGCACAAGCACTACACTAAAATAAAATTTTATTTAAGATTTATATATAATACATGTTTGTTTTTGTTACAATTTTTTGTTAATGAATCTATTTATTAAACTGAAAAAGGCGATAGGTCTCTCAATGTTTACTAAATCGTGTTGTATAACACAACTGTGTATTGAATCCTGTTAGAAGTTTTTGCATTTAGAAAACTCGGGTACAATAAAATAACTATTAAAGTTTAGATTGTGTGCAAGGAATATTAAATGGTAATCAAAATGAGCAATCCCATAGCTACAAAGACACATTAAGGATAATAACAGTAATAAATCTTTATATTTTATTACATACTTTGAGACCTAGTCACAGAAAGAATAAGCAAGGGCACAAAAAAGGCTATACCAATGCATATACTAAAAGAATGTTTGTCTTCGATCTACCGCTTTGTGATTTATTGCGGACTAGAAAACTTTAAATTGTCGGGAACACACAAACAGCTTATGCCAATAAACTAATATTGTAATATATAAGATTTGTGATATTGATAATTCATATATACTAACAGAGGTTAAATATTTAGATTTTCTGAATAATACTATATATCGTATTAATTATAAAGAAAATAAATCGAATTATAATAAACAATATGTGTGTCAAATGCGCTAAACTTAACATTTACTTTCGCCGTTGTTAATTAGTTAAATATTAACAGTAAACGTTGTTTACAAAAATTCTTAGAACAGAATCTGATTCATTATTCGGAAATTATTTCTTGTTCTCTATTTGTAGATTCATGGAATTATATGTAGTATCATCTATTAGACAAGTCGTTACAGTATCTTCTTTATTAACGTAATATTAATCTATTACGCGCTCTTGTTTTGTGGACTTCATTCTAATAGAATGGTACAATGTCGTTTTCAAACTTTTTCGCGACTTCAACTATAGTGGTCGTACGACGAGGTATGCATACATATACATATGTATGCTGGAAATAATACCTTTCATTGTCAATACCATAACCTTCGGCGTGGATTATCGCAACAAGCATGCATCAACGAACTGAATTCTTTATATGGTGATGAAGCACCATCGAAAACTACAGTATATCGTTGATTAGTGAATTTAAACTTGGACGGCGTTCTTTGGACGATGAATTTCGTGAAGGTTGTCCCACAAATGTTGTTGTGTCGGAAAATATTAATGCAGTGTCTGAATTGATTATGCAAGACCGTCATGTGACATACCGTGAGATTGGGGCATCTCTAGGTATTAGTAGCACCAGCGTGCATAAGATCCTGCATGAACATTTAGCCGTTAAGAAGCTATGTTCACATTGGGTACCACATAATTTGACAACCGCTCAAAAAAAGGACTCGCGTCGATTGGTGCTGAGAAATGCACAAAAGATACAATGGCGATGCTTCAAAGAACATTTATAAAGTCATCAAAGGTGATGAATCTTGAACATATACGTATGAGCTCGGTAGTAAACAGCAGTCGACTGTGTGGGTATTCCAAGATGAGCCAAAACCAATAAAAGTTGTTCGCGCTCGAAGCACATTAAAACAAATTGTCGCCCGTTTTTTCGGAAAAACCGGTCACGTTGCAACCGTGCCTTTAGAGAGTTGTAGAACGGTCAATTGTGAATGGTACACAACTATTTGTTTGCCAAAGGTTTTTGAAGAAATAAGCAAGACAAACCGAAAACGACAGATCATTTTCCACCATGACAATGCGAGATCTCACAAGTCGGTTCAAACAATTGAATATTTGACCGGACAAAACATTGAATTGATGAGCCATCCTCCGTACAGCCCTGATCTAGCACACTGTGATTTCTTTTTGTTGTCATGCGTGAAGAATAAACTTCGTGGTCAACAGTTTTCTACGCCGAAAGAGGCAGTTGATGCATTCAAAATTCATATTTTGGAGATACCGCTTTCACAGTGGCAGCAATACTTTTCGAATTGGTTTAAACGAATGCAAAAGTGCACTGATTTTCTAGGAGAATATTTTGAAAAGCAATAAAACTATTTTCGATAATAAAAAATTTTTTTTTGTTTGCTATTCCTAAAATATAAACGGGTACCCTCGTATCATCTATTATTTTTAGTTTTTACGACCATAAATCTCATACATAGAGGCTTCTGGTTCACCAAAAGGATCACTGCGTGTCATCCAAGTGTTCGGATCAGCCTCATCGACATTGCCTTGACTTCATTAGTGTCGATATTTACCAAAAAAAGCTTCCTACATCCATGTAAGACTTTTTTCAAATATGATCAGGATTTCCTAAATAAGAGGTATATAGTTTTTATCCGCTTTTGCAACTGTATTTTCTTCTTCTATAAGATACAGATTCTCTCAACGTATTCTTTTGTGTGTTTCGATTAAATTAGTTAATCTTTGTCCTATTCACTTCCACTATCACTATTATTATTATTAATATTTTAATTTTTGTTTAAACTGTAAAAACTTTAATTTTACTTACAAAATATTCCTTGTATTCATTATTTAATTAATTCATTTTCTGTAGTAGAAACTAAATTAAGATCAATAATCAGTAAAACTACATAGCATTAAACATAAAAAGTTAATTTGCTGTATTTGAGATTTCTTAGATGCGCTTATGTGAAGGCTCTATTATAAAGGCGTCTACCTTACGGCAGCCGCAATTTCCGAATAGAGTTAATATACTAATTGACTTAAAAATTTTAGCAAAAAATTAGAAAGTATTGCCCTAGAAAATATTATGTTCACATTTGCAGGTGAGAAACATATGAATTAAAATTATTCTTTATGATTGCATTAATTAAATTTTCTTCAGTCGAGCGACAAGTTTTATAAATATTTTCAATGTATTTTTCTTTATTGCACAATAACCTACTGCATAAACTGTATTATACATTTCTCGCTCGAAATATGCAGGGTGTTTAATGCAAAATGAAAAGCAGCCTGTACAAGTATCAGATTCGAAACGATATGGTAGCGAAGAGTTGGCAGAGCGAAAAATAATATGGAGGATACATACAGGAAATCGTACAGAAGAAAGGAACAGCAAACAGTACAGGAATTAAAGGAATAGAATTTTTAGGAATAGAAAACAGGCAATAAGAAGGAGCAGAGAAACCGGAACAATAATACTCGTACAATCCTGCCAATGCCTTGGAAACAAATAAGATATACGAGAATAGTTTGACAAGTAGTGACAATGACATATAGGTGACGCTCTAATTGGTAAAACAAATGCACTGTAATTTAGGTTGTATATTTATATGTTTACATTCCGATATTTAGATAAATTGGTTGATTAGTTTATTTTTGACAGCTGATTGAAAAAGAAACAACAAGTCGTTTTGTTAAAATGGAAAAAGCAGAGTATCGTGCGGCGATTAAATACTTCGTAATTAAGGGTATGAAAGCTACCGAAATAAAAGATGAGTTACGGGAAACATTAGGTGAATCTGCTCCATCATCCGCCACAATAAGTAGATGGGTAAATGAATTTAAACGTGGTAGAACAAGCTGTATTGATGAAGCGCGCTCTGAAGCACACAAAATCGTGACTTCTAAGGAAATGATTATAAAAATCCATAATATTATTTCGCAAGATCGACGACTCAAAGTGAGAGAGATAGCAGACATGGTAAACATTTCAAGAGAACGCGTACACCACATTTTAACGAAAGAAGTGGACCTTTTCAAGCTTTCGGCAAGATGGGTGCCGCGATTGCTTACGACTGATCAAAAGTTCACTCGTTTGCGCATTTCTAATGAGTATTTGGACTTTTATAAGCGGAATCCGGTTAATTTTTGTAGGCGATTTGTTACTTGCGATGAAACTTGGATGTACTACAGTACACCCGAAAGTAAACAGTCGAAACAATGGTTAGAACGTTTCTGCACCTCCAAAGAAAACCACTTTATCGTCAAACAAGGTGATGGCATCAATTTTTTGGGATTCAAAGGACATTTTGCTTACTGATTACCGTCTTCAGAAAGGTGCCACAATAAACGGACGATATTATGCAGAACTTCTACAAAAATTAAATGTCGAGATTCGTGCTAAACAGCCAGGAATGGCAAAGAAAAAGATTCTGTTAAACCAAGACAACGCTCCCTCGCATACCAGCACTGTTGCGATGTCCAAAATCCACGAGTTGCATTTCCAGTTAATACTGCATGCGCCTTATTCGCCGAATCTAGCCCCTTCCGAATTCCGCCTTTTTCCAAAATTGAAAACGGCACTAGGTGGAAAGAAATTTTCGTCTAGCGACGATCTTATCATTTCGTAAATGAGTATTTTGCAAGCCTTCCGGAATCGCCTTTTAGAGATGGCATAAGGGCATTGGAGCACCGTTGGAATAAATGTGTTGCTCTTTTAGAAGAATATATTGAAAAATAAAAATTATTTTGTATTTAAAAATTCGTTTTTCTTTTCTATTCTCACTACTTGTCAAACTACCCTCGTAGATAAAGAATAAGGAATATTTTCATTTTAAAATTTTCAGCGAGATTTTTTAATTAATTTTAAAGTATGATATTTTTGACAATTTTTTAAGTAAGAATATTTATAGTCTATAAAGGTTTAACTTGCCTTACCTTGCGTATCAAATAAATTAAACAATAAAGAAAATTATTGCATCTAAACAAAAAAATAACACGTCTTAATACTTGAACAAGTTATGAGTACTTTCATTTGGCCGGATGAGACTAAATTTTCATAGAATTGTACGCCCATAAAGAAGTCTAATAATTATTCACTGCGATATGCGCCGTAATTAGAACTATTATAGCTTTTGAAATCCTACGCTGCAAAGGTAAATAACGGTCACTTTAATAGAAATAATAACCGAAATTACTATAAAAATTGAAACAGTTGTTCTAAAACCTGAATGCAATCTTTAATTTTTAATGCTCATGATATTGCTGACCCCCTTTTTTTAAATTATTATAAATATTGCCACAGTTTCTGTGTGTAATATCAATGTTTATAATCGAAGTTATAACAGTAAAATAAAAATTAGAAGAAGAATAAAACATGTTTCAATGAACTGAACTATGTGACATTACATGTAATAAATCAATCTTTGTTACTTTGGTTTAAATGAAATTAAAAACAATTTTTTTTATTTTCTACCGGTACTTTTATTTCTTTTCGAAAACTGACATTGTCTAATCCCTTACTACTTCGTATTCAATTAGTTCATTTGTTCAAGTGTTAATTTTGTTTTCAAGATGACTTTTTTAAATTTATTTTAATCATTAATCAATTAAATCGGCAGTTATACCAGTGACGAGGTTCCAGCCCCGAAGCCCACAAGAAGATGGTATGGACCACGACCGCGGAAGTCTACGTACCAGATTAATGAACTAAGGTTAATATAACCCCTTTCCACAATAATTTTTGTATTCTCTATACGAATTTCGACAACTAAGTTGTCACTGTTAGCAGATATCTGTATCAGCAGTATCTACTGACGGCAACAACTTTGTTGTAGAAAGACCTATACAGAATACGAAAATTAATGTGGAACGGGGTTATATTAACCTTAATTGATTAATTTAATCATCGACCGTTTAGATCAAAATTTACGTATTTTAATCATCGCACGCCTTTCCTTGCATCAAAAATTATAAGCGGGAAAAAACAGTCCCGAAGTATTAAATCAGGTCAATACAATAAGGGATTCAACAGACAAACTTGCTTTTTGCACTGTAGTAATATATTAACAATAATAAATAATAATATTCTATATTTACTATAATAACAATTAAAATAAATAAATACAATACAACAACAATAACTGTTACAATAAATAAATACAATATATAATAAAACGTATTAGAGAAATAAAATATGTAAAGGTGTTTCAAATTTCGCGGTTTTTTTAAAGAATAAATAAAACACATAATCTGCATTCACTTTCAAAAACATTTATTGATAATTGAAGTACCAGTTATGACATTTATATGCGAAAAATAATATCTGCCAAATGGTCTCCTCTTGCAGCTCCACAGACGTCCACTCTTTTGTTAAAATTTTTAATGACATTTTGACATAATCCAGGCTTTATTTCACCAATGACACGAATAATTTCATCTTTCAAAGCAGGAATTGATTGTGGTGATAACCACAGAGAAAATAGTCTAACGGTGTCAAAATCACATGATCTTGGTGGCCAATTAACATCACCGTTTCTTAAGATTACACGTCCAGCAAATGTTTCTCTCAGTAAATCAATTGATTCGTGTGCAACGTGAGATGTAGCGCCATCCTGTTGAAACCACATATCCTCTAGATCAATACTCATTAATTCAGGCCACAAAAATTCGGTTATCATGCAACTATACCGATTACCATTGACAGTTACAGCTTCACTAGCAGCATTTTCAAAGAAGTAAGGTCCAATTACACCAGCTGACCATGATGCACACCAAACAATAACTCGTTTAAGATGCACAGGTTTCTCATGAATAATTCGTGGATTTTCCTAACCCCAAATACGGAAATTTTGTTTATTAACATAGCCACCAAGTTCAAAATGTGCCTCATCAAAAAACATTATTTTTTAGGAAAAATCAGCTGGTTGTTCATTCATGAAATTTACAAATGAACGATGTTTTAAATGATCTAATGGCTTCAGCTCCTGTGTTATTTGAATCTTATATGTCTTCAGAGCTAAATCCTTGTGTAAAATACGCCATGTTGTTGATCCACTAAGTCCAGGTTGTTGTGAACGCCGTCTAATGGACATTTCAGGATCTTCAGCAACACTTTCACGAACCAAACCAATATTTTCTTGTGAACGACCATTACGACTGTATTTTTCATTGTTTGATCTTCCACGGAACCGGTCTCTTGAAATTTTTTAATAATTCAATCAATAGTGCTTTCAGATGGGCGATTATGTAAACCATAAAATTCACGTAATTTTCTAAAAACTCTTTTTACAGAACGCTGATTTTCATAAAATAATTCAACAATTTGAACGCGTTGTTGTACCGTGTACGAAGTCATTTTTATAAATGTCATACATCGCACTTTTTAAATGCCCACATACCCAGACAAATACAGTGCGCCATCTATATTTTATTTATTTTAAAAAACCGCGCAATTTGAAACATCCTTTATGTTAATAATGTGTACAAGGAAGACACAATAATGACGCAGTTAACATTTGGTTTACGTTACTGTTTCCAAAACTTATCTATACTGCAAAAGGCGTTATTTAGTATAAATTCCGGCTGTGGTACGATGTTCTGACATATGTTTTGTAACGTGTATTGTATCTGTGTGCATCCATATTGGTCATTGGTCATGACATTCTTCTTCATAAATTAAGATTTTTCGGCTTCGTTGATTCTCTTTTAAAAATTTTTGGCCCCTATTTTATAAAGGCCCCAAAATGTTTATGCGTTTATGCTACTTTCGGAGTACCTCAAAGCTTCAATTTAGAATCTATTCTTAATTCTTTTTTAATTTGCGCTTTTGCGGAAAACTTAATATAAATATACAGCGCTGCATCCCCAGCATCTGACTGTTTTCACCTGCTAAGACAACTGAGTAAGATCTCCGAATGGTTTTTAGATAACACACTATCTGTCAAAGTCTCGAATTGTAGAATAGTAACTTACTCGAATAAAAGTACGAATATACTTTACAACTATACTCTGGAGAATGCACTGCTTACTCGAAGTGACGAAATCGGAGACCTTGGTGTTTATTTCGATTCGGTTTTGCTAAACATGTTGATTAAACATGTTGGTCTGTCTTGAAAACTATGGGATTCATTCTACGAACTGCTTGAACTTTAGCAGACCCTTATACTATCAAGATTTTATGTTATACATATGTTCGTTCCAGGGTGAAATCACATTTTTTATATTCTACCCTTACTACGAAGTATTTACGGTTTGAAAAAGTACAGAGAAAGATTCTGAAGTTTCTATGTTATTCGATGGACGAGGTATACTTCCCTAATGATATTGATTATAACATATTTCTTGCTAGAACCTACAGTTTCTCTCAACAGCAGGTATAGTTTGGCTTCGGTAAAATTTCTATACAATTTGTTACGCAATAAGATTGATTGTCCACGACTTCTCTCTCCAATTAATTTCTTGGTGCCTAGGTCATCTTATCACTTTATCGGTCAATTACGAAAACTGTTACTCGGATTTCGCCATTTTACATAATGTGCCTTAGTGTAAATTTGTTTTCTAATCATCGTGATATTCATTATGGCACCCTAAATGAGATGTTTGAGTATGCGACATTTTACTTTTGTCGTAATAGTTTTTAAGCGGTATTCTACTGCATGATTAATGAAGGTACATGAACTACATTTATGTCCAATTACTGGCATTTCTTTGTAATAATATTACATATACTTCCATGCATGAGTAGTATGTGTATAGTATAAATAGATGTAGATGTATTTGTCGTGTAATCTATTTGTGTTGTTCTGTAAATGGAATCATGTGTTATACTAATAAATGATAAAATCAAATAAATATTCCATTTGAAAATATTTTGGTGTGCGTATATATATATGGAAAAATCCCAAAGCACGCTTTTGTAAATTAAAGATACAAATAATTTCTGGCGATGTCCCCCAGAATTGAATACCATACAGCCATGCAGCAATACAATGAAAATTTACAAAATACACACACTTGCAGCTTCTTGAGTAGATACTGTTTTTATCAGAGGTCAAGTAGACCAGGTCATAGAGTTAACAATCGAGAAGTTTATGTTTATTAGAAGTAAAGGATTCTTCCACAACTTCTTTCATCACGTTTTCTGTTTTTCCATTAACTCGTTCTTATAAACTCCTTTCGTTACCAACAATGTATCATCTGCATATAGGTAAAGTGTGTCTGACTGTTTATGTATATTTAAAATAAAAGAGGATGCAAAATGGAACCCCGTTGAATACCATGATTTATAGTCCTTATTTATTAAAGAAAAAAATTTTTTTACCATAGTGATGAAATGCGTATACCCGCACAAGTTTTCATTAATTATCACTTCAAAACACAATATTGTTTAAACATTGACTTTTCCGAACGACATCTCTTCGGATGCCTTTCTTCTGCTGGTTTCCATTCAGCACTTTGGCACTTTATTTCGGACTCATAAATGTCACATTTTGCCGCGAATAATCATCACAGAATCTAAACAGTGCTTCTCTTTCCTCAAGTAAGGCAATGGCTGGTTTTTCTGCGGAAAGGATAGTGAATGCCTTGTGCATTCTTTTGAATGCACAAGGCATTCTTTTTGTCATCTTTTAAAAGGTAAACTATTACAGGCGTATATTTCATATGTTTTTAGACAAGCTAAAGCAAAAACTTATTGAAAGATTTAGTTAAGAAAAAAATTATTTTCAAGGCAGGTCACAGTTCCGCACAAGTGCTGATGCTATGACAAAAATGAACGAATTAGGCTTCGATATGTTGCAACGTTGTTACAACGGCCCTATTCATCGGACTTAACACCATCAGAATATCACTTTTTACAACGTCTGAAAATAGACATTTTCAATAAACAACAATGCTAAAGCTTCTGTAGATGTGTATTTTAACGAACATGAATGCTATGAATTTTGTCAAGATCATCTCTGACCCATGCGAATCTAGATGGGGAACATGTTAAGAAATAACCACAATTTCAAACCTAAATCCTAAGTCCTTTTCTTTACTTTTATTCCACGTCTTTTTTGGCCCATTATTTCATAAGTTAATAAGTTAATTTTAGTGAAAATCTTCAGTATTTTCAAATAACAATTTTAGCTTAGACAACCTAATATACATAAGTACTTATAATCTGTAAATATTTGAATTTATACAAATTTAGTTAAAGTTCTTTTGTTGTTAATATGCACTTCAAATTTATTGAAATCAAAACTAGTTCACATTTCTAATTTTACCTTAATTTCATTGCATTAATTAGGAACGATATTCATTTTAATGCTAATCAATTTAAACCAAGGGGCAGTTATCTAAAGTAACTGTTTATAAGAAAGTAACACAATCGTTTAGGCTTTTAGACGTCGTTCGCACTTTCATGTGTGACGATTAACCTATTTACTGACTTTTCTATTTGATTCACTCCAATTAAAATTATAGCAAAAAATGGGCTGCTCTAATAATATAAGTAAGAGTTGTAAGAAAGTAAATATTATTAGTTTCATTAAAATATATGTATGTACGTGTAAAACTGAAAAGAATGACAAACATAATTCAAATAACGGTTTAATATTCGATTTTTAATGATTTTTAATAATAAGATGTATGTATCCAAAAGATAAGTCAAACAAATCATATTAATTATTTTCTATGTTATTTAAATTAAGTTCTGCATATAAAACTGGAATAAAACACTAGATAACTTTTAAAGACTTCATTGTTTTTGAAAGTATATTCCACGGAGATTAATGTACTTTTACATGTACTCGAACCAACTCGGGAAGCAGTTATTCCACCGTTTCTGGGTACAGCCAAATTGCGTTTTTGAAGGTACGAGGGAGCGTTTTTATATTCGCGGAATGGGGGACAAGGGGTGGAAATAAAAAAACCAAATTATTTTTCTTTTTCAATATATTCACCTGCAAGACGGATACATTTTTCACATCTTTCAATTAATTTATTTATACCCTCATAAAAAAATGATTTCTCTTTATCTGCAAAATACGCCGAAACTGCCTCCTTGACTTCATCATCGGCAGTAAATTTTTTACCCCGCAGCTCTTTTTTCATTTTCGGAAACAGGTAATAATCACTCGGGGCCAGGTCTGGGCTGTAGAGTGGGTGATTGACAATTTCGAAGCCCACCTTATGCAGGGCAGCTAACGCAACGCGGCTCTTGTGGACGGGCGCGTTGTCGTGCAAAAGCAGAACACCTTTTGTCAATTTTCCCCGTCTTTTCTCTTTAATGGCTTCTTTTAGTCGCTCTAATATTGAAGCGTAATATTCTCCGGTTATAGAAACACCTTTATCTTTATAATCAATCAACAATATTCCTTCCGAGTCCCAAAATACCGTTGCCATGAGTTTCCCAGCTGATTATGATACTTTAAATTTCTTGGAAGGTGCTGTGCCCTTTTTATGCCACTGCATGGAGTCTTGTTTGGACTCAGGTTCATAATGATGAACCCAAGTTTCGTCTCCAGTAACAATTCCACTGAATACACCATCCTTGTCTTCATTACAGAGGTCCAAAAATGCACGCGAACACTCTACGCGCTGTTGTTTTTGCGGCGGCGTGAGCATTCTCGACACCCATCTTGCGCTGACCTTAGACATGCCGAGATGATCGTGTAGGATTTTAAAAATTGTTGTATCTGATACTCCAACCATTTCTGCGAGTTGTTTCTTCTTTAGTCGAGCATCTTCGAGTACAATTTGTTCAACTTTTTGGATAAGTGCTGGCGTGGTCACCTCAATGCTCCTGCCCGGCCTCGGGTCGTCTTCAAGGGATTCCCTTCCTTGTTTAAATAAACTATGCCACTTGTACACCATGGTTTTTCCTGGACAAGAGTCGCCGTAAACCAATGACATCTCATTCGTTATGGTCGCGACTGATTTTCCTTGCCTGGTAAGGAACTTTATAACGGCACGATATTCGATTTTTTCCATATTTCACTTTTCACTCCTGATTATGTTACTTGGTTGACGATAGCTCAAAGACTAACTGTCTAATAACAATGAAACTTCGTATTTATACTAATCATGAGTCGCCGCACAGGCCACGCCCCCAATGCACCTACTCACCCCTCTACAACCCGCTCATTCCGCGAATATAAAAACGCTCCCTCGTATCAAGTGCTCCTTCTGACAACTGGAACCTTTGACTTTGATTTTCGGAATGGTAAACAAATCGTTGAGACTTAGGTTCGGGCTGTACAGAGGACGGTCCAACAATTCGACGTTTTGTTGCGTTAAAAATTCAATCATCTTACGTGCTGTGTGCGAACTTGCATTGTCTTGGCGGAGGATGATTTGTCGTTTGGGGTTGATTTTCCGAAGCTCAGCGATTACTTGCTGCAAACACATGGTTGTATACTAATCGGCAGTAACAGTTCTTTGAACTTTTAGAGGAATTGTTGTTGCATGACCTGTTTTCAAGACGAATGTCGCTGGCAATTTTTTGGAGATACTTCGAGATGAATCGCTTTTCATCACCTTGGAGCACCCAATCAGACTATTGGCGCTTTTTTCTGGCTCGTATGAATAAATCCAAGATTCCTCACCACTGACAATGTTGTGCACGTTTTTAAAGTTTCCAGCGTTGAAGCTATCTAGAGTTTTTTAACACCAATTCATCCAATCTTCTTTTTGTTCTTCGGTCAACAGATGCGATATCCAACAGGAAACTAGTTTTTGTACACACAATTCTTTGTGCAAAATTTAATTGAGGTCTTGATGCTTCCATCTGGCGATGTGTCAGATGTCGGTCTTCGTTGATGATCTTGCCAACAGCGTTGACGTTTTCCTGAGTGACTGCCATTTTTGGTAAACCTACTCTTGTCTAAGATTAATCTATCTACGTTTGAATCTTCCATACCAACGAGAAATTGTTGTCTGATGTGGTGCTTCCTTACCGAAAACAGAAATCAACCCGGCGAGGCATTCTTGTCGAGATAATTGTCTTCGAAAGTTATAAAAAATTATTTCGCCAAAATGTTCTCCGTTTAATTCCATTTTTCAACTAACACGTTATAGCGTAGGATACCGTGAGATACTGGCACATGAAACAAATAGCACTACCAGAACTTATCTATATGCAAATAATATATTAATTGCAAAATATAGAAAATCACCAAAAAATATCATGATATGGAACGAAAGGTTAAAAAAATAGTCATGAAGATAAACGAAAATTAGACAAAGACAATGATAAGAAATAGAGAGGATAAGACATACAATTAGAACAAACTATCCTAGAACAAACTAAATATCTTAGCAAGACCTAAGGCGGAACTATAAAATTATGGAAAAAAGCAAAGCTACATGTAAGCTCTTTAATAGTATTAAACATACCTTCGTAATCAAGAAAAAAAAACCCAAACAAGTCAAAATAGACATATTCCAGGAAGTAGTAATGCCAATTTTAATATACGGATCTGAATTAGAAAAGTAGGATACGAAGCGTAGGAACGAGGTTCTTGAGAATAAAGAATAACAACTATAGAGAAATCCTTGGAACTACCTCAATACAGACCACAACAGAGGAAAATCAGTAGAGATTATGGACACATATGTTAAGAACGGATGAAAGTAAAGTAGTGAAGAAGGTATACGAAGTGAAAACAATAAAAATGGCAAAAATGGGCTCACCAAGAAAGTCCTCGATAGACGACGTTAGAAGCACAGCAGAAGAGAGAGAAACAGATTGAAACTAAATTGAAAAAGAGACAAAATAGGAGCGGTTGAAGAGAAGCATGTAAGCCTAAGCCAAGGAACTAACTTTACTTCCTCATCGTCATATACTCGAAAAAGCCTACATAAGCTCTTGGCTGTTGAAATAAGTGAAAAAAACTATTCTGAGATCAGCAGTCTTTAAGAAAATGAGTGTGGTAGAATATCTATGGACGTTTCGGAATTCTATTTCTTTCGTTTTCAATATAAAGTCCATACAATCAATGGTGAAAACAATTTAAGCTAACCTAAATAAGGTTTACCTGTTGTCCCCAATATTAACATGTGACTATAGCTTTTATTTTCACACACGAAGAAATTGTTCAACTTAAAATTATAATACGTTAAGCTTGCTTTCGATTTCCTATGAAGATTTTGCATTGACAACGCTAAGTTAATCATCATTTCATTTCCAGACTGCCCCAGTAAGAATTGTATTTCTTTGGCAGAACGAGTTGGGATATTTTTCATATTCTATTCTTCCTTTTCCTTGATTTATTTAAGTTCGGTACAAGTATTATTTATGTTCTAGTACATTGTACCTTATAATATAACATAATTTCGTAATCGATAATTTGGCCTGATGCTGTTCGATAAATAAATTATTGTTATTAATATTATTATTATATATATATATATACTGGTGTCTTTGTAATACAAATATTTCGAATTGTCTAAAAGACAATTTCTTAGGTTGTTATATTCCCCTTGAAAACGATGTATTAGACTGTATTGTTCGTAAATTGAAAAACATATTAACATGTTATGCAAAATAATTGGTTTTATTCTCTACAGTGTCATTTTTTGTATGATATTATGAGTAAAATATTAATAAAATAATTACGATAATTTTTTGTTTATATCGTTTAATAAAAATATCAAATTCAGTACAAAACATAATTAAAATTAATTTTAAAAATTTTTTGAAATAATGTAAACCTTACAAACACCTGCAACCTAACATTATACACACTACCTAAAAAAGAAAACTGTATAAAAATAGTCACTAAATCGGAAACAGTTTTTTTCTCAAAGCTCTCTTCTAATTAGATATGTTCCAAGTGAAGGTTATTGCTTAACCTTATTTATACTATGTAGCAACAGGTGGCGCTACGGAGCAACCTTTCGATATATAATTTATATTGTACCGGTCTCAAACTATTTAGTTATTATTGGATATATGAAAATCGTTTTAATATCAATTTAATAAAATTTTCATACAAAAACACCGAGAATTCAGTTTTTCTTATCAATTTTTCCCTTTTTACGTTTTTAAATAATTGCCCGTACACCAATTTTTTAACCTACATAAAAGTTCTAAATCAGTTACCAAAATTGTGTAAAATAGTAATTTACTCACTTTCCTGGGTTCGAGTCCTGCGCGGAGAGGAGACAAAAATTTGTTTTTAATTTCTGTAATACGTACTGGATGTATAAAGCTGTTAAAATTAGAATTTTTCAATTTATCACCGTAAAAGCGCATAATTACATGGAATTAATTACCTACCGTGGATTTTCATGTAATAACTGTCTCCATAATGCAATTTATGGCACATTAGAAGGACTATAATTAACTTGTTCCGTGGTCTAATGGTCAGGAAGCATTCACAGAGAGAATGAGATCGTGGGTTCGAGTCCCAGAAAAAAATTTGTGTATTACGTATACGATGTATAATGTGGTTGAAATTAGAATTTTTCAGTTTAGCATCGTAAAAGCCCATAATTATAGTTCAAAGCTTTCTTTCGACAGTCCTAAATAACGAAGACATTTAGACTTGCTAAAATATAAATGTGAACATATAAGAATTTCATTCGAACGAAATCATTGAAAATGGTAATAAAATAATCACTTCCATGTCTATTTACTAGAAGAATATAGTTCACAATCTCCGATAATATATCTTTGTCAGTCGTCTCTATACATTAGTGTTAAAATTTTACTTCTACCAACTATATATATATATATATATATATACATATATATATACACGCTAATTTATTGAACAATAATGTACAAGTACAGTCATGTACACGAAAACAGCAATGGTCTTAAATATGCTGAAATATCACTTTGTACGTTAAATAAAAGAAATTCAAGTTTATTGAACTCTTTATTCCAACATGTTACATATCTACGAGTATTTATTAGAAGAATATAGTTCACAATCTCCAAAAATATATCTTTGTCAATCGTCTCTATTCATTAGTGTTAAAATTTTATTCCTACCAACTATATATATATACATATATATATATATAAACATACATATACTATATATATATATATATATACATGTATACGCTAATTTATTGAACAAGTACAAGTCCAGTAATGTACACGAAAACAGAAATGGTCTAAAATATGCTAAAATATCACTTTGTACGTTAAATAAAGAAATTCAGGTTTATTGAGCTCTTTATTCCATGTTACATATCTATAACAATAAATAACTAGATTTCTTAATATCAGAGAGAAAATAAAACTGCTTATATTCTTGGACAAACATAATAATTGTGGATTAAAATAGCAGTCATGCCAAAATACTAACCAAATATCATTTTTACTTAGTTAATTGGATTGAAACACAATATCGACATCTGCGGACCAACGAGTTCACCAGTTGCCTACATGTCTCTGTTGAAATTGATTGACATTCGCCTTGGCATATTCTCCACAGATCGTCAATATTTTGCGACTCCACCCATAAATTTTCAATGGGGTATAAGTCTGGCGATTGTGCCGGCCAACCCAAAACGTGACTGTTATTATCTAGAAAACATGTTTTCGCTTTACGAGAAACAAGCTTCGAGTCGTTAGCCTGCATATGAAACCGTCTTAGTGGCATTTCTTTCTCTGCATATGGTAGAAGCACAGTTTGTAATATATTCACGTAGATATCAGAATTCATTATGCCTTCTATCTTGTGTAAAGGGTCTACGTCATGCCAAGAAAAATACTCACACAGGGTGATGCTTGAGCCTCCGAATTTTACCATCCCTTTGGTGCACTGTGGTTGAAATGCTGTCAATGGTGGTCTTCACACGTGTTGTTGATAAGCACCGGAATTAAATAAAACTATTTTAGGTTCATCGGATTACAGTACATTACATCTACTTTGTATTTGCCTTTTATTTATTACTGGTACCTTCCTAGACCTTTTTGTACGCAACTCTCCTTGAATCCATATTCATCTAATAATGGAGGTGCTTATACATAGGTGTAGCTCTCTTTTAATTGCAGTTGAACTTATGAACGGTGTCTTCTTTGCACAAGTTATAATATTTCTCTCTTCTCTAGGGCTAGTTTTCCTTTTTCCACCACGATTTTCATTAATTTTTCTCCAGTTCTTAGCGTTTGCAATTATTCTCGTTGAAAATTAGACCGTATTTTGTATAAACTTGTAGCTCTTGCTTCTATTAAGCAGGTCGAGTATAATTGTTTTTTTTTTCCGATGAACAATGTTTTGCTCTGCCCATATTACAACAGAAATGAATGATTAAAATTTTGTTGAATTATCTGCTTCTGGGCTTCCGGGTTGGAACCGCAGCTCTGGTACACTCCGCGCAACATGAATAGGACCACCCGACTTGTTGCAAGCTTTCGGTGGTTTGAAAAACAATTCATTTACTAAAAATACAATGCAAGTTTGTAATGGTATGATATGGCAAATAATACGCATTATTGCGCAATAGTGACTAACGTTATGCATTGGGTGACGTAAGTACCACATACATATAAAATGCACCGCGCCGGTTGGATACGACCAGTATTTAATAGTAAGCTACCGGATGAGTGTCGAGTTACAACGTGTATCCGGATAAACAAACATCTGTAATTAAGGGTATTGTGCAACGATGGGACGACAGAAGTGCTTAAGTATGGACGAAATTGGAAAAATTAAAGCGTTCCATCAAGAAGGGTATTCCCCAAGGGCTACTGCCCTTGGAAATAAGTCGATCACACCAGGTTGTGAACAATTTTATTAAGGATCCCGAGAATTATGGAAAACGTTTTAAAGGGCGAACAACATCCGTTACAACTAAGAGAGAACGTCGAGCCATATTACGCGAAGCATCGAATTCGGCATTAACGGCAAGACAAATCGCGAATAACGTTGGAACGAATGCATCTGTAAGAACTGTACAGAAGTTACTGAAGACCTGTCCGCATTTAAAACGTTTGAAAATTAAACGACGGCCTCCTTTAAGGGAATTTCAGCTCACTGTACGTCTTCAGTTTGCTCGAGCAAAAACGGGGTGGACAAGAGAATGGCAAACTGTTATTTTCAGTGACGAGAAGAAGTTTAATTTAGATAGCCCGGATGGGTTTTCTTATTATTTCCACGATTTACGTAAAGATGAAGTGATTCAGTCACGAAGGCGAGCCGATGTTGGTTCAGTCATGGTATGGGGAGCTGTTTCCTATAACGGACCTGTTGATTTAGTAATAGTGAAGGGCAGACAGAATTCGGAAAAGTACGTCCAGCTGCTGCAACAGGTGAAAGACAAATTTTCCAACGTTATGGCAGGTGGGCCATTTATTTTCCAACAGGATAATGCCAGTATTCACACCGCGCGCATTGTTCGACGCTGGTTTCAAGAACAAGGCATGGAGGTTCTCGATTGGTCATCGCTCTCCCCCGACCTGAACATCATAGAAAATGTTTGGGGATGGTTGTCGCGTAAATTTTACTCCAATGCTACCCAATTCAGTTGCGCTGACGAACTAGAGCAGGCGCTGAAACGAAGTTGGGCGGAACTTCCCGTTGACTACTTGAGAACCCTGTATAATTCCATTCCATCCCGACTATTTGAGGTTATAAGAAATAATGGCAAAAGTACTCATTATTGAACAATAAAGTATTTTGTTATTGCAAACAAATCTTTTATTTTGTAGATTGGTCGTATTCAAGTGGCGTTTAATTACTCTACTTATTGTCATTAGTAACGTACATTTGCACTGACTTTTACAAAAATTATATTTGGTACCTACATACATCTTTTTATCAACCCTCTTATTTTCGAAAATAACAATTCCAGCGTGCTACCATGTTTATACCAACTACAAATGTCATATATGCAGTTGGTCCTATTCATGTTGCGCGGAGTGTATAACTGCCGACGTTTCGTACCCACTCATATGGGACATCTTCAGGGCTCAACTACTGCTACTATCTGTCGCACTGAAAACAGTTTTCAGTGCGTAATATTACGAAATTGTTTCTTTAGCTCTATTCTTCGTTCTTAGACATATAATTCTATAATAAACTTCTGAGCAAAATTGACGTATTCAAAATAATTTCTTTTTATTACTTTTATTTTATTTTAAACTACAGTATCTATGTTATGTTATAATTAAATTATTTCAACTAATTTTTGACAAATTAAAATAGTATTATTGAACAAAAAACATAAATAAATAGCAGAAAGAAACAACAATATCAAATGAATGAAAACGGTGTTGATAAAAATTTTCGACAAAGATGTTGGAGAAATTAAATCGTAAGAATTTAAATTCAGTCTGGGCTATGCTATTGGTCAGGTCGTGAATGATTTCCTAAGTAATATTCTCCCATTCTTGTTCAAGTTCTTTTAGATTCGTAGAAGCAGGTAAGTGGCGCCCGACTGAACGTTTTAGTGTATCCTACAGATGCTCTATGAAGTTCTTCCTGTTGCACAGTCCACAGTAATCAATGATAGTTTACTGCCTCTCTAACAGGGCGGGGCTAGCATTATCCAGTATAAATATGGAATTGTCTCTGGTAAATGGATCAAATGGTAACGCATATTCTACGATGTTACTTACATATTTACATATAAATGTGCATTCATGGGTCTCCGTATAGGAACCAAATCTGTGCAACCATCAAAAGATATTCCTTCACAGAACATTATTGATCCACAAGAAAGTGGGATTCTCGGAGAAATATTTCAGGAAGCAAACCTCTTTCCTCCTTCTTCTACTTTTGTTTCATCTGAAAACAAAACTTACTTCCAGTCGTCAATAGTCCAATTTCCCTTGTCAAACGTAATCTAGAAATCCTTTGCTCTCTGGTGAGCAGTGGTGTAATATCTGGTTTTATACTGTATAATCCTCCTTCATTAAGTGTTCTTCTGACCGTTAGTGCCGAAATTGCTACATTTTAAGTTACTGCTAGGGCTCCGCTATGCTCATGTCTGATAGATCATTTGTTTTTAAGCGACTTGCTCACCTCTTGCGTCTGTAGACTTCTTACGACTTTGTCTTGGGATTATATAGTAACTTCGTTTGTTGAAACGTTTAGCCGTTCGACTAATTATTGATTGGCTAACTTGCATATCCCTGGCTATGCTCATTGTTAACTATAGTTACCACTTTCACTGCTTCTTCTACTAAGTTGTGTAGACTATGCATTTCTTCTATTCTAATCCCACTAGGAGATTTATTGTTTCATTCAATTAACGAAATTAGTTTTTAAAAAGGCACTAACAAAACAGAATTTTTAGCCCTTTAAGGATCACTTTAAACAGCGTTAAATGTCTTACTGATCAGCAAATGCTCAATGTTACTGTACATACGTCAAACAATTGAAACGTTTACCTGTAATGACAGAGGATATCCTAGACTAACTGCATAAAATATTTAATGATTCAAAACTTCGACAAATTACAAGAAATAATGATAAAATTCCCTTATGCGTTAATTTTGTCTACGCAGATTCTATTCAAAATGGATTCCTAAGCTCTCAAATTTTGTGAATTAATAGTTCGAATAATAAAATGGCTTAGTGTAGAGTATCGCACATCTAATGTGAAAGATATACATGAGAGGTTTAAAATTTGCATGAGTATATATATGAAATATTGGGTTCTCCAGATTTACGCTTTCTTCAGACAATGTTAAGTGTTGAGGATTAATAATTAAGAGTTTTCTCTTTTTATGATGAAGAGAATTAATAACAGTCAAGAAATACTTTGCACATGCAAATTACATTTTAGAAGCTCTCGTGACCTGAATAAATTTTAAATTCGGGAGATAGTTAAGTTAGGTATATCACAAAAAAAGTTTGAATTAAAAAATAGAAAGTAGCTATGCCAATACTTCCCAGTAAGGATTTTCTGTCTTTGGAGTATTAAATTGCATCTCATATAAAACTATAAATAACGATTAAGTACCAAACATTTCAATACTTCCAACTTTATAATTTTTGTTTCTTGTTAATGATTTTGGATGGCAAAGGAATATTAACCCATAAATAAATAATTTTTTAAACATAACGTAGATAGTTTTGAGTATAATATTACATTTAAAACTATAGATAATGACTAGATGCCAGACGTCAAAGTACTTGCAACATTATAATTCTTGTTTCTTGCTAACGATTTTGGATGATAAAAGAATACTAAGTCATAAATAAATAATTTATTTAAACATAAAATTAACAAACATAAATAGTTAACAATAATAAATACATCTAGTAAGTGAATATCACTTATGGTTGATAGCCAGATTGTAAACCAAGAGGTAGAGGCATGTCGAAACTACGACCGTACGACGAATATCCATGTCCACCGTGATCTTCGTGTGATGAGGAATGGCTATTGGAATGTGAATAGATTGGCTTGGCAACGATTTCGTACGTAGTTTGCTTGCTTCCCCCGCCAGACAGTGATTTGAGTCCAATGATGGCCGATAACATCAGAGAAATTAAACCGGTCATTAAAGCTTTTCCGGCAAGGGCTGCCAATGCCCCAAGAGCTAGTGCCATTAGAGTACCTTTCATCATAGCACCGGCCGCCAATAACATTCCCAAGCCGCCGCCTCCCTTCTTTCCACCGCCATAACCACCTCCCTTACGTGCTGTTTCGATGCTGTTGGGGTCGAACAGATTCAATTTGATGGCATGTGAATTTAAATAACCCGTAACTTTTTTCATGAGGAACGCATCTAGTCTGGCGTCGGGATCATTGGGGAAGTCCCTGGCTAATTCGGTTACGATATCGGCTGTATTCACTTTCGCACTAGTACTTTCATCACGAACTAATTTCACTCCCGGCAGTAAACTGTAATCATCTTGTTCGTTTAATTTTTCTACCCAATTAACTATGTCCAATTTGAGGCACGTGGTCGAATATGTGGTCGCACAGTCTTTGTTCAACGATTTTTTAAAATCACCACGTTCACCTTTAGTAGAATCGTCCGATAATACGTATCCAAGTAATAAAAGTGTAAACACTAACACTAAATGTTTATAATTAGAGACCATGTTGTTATGGTGCCGATAGACAAACTGATGCTGTTTAGAAGTTTATGCCTATATTTATACTAAAACTAGATTATTAAAAAAAAGTGTGATACATTCATTTTTTTTCCAAATTATGTCCATCAGCAAACACCGAATAGACTTAGTGGAGCAAGAAGTAATTGTGAGAGCAGCTGACCATTAAGTTGTTTCTAATTATAACGAGCATAGGGGCCATGTTCACTTAATGTAAATCCACTATCACCGTCCTGTTTTATTTTATTTTTCAATAACTGTTTCATTATTCGCACCTTTGGAATACAATTTTAGTAGTCTGTAAGACTAGATACATTCACTTTTAAGGCCGGGCAGACGTTCGTGTTATTCTAAACTTTGTTCTATCAAGAGCGGATGAATTTTCATAGCAAGAAAGTAAGGCAAAACAATCGCTCTATATTATCGAGGTTGTAGTAGTGTAGTCGTTCTACATTTCTCTCCTGGATCCTCCTCTTTTTTTTTTAATTAGAGAACTACATTACAATTTACGTTTTAGAAAATTAATAATCGAGATTATTTAGGTCAGAAATTCCTAAATAACCGACAGTGGGAAGTAAATCTTCTGCTATGCAAATAGTGTTTGTTTATTAAACGTAATGTGATATACATAAATGCAGTTTGCATGCAACATAGTCACTAGAGATATTTTACATAGCTGCACTTTTAAAGCGGATTTTCTTTTTGAAAGTAAGTGATTTTAAAATTGTTATTAAATACTCCAAAATTGTATTATTTTAATTATGCACTGGCTTTAAATGACAGAACGAACTTATCAATTGCTTTGTGTTGCTTCATTCATACAAAAAAATGTTAAAGTATTCATCGTGAATAAAGAAAGTAAGTTTTATTGTTTATTTAGAAATGTATTTTTCACTTCGTTGCAAATTAACGTTCGCCTCTTATAACTTGTTTTATTTGTTTGCGTCGTCAATTGTTGTAGGCGTATTATTTTCAAGCAATAACTAGTAAATATGTTTACGACTTTAGTGTAATGATTAGCTTATAGTAAGAGTAGAATAAATAATATTCATTGCAAAATTAAATAAAGGTGTTTCAAATTTCGCGTTTTTTTAAAGAATAAATAAAATACATAATTTGCATTCACTTTCAAAAACTTTTTATTGGTAATTGAAGTATCAGTTATGATATTTATATGCAAAAAATAATATCCTCCTAATTGCCTCCTCTTGCAGCTCCACAGACGTCCCCTCTTTTGTTAAAATTTTCAATGAGACTTTGACATAATTGAGGCCTTATCTCACCAATGATACGAATAATTTCATCTTTCAATGCAGGAATTGATTGTGGATTGTTTATGTAAACCTGACTTTTCACATAACCCCAAAGAAAATAGTCTAACGGTGTCAAATCACATGATCTTTGTGGCCAATTAACATCACCGTTTCTTGAGATTACACGTCCTGGAAATTTTTCTCTCAATAAATCAATTGATTCGTGTGCAAAGTGAGGTGCAGCGCTATCCTGTTGAAACCACATATCCTCTAGATCAATATTCATTAATTCAGGCCAAAAAAATTCTGTTATCATCTGACGATATCGATCACAATTGACAGTTTCAGCTTCACCAGCAGCATTTTCAAAGAAGTAAGGTCCAATTACATCACCTGACCATAGTGCACACCAAAGAGTAACTCGTTTAGGATGCATAGGTTTCTCATGAATAATTCGTGAATTTTCCCCACCTCCTTCTCACTTCCTCTTACGGAAATTTTGTTCATTAACATAGCCACCAAGTTCAAATTTCATCGAAAAACATTATTTTTCGAGAAAAATCAGCTGGTTGCGAGCACTTTCGTTAATAACGTAACAAATCTCCTGCGTTTCATTGTACGTCCTTCTGCAAAGAAAATTGAAATAATTAAATTTAGTAATGAATTTGATGTGCAATACCTTTTTAGATTTGCTAAAACTGAAAATATTAAGTATCGGGAAGTAAGACGGAACCAACCCTTGGCAATATTCCCCCTTCGTTCTTGAAATAAGTAACGTTGCCGTACATGATTTGAAGATAATTTAGACATCGTTTGAAGGTAATAAGTGTTATGGATAGCCAATTTCAGCGACAATCAACGATATTGTTAGAAAACTTCACTTCATGTACTGCCGAATCATTATATGAAGCTGCGAGAATTATGAGATGTTATGAAGACTTCAGATGAACAAATAGAGTTTTTCAAGTTATTACATATGTGAAGACATATGCAAACGCTTTCAGCCAAATAGGTCGAAGACTGAACATTTCCAAGCTGTGTTTGGAAATCTTATAATATAATTATTCTGATTTTTTGCGTCTCTTACAAGCTTTTGATAAGATTTGTGTTTAGCGTTACTCACCTGAGAAAGAATAACGTTCAGATAATGGATTCAAGTATTTAAAACGGGTAACTAGTGATTGTCGATTTCACTTATATACTTTTGGAGTCATTGGCCACACTTTTTTCTAAGCTGCTTCTTTAGTTGCTCACGTTTCGTTCACTTGTGTCGGTAAGTGAAGCAGCAGTGGTAGAGACACTAATTTAATCCGGAGATTTAGAAGAAAAGATGGCTACTGTCTTTTTTTGGGAATATACATCATGTAGTACCTCTCAATATCTCGAGAAAAGGAGAACTATCACATAGGAATATTACACAGCATTGTTGAACAAGTTGTGTATTGTAATGTAATGTACCATCATTAATTGCAAAAGAAGAGATGTCTCATTTACATTAACAATTGGTATCCCACGTACTTTTCCTTTCTTCTTCCTTGTTCTTCAATTTAAAAAAATGCCTGGTTTAGAAAGCATTCGGTTGAGTCGACGAGATAACATCTAGTAATAAAAAATGATGAACACTGCTGAACTGTGAAGCTGGAAGGGGACTATCTAGACAAATGAATATTTGCTTTATAAGTACAATTGTTTATTTGGTCAGGCCGAGAACATTTAATTCTACTCTTGTACAATGCTGTTTATTGAAATTCCAGCACAAAGGAAACAAAAATGGGGACATGGACAAACGGTAACCTTATTTCCTACAAGAAAGTGCAGCGTCGTCCGTGGTATACTGATCATGTTGTAGTAAATCCTCCTCCTTTTCATGGATGAAAGAAAGGCAAAAGTTGTGGATCTGATACTGTATTTGGGTAGTGTTTAATAGCCCTACTGCTTGTAATAAAGAAGTTCTACCATCTGAACTAATTATACCTTAAATATATGATTCTGGTTTTCATTGTACATTAGAATTTTCGATAACTGTGGAAAGGGGCTAATGTATTTTCAGAAGGAGACGAGAAGATCAATGGTGTCACGTTACCATTTGCTACTAGTGTGTTAGATAACGTACCAGAAGTTGAACTCTAATCTGTCAACAGTAGATTCTTCTTGAAGCCATTGTCTTAAAACTTTCATGGTTATAATGCTATGGCGTTCTATATTTCCTACAGTGAGAAGTCCATTCGCGAAGACCAACTATCCGTCCTTTCTTCTTTTTCCAACGCACTTAACTGAACATAAGTAATTCATTCCCATCTTTGAAGCGGAATTGTAGAAAAATAAACTACTGATATTGACTGATTGAAAAACTAGCTAGACAAATATCAATACACATAGCTTTACTTCCGAGAAGTACCCTATTCCTGTAAATTTGCTTTGCAACTTACCTTATAAGGTTTCAAACAACTGAATTTGTAGTTTTTGGTGCTACATTTTCAGTATTGTACGAGGGCTGATCGCTTTGGTCCGCCCCTGACCCATTTATAAACCAAAACAATTATTCATCTTCACGTCGTATTCTAACCCGCTATGTATAGACTTACGCTACAAACTTATACGGCTGAAACTGTTAAACTGTGCCTACAATAGACACCCGAGGTCGAGACAGTCACATATCAGTACCAAAATGAACTGTGTCGAGCAACGAGCGGTGATTAAAAACTTGTGTTTAAAAAGATGACCCCAACTCAAGTTCGTCAAGATTTCAAGATTTGGTGGATATATTAAGGGAATCTGCAGTATCATATGATATAGTTAAAAGGTGGTGTCGTTAATTTAAATGTGGTAAACAGTGCTGTACAGACGAACATGCAGATGGAGCGCCCATAACCGTTACTACCTAAAAGAATGTTAAAAAGTTCCATGATCTCGTGCGGCAAGATCGACTATTAGTTGAAGATAGTGGTCTCTCATATCATGTAGTATATAATATAATTACTGCCGAATTAAACATGAATAATTGTCTGCAAGATGGGTACCATGAATGTTAACAGATGCACACAAGAAAATTCGAAAAGACATTTGTAGTCGCCTTTTGATACGATATAGCCACGACAAATTCTTGCCCGAGTCCTGGATTCATCATTATGATGGCGAAATCAAAATACAGAGTAAGGAGTAGACACATCGTGGTTCGCCACCGCCGAGAAAATTAAAGATACAACCTTCGGCAGGGAAGGCTATGCTATCCTTATTCTGGGATGCCGAAGACATAATATGAGTAAATTTCCTGCAGAAGGAGGTCACATTTATAGGTGCTCATTATGCCACTTTAATTTCCAAATTATGTGACGCGACAAAAGAAAAACATGAAGTTGTGCAAAGATTTTCTCTTGTATAAAGAACCCAGTCACAGGCCCACAAAAGGCACAGCTGCAATAGAGCAGGCAGGCTTCGAATTGGTTGATCATCCTCCGTATTCGCCAGATTTGCCCCCCAGCAATTACTATCTGTTCCTTAAACTTAAAAAACACTTACGTGGTAAACGATCTCCATCAAATAATGATGTGAAATGTGCGGTAAATCAGTTGTTTGCAGAGCTTAAATGCTTTTTTTTCGGGAAGCACTGGTAATGCTCGAAAATCGATGGGAAAAATTTATTAACCTTAATGGAGACTACGTAGAAAAGTAAAAGTAAAATATTTGCGAATTTTTTATTGTGAGTGGTTAAAAATATTATCTTCAGGTTGTTAAAGAGGAATGTTAAAAAATTATATCCTCCTGAAATATTTAAAATACCTTGTACATATAAAAGAAACATTCGTGCGAATAAAATATCAATAAATACTTTGTGAGGAAATTATTTGAAGGAAGTTTTAGTAATTCTCTTTTGTTAGTAGAAAAATTACTCCCATTACCACGCTATTTTTGGTGTTTTTTTATAGTTATAGAATTTGATGCCATGCTAGGATATGTTTGATACCATAACCAATAAAATGAAAAAGATATGTTTGTTTTGCGTTTTTATTATCTCATGTACAATGATTAACATGGCCACTTTAAGTGACTTGTGTTCCATTTGGAAAGTGGTGGGCGTGGGTGCAAGTACAACTATTATCTAATTCTAGGGTATTGTATGATATTCCTGGTCTATTGGATAGCCTTCGACGCCAGCTCTACTCCAAATATGAGAAGGTATATGTGGTACGACTTGGTAACTGACTTTCGGTACGGTGTAATATTCATAGGTTCCTTTTAAACTATTTGCTCCCGTAAAACCAAGGGCTAGAAAACTAGATGCTATTGCGCTAACTGCCAGGACGCTGACAATTACCACTATGCTAGGGACGGCTATGGTAGCTTTCAATATGAGAAATAACAGAAGCGGGAGGATATATTTTCTCCATTTTAGTTTGCGCGATTCTGTAAGTAAAAAAAAAAAATAAAAACATAATAAACACGACGTTAACACATTTTTAACATATTAATGGAAGAGGTATGGGATGTCTCTTAAGTTTTGCATAGTGGGACATAAAGGGCGCCAGTAATCAAATGTCAGTACTAAAAATTAACTTTATTCTTTACTTAACCTAAACCCAAAGCTCCAGTGCGATACGGATGGGGATTTCGAAGACCTCAATTCAAAAAATTTTGCACAAAGAATTGTGTGTAAAAAAATTAGTTTTCGGTTGGATATCGTATCTGTTGATCGAATAACAATTCCTCTACATGATTAAAGAACTAATACTGTCGATTAGTACACAACCATTCGTTTGCCGAAAGTCATCGCTGAGCTTCGCAAAACCAATCCCGAATAACGAATCTTCCTCCACCAAGACAAAGAAAATTCGTACACAGCACGCAAGACAATTGAATTTTTAAAGCAACAAGTCCCAACGATTTCTTTTTCAAAAAATCAAGAACGGACTGCTTGGTCAAAGGTTCCAGTCGTTAGAAGGAGCAGTCGCTGTCTTCAAAAATGCAATTTTGACTGTACCAACTAGCGAGTGAAACAACTGTTTCCAGAAGAGCTTCGAGTGCATATGCAAAAGTGCTTTAATCTTCATGGAGAATACTTCGAAAAACAATGCAATTTTTAAAAGCTATCTACTGTTTTATTCCAGTTTTATATACAATACTTAAAAGACAACCAACGTATACGTAAATTGGAAAATTGAGGTTTAAAAATTGATTGCTTTACATAATGAAGTGCAATGTAGAAACAGGGAATCGAGGTACGACAATGTTTAGTGTTCTACTTCAAAATATGGCTAAAGCATTTAGTAGCCATTTTTTGCCTTAAAATAAATATCCCATATTATTCGCATTTCTATTTTCTTTTTGGCCATAACGACTTGTTTTCAAATTGTTAGTAAATACGCTCTCTCTCTAAAAAAACAATATAACTGACTACTGTAACGCAATTAGTGGCATTATCTGAGTACTTTATGAAGTGTTAACTAGTATGCGCAATCTTTATTTTATATGCAGCGCTCGAAAAAATAATAGAAGACAAGGAATCAGGACAATTTTAGCAGAAAATAATAATCTTCATTAATTTCCCTTCGAAAAGGACTTTACTACTTATTTATATAAAATTATTATCATTGTTCCAGAAATATTTATATTGTGAAAGAGAATATTAGAAATCGCACCTATTGGTATAAGGCAAAATAATTTTGTGCAAAGAAGTGATTCTATGACTGGTAACATTAAATATTTTCCAGATTTGACCGTTTAGTCATCATAATAATCTATGCTTCACTATTCGCGGTAACTTGCGATTATTAATACTACATAACTAAACCCTGAAAAAGATGGTATTGCTGACCGTATTTGTTATCATTAAAACTATCATAAATCTTTTGAGCAGTTGGCAAAATTAACGTTGTTCAGATTACTTGCATATGAAATTTAAATTTAGTTTTACAAAGGGTACTAGGAAAGTTTTTAATTTCCTTAACACTCAATACACCTCTCCATCCTCAGAAATCAATCTTTAAACTAGTTCTGCCAAGTTTTACTAGGGAGTAAAGCGCACTCGTTGTCTTAAGCCCGCAGAAGGTCCTCATCGCTAGAAAACCGCCTCCCGCCCAAAGTCACAGGGAGTAAGATCTGAACTATAAGGAGGGTGCTCCAGAAGTTTCAATCTTGTCGTAGTCAAATATTCGGTGCAGGCTTTGGCGCGGTGAGCTGGAGCATTATCGTGATGGAGGAACCAGGTCTCCATTCCTGACTTTGGCCGCAGATTCTTCATAGATCCAATGACTTTAGGTAGGCACTGTTCAGTATACCACTTATCTGTGACTGTCTTCTGTGTGTCCGAAACGACGCGTTCCACAATTCCACTCCATTTGAAAAATACAGCTATCATTTTCTTCTTTACAGATCGGGACTTTCTGACACCTACGGGTGTTTCCTCGTCATCAAAGACCCAAACTTTGCTTTGAGCTATGGTCGGCGCATCGCAATAGTACAGCCAAGTCTCGTCGCCTGTCACGATGTTGTTCACATACCGAGATTGTCCCTTATTAAACTTTTTTAGCATCTCCCGGCACCAAGGCACACGTCGTGTCATCTGATCTTCCATCAGTCGATGCGGCACCCAGAGAGAACAAAGTTTCTTCAGGTGCCAATGATCATCCAGAATCGAACGAATTGCTGGTGCGTTTCGACCTGAAGTACCCCTCTATCTGTTGGTAAATCACTCGCTTGTCCTCTCCAAGCATTTTCTTCACAGTAGTAACGTTTTCCTCTGTAACCGACGTTCGTGGCCTTCCCGGCCCCTCAGCATCCTCCAAAGTTAAATTTCTCCTATGGAATTCTCTATATCACTTGAATAACGTTGTGCGATGTGGACAAACATCACCTAGTGCAAGAGTCACATTTTTGAAGCACTGGTATATGTTTAAACCACGCACGAAATTATAACGCAAAACTGCCCTTATCTCATTTCGTGACCACGGTGCCATCGCAAGCACTTTACACCCTCACTGTTAATGAATAACTGAGCCCATCGACATGGGGCGGCGACTACTATGCACGTATGAACATGTCTTAACATGCAGCAACAAGCAGCTTCCTACGGCTCATTGTTGCGTCATATTGCAAAACTTTCCTAGTACCCCTTGTATATCCACGAAAATCTTCGTACAATGCAGTTACCTACATAGATTACTGAAGAAAGTTATTTGCTATTTATTTTGGAAAATTGACTTACTTTATCTTACTCTACTTTTTAAGCTGTGTGTCTTTGTAGCGTTACAGTAACCTTACTTAAATAGGAATTTCTAATTTATACTACTACAATGGACAATGAACATTATTATCACATTAAGATTGATAAATGTATGAATAAACTGAAGTAGCTGCACCATATTGCACAATTTATTTAGTATGCTTCCTTTCTCATAAGTAAAATATGTATATTTTATTCCATGAACACCATTGTTTGTAATTATCTACATACTTTTACTTTTACCCATATGCTAGTGAAACAAAATTATTATCTTAAATTGAATTGTTTTTATTTTTGTCGCAATAATATATTTGATAATAATAAGTGGTTTATTTTTTGGAAAATTAAAAGAAATACTTGAAATTAAGTTGTTAACCATACTAAAAACAAAATCAAAAGGAAGGACTTTAACAGTATCAAGTACTGTGTTCTGTACCTCCATTTAAAACGTTAAATATAAAATATTTAGATTTCAGCTTATACTCGTATTAATTTACAATTGATTTTGTAACTATTACTATTTAGGTAATATACAGTATGGTTAATATCTAGAAATGGAAAATAAAATACGTTACCTTTCGATATCGGTTTTTCACTGCACACAAAGACACACTTGATAAGACAAACTTGGGTAAAATCGATTAAAGTTTATGAAATTGGTAAATACAGTAGTTAAAACGTCTTTCACATAAAGCGATATTACGAAGAAATGGGATAATAAAGTTTCTATTTCTAATATTGATGTTGCTAATATTCATTCTAAATGTGCAAGTATGGTGGTAATTTACTTCTTTTATTATTTGCTTTGTGTATAGTATATCTACTTGTAATGGTGTCTCTTGTCTTATAATTATTCATAATCTGTAGGGCAAAAAAGGCATGTTATATTACTATTATTATCGAGCAAGATAATCTTGTGCAAAAGACATAAACTCGGCAATCTATGGTTTCGCACCTTAAACCTGTACAGAGCTTGTAACTTATAGAAGATATTGCTATATTGTTACGGTTTAATTTTCATTTAGAACATATTTCGGCGTATTGTATATTTATTTATTTATTAAAAGAACCCCGTCGTATTATATAGAAGGGACGCCTATGAACATCCATGAAGGCTATGTGGAAACACATATTTGGGATATCGTATTCGTTTTAAAGTTTTAAAATCGTTTTAAATAAATATACTTCAGCGTACGTTTACGTCGACCTTGATTTCGTTATATCTAAGAATCGCTTTTTGTTGTGGCAAAACATTCCCCCCCGTTCGTCTTACTCGCCCTGATCCGATATAACATATCTATAACGAGCATTTGAAAATTTACTTCGTAGAAGGGTGGACGTCGAAATTGACTTCGTTCTTTTTTTTGATCAAATGTGAGTCTCATTCGTGAGCTAAGTCACCTTTAATGTGTAAATCATCTTAAGAGCCCGTTACCATCCACAGGGCTTCTTTTAGGCCGGGTTCTCTAGTGACGTCTTACTCCTCAAAGCACCGGCGATAGGCACGTCCATCCCTTTTAATTTGGAAAATCCGAATTCCAGTAGTGGATTCCGAACTCCTTCGGGAAACTTGCACTTCAGCTTGGGAGCGATAAGTAGCCCCTTAAATACCTTTTGTTTGGTTTTACCACGATTTAATTAAAATTGAGAGAATTAAATATGCGTGGAAAATGTTGATTAACACTCTAGTGTAGGTGATGTTTTTTTTTTTAATTAGGGAATTTGATTTTGGTGGTATATGTTAATTTGATGATCTAAATTTAAGTAAATTTATGGAAATAAGTCAACTTGTTTTTGGAGGTATACGTATAAGCGCCGTCTGTAACCTCTATATATATATATCGGGGAGGCTCAAATAGTTGTAGTATATCACTCAATATTTTTGAATACCTGATAACCTCTGAGATATTCTTTTTTTGTGTTGTCGTTAACTGTATCTACAACTCACTACAATGTATTCAAATATATAATAAATTTGTAGTTAATAATCACACACACTGGGTTTTAAATCAACATACTCGACATTACGGTGGGAAAACAGGGCATCTCAAGGACCAATAGAGCTACGGCCTTGAGAAAATAGAAATAACACCAGCCATAATTTTGCTCTTGGCGCCCTTTCTTTTTTTTACATCTTAGCTCAATCCTGAGCTTGCGAACCCCGACCTCCGCAACAGTAGCCGGCATTTTTCTGTTGTTGCCCAGATTTACCCAAGCTCCTCCGAGCGGTCGTTCGCGACCCGCAACAGTTTGCTTGCGTGCAATCTGCACGTAGCAATATTCTCTAAATTTCAAAACGAACCTCAAACACGTACAAATACACACTTCGAAAGAACTCCAAATTAACAGTTTTCATTGTCATACAGGCTATAAAGAGATGAACTATAAATAAATCTGATGCGCAATATAACAAAGAATGTTCACCAATTGGAATTTGATATAAATTCTTGAAAATCTATTAGATTTATTCAAAATATTAACATTCGTGATAGTAAAACTTCACATAGACTTCATAATAAGAAAGTAAACTGTAAAAACTGCATCTGCGAAATAGAAAGTTAATGAAGCCGAATAACTTTACTACATTTATTTAACTACACTTGTTTAGTGAACATTGATACGTTCTTTCGGACGATTTTCTCTGTGCAAAATTGATTCTTAGATAAATGTGTCGTTTTAATGAACTGCTCATCTTCTTCTTGAGTGCGTTTGAATCGAAGTATCTTAGAAAATTAAATATTTCGGGATTTTTTTTTATAGAATGGTTATCGTTTCATTTGCAAATACTCGCTTAATAAGTATTTCGCGCAGAAACTTAAAACATTAAATTCTGGAATTTCTTTCTTCTGGAACGGATATCAATCCATCTACAAGAACTCGTTTAATGAGTATTTTGAGAACAGACTTAGACATAGATCTGATTGACTGATGGAGTATATGGTATGTAATCCAACTCAAAGGAGTTACGATCACGAAGGATGGATTGGACTACTTTGTCGAACCAGATATTGCCATGAAGACTGGTACTATGATAAGTGGACGACGTATATACACGTCGTCGACGTGTTATAAATCCATTTGTTCAATTGTCGGTTGTAGAATGTCTTCGCTGAATTTTGTACTGGTAATCCAATATAGCTCACCATTGGTCATAATGGTTGTTCTGTTTATGACAGATTGTGGAACTTCTGAATACCTAAAATTTTGATTGAAACAGTCCAGAAAACTATGGGGACAAATTCAGTGAGATGCTGAGCAACTGTATCTAGAAGAAGAACTAGAAAGAAAATCGACCTAGCTTTGATAGAAACAAATTATTGTACGTTGCCTAGCAACATTCAGTGATGAGAACATCTTTCGAGTTACATCAAATTTTTTCAATTCGTTCATTATTCGTGCTTCGTAAAGTGTTTCGCAGCAAAGAATATATTTTGTGAAATTATGACATAGCAGTGTTATCAAATTTTTGATAAAGCAACAGAATTCTCCTAAAACTATTAACGAACTAATTATTGTAGTCTATGGGAACGAGAATTTTAATGAAGGCTGATGTTGGTTGAATTAATAAAAAAAGGTAAATACCACATCAATATTCGTATTCTCTAGACGTATTTCGACAACTAAGTTGCTATCATCAGCACATAATGAATTACCTTTTGAGGTGAGTGACACGTGATATCTCGGATTGTCTTTTTCAAGTTGGTTTTCCTAATTAATCTATTGATTATTTACGAATTAAAACCATTGTATCTCACAATGTTCTTAATAAAATTTAATTGTCTTTCATGTCTCATTTTTGTTAGTGGAAAACCAAGCAAACAACTAATAAGAAAATTGAATGAAGTCATTTTTGCTGCATGCTTTTATTTGAATCCGCCATAATATAACTTTTAAGATTTGTTTATTTTCGATTTTACAATTTACTTTTTATTATTATTATTATTTTTGTATTATTATTATTTACTTCTATTTTACGATTATTTCTAATTAATAGGATATCTAATAAATTCTCTAATTTCATTGATTTCTTTTTTACCGTGAATTAAATCGTCGGGAATTTTGGCCTTAATTGCTTAATATGTTACCTAATCCACACTCTTGGAAAATATTTTGCTTATGTTTAAATTCAACTTCAAAACTATCCATGAATAAATCCGCTATAAATGAAGAATGATAATTGCCCTTCGCTGTTTCTTGTTTCTGTTCTTACCTTTAAATTGGAAACAATTTTGAGACATACATAGGCTTGTCAATTGCAAATATTCATTTATTTTTATAAAGAAAATACAATATCTTAAATATTTTAAAGTTTCTGAAAACTTCTAGGAAATATATTAAACAGTGTGAAAGAGATCAGTGTGTATTTGATGGATGTACGGTACTATCCTGTGCGAGTTTTACGGCAGATCCAGGCATGACACTGTGATTAATTATCTGCTGATGATGACAAGTTAGTTGTCGAAGTCGTATACAGAATACAAACGTTGATGCGTTAAGGAGTTTGTTGCACCTTTTTTTTTGAATAAGTGAAATATTGATCAAATTAATTTTGGTAGGGTCGTGAATACATTGAAGATAACCCACCGTCTTTTGGAAGCAAGCTAGGTTATTCTTATTGAATATATGCCTAAGGAGACTACAATAACAGCAGTTACTTAGGTAATACATTAAGAAAATTACACATTACTATTGACCAAAAGCCCTTCTTCATGGCAATGCACGGTTTTACAAAAGTAGTCCAATCTATCCTTTATGAGCGCAACTTCTTTGAGGAGGATTGCATACCATATAGTCCGGATTTGGTCCAGGTCGACTTCGTTTTATTTAGAAATTTGAAAAAGCACTTTGGTGGACGTCGTTTCATAGACGAAAGCCAGTGTAAATAGGAGGTGTATACCTACTTTAAAGACCAACAGGAACCATTTTTTTTCTGATGGAATAAAGTCGTTACAAGATAGATAGTGAAAGTATCATGAAGTTAAAAGTGATTACATTGATCAAAAATTGAAAAATAGAATGAGCAAAAAAAATGTAGGTCTTTTGCTTCATTTTACTTCCAGACAAGAAAAGAACAAAGGAAAGTTTACAAAAAAGGAAAGAATGTAATACTCATGAATCCAAATAACATGTATCATATGTAACATTCAAATTATTTTTTCGCTTTAAATTTGCTATTGCACGAGATTATAAAACTTGATGGTTCGATATTTAATAGACTATTGAGCTAAAGTTATTCTGTGAGCAGCGAGAATACAATTTTCATACCAAATTTGATTCTGATTAACAATAATATAACGATGATTTACTTACTAGATAAGAAAAAAAAAGAAGGTATACAAAAGAAAGAATATAGTGCACATGAATCCAACTAACATATCTAATAATCTTTTTAAATAAACAGACAGTTAAGTAATGTTGAAATAATTTCAGTATTGTATAATTTACCAACAGAATTATTTGCAATATTTAATTGCTAATAAATTAGAATTGACGTGGATTAACTCGTTGAAGTATATAAATTTAATTTCTTTTAAAGTAATAAAGAGAGAGAACGCGAGAGAACGAATGCAAGAAAATTTGTAATTATGCCTTAATTATCTTCTTAGAATTCAAAAGTAGGTAGTTCTGTTCATTTTATTTGAAATGTTCAAGTCATCGAGATTCAAATGCGTGAAATATTGTATACTTGAACAACTTTCATCGGTGATAATTTCTCTTCAGTAAGACACAGAAATAGTTTAATCATTCCTGACATACTTGGCTGTTCAAACAATATTTTCTAAACAATTTAACAATATCATCTTATTATTAAATTGTTGTGGTAGTTACAATAGTATGAATATATAAAAATAACTTATTTAATGTAAAATTAGCATATATAAATAATATAAATTTCAAACAACCTATTTTACGAAAGGTGTGGTTAAAAGTTTTGTTCTTATATAAACTTCCATTATGTTTCCTTATTTTTTATTTATTTGTCGAATATTTGAATATTTGAACACATAAAATTTCAGTCCTAAAATGCTGTAAATTAAAAACAAAAAAATGTGGAATTTACTTCCTCACCTTTTTATTTTATGTTGTTTAGGTCAGTGTTCTTATTAATATAAGTATCGTGTATCGGTTAATCTCATAAAACTCAGCTGTAGACTATTCGACTCCAAACGAAGGTATGGATTTCTAAATTTAACATTATACATACATATGAAACCGGTTGAAATAAATTCAAATCTAACAGTAAATTACCGCAATTATAAAACTATTGGCTTATATTATATGCATTTGTATTTAGAAATCTTTCCATATCTTATTCATAAAATTACTTTCAAAAAGTGATTGTACCAAATTGAACAAAATTTAATATCTATGGAATTAATCATGTTACACATAAACTACAATTTTTGTATTTTAATATACAATGAGAAATAACCCGATTGCGATTGTGAAAGCCCTACTGAATCTGCCTTCACTTCTCTGCAAAATTTCCTGAGTAATCTTCTGTCATACTAGTTTTAGCGCATATGAGGGATTTATGGTTTGATATGTCAACATATCGCATGGTAGCCAAGTACGGTTTTGATCTTCCATTTGGAGTAATCAATCTAGAATGATATAAGTGGGAACAAGTGTATTCCGATGTTATGCAATGCTTGTGTTGTATAACATCGGATCCTGGAACACATTTTTGCTTAAAATTAAAGATAGCACTGAAGTGAGCGTATAATGCATATGTTTGGAAATAGCCTGTACGCTTCTTCTGGGGGAATATGCGTCGGTGTTTTAAGCAGAGTGAAGTGCTTCCTTAAGCGGATCCACATTCTTTTCGAAAAAACTACATTAGGAGTACCGAGGAGCTGTAAGACTGTCCTCAGGTTAATATGAGAATGTCGTTAGGAGCTCATGAAACTGGTGCGGAGGAATGTACTAAAGCTGCCATGAGTACCAAGAGACTGGGGAGTTACAAAGAACGAAAAAGCTGATGATGATTTTCTAGAGAAGAATCAGCATCGCTATGTTCGAGCTAGAGCTGTACTTTGAGGGTTAATGTATATTTTTCGAGAACGAATAGGTAGATGGACCTAAGCTCATACTGGGAGAAAAGAGTTAAGTATTAAGTTAAGTCTTTATTGGTAAGCGAAGCCGTAGAAATGCTGACAAATTGTTTTCCTTAGAAAGAAAACAGCTTAAAACAATAATAGGATATCACACAGATCAAGCGCACATTGGACGATCTCTGAATACAATTTGCGAATAAAAATGGAGATTTTAGTTGCAGATTCTGCAGCAAGGCTCCAGAAACGAGCACCACCTCTTGTAAGAATATGATCCAATTATCTATGGGCAACCTAATCTAGATCCGACAACACGCGGTAACCGACTTGCTCTGTACAGTTTAGTATAGCATGTTCCCTATACTGAACTGTACTAGATCTGATGCCGTAGGTTTATGGGGATAATGTATAGTAAGCAAAATAAGGCTGCGGAGCTTCGAGGACTGTCACAGAAGAACATACTTAAAGACAAGGAAAAATTACTAGGTTCATTGATACTTTGGTCCTAATCAACCGTTGATGTCAGTAATTCCAGCATCTTAATAGTGGTGATCCTTTCGATGTCTTTATCAGTCTCTATTACCTTTTTATAGCTAATTAACGAATAAATCAGTTTCACAAATTAAATTTTATGTTCTATTTCTATAAATTTATACCTTCATGGTATCTTTGGCATCATAAGTCATTATTAAAGAATTTATTTGCTACTGTTGGTTCTTGTTTCGGTAATGAATTTTCTCTCTTCACAGAAGACAGAAATTTCTTTACAACTACAATATTGTAGTTATTGACTGTTAGGTATTAGTTTCTGAAGACTAATGAGAAAATAATTTTGAATTACTTGTAAAAAAACCTTCTTAAATCGCGATTAAATTTTGCAATATCTGTGTATACAATATTCATTTGTTTTTGGAGATTTATTTTTCGCAATGCTTGGAAAATTTCTTGAATTTTTCTTATTCTTAAAAAAGTAATAATATTAATGTGAAGAAGTATAGATCTATACTAACTTTATCTAATTTTGCTATGGTTTTCGAAACTGCCATGTACAAACGGATGCACAACAGCATTAAGTATGTCATTTTTCCCTTCAAACGAGTATGGATTTATATGCAGACCATTGACAGTCTCTGACCTTGATACACTGTCTCAAAATTTGTGCAAACCATTAGACGATAGTAAACAAATGTATTTCATATAAGTATATAATAAAGGTGGGTTGGTTTGGATTCAGTAGATCTTTCTTGGCATTTATGAACTCCTACCTTGATATTAGGCCACATTATGTTTGCTAGAATGGCTACGCATTGAGCATGTTTATTTTAAAATCAGATATCATAACTTGGACTCTTGTTATTTAATACTTTTGTTAATGATTTGATTACATCCATCGACCAACCAACCTGTTGACAATTTACAAACTTTTCGGATTGTTGTTAGTAGGCAATGAATCCGGATCCAATAAATAAAAAAATTAATGCTTACCAAACAAACTTAGTTTAAATATAGAAAAATGCTGCTTCTTACTTTTCAATAGAAAAACAGCCTGGAATATTAGTATCAATTGTAATTTCAATAACATCGAAGTCGACAGTGCAGCAAATCACGTCTCTTCTGTTACCACTTTTGCGTTTCGAAACATGAAATTTATTATTTGGACTTAATATAACATAGTATCCCTTAAAAATTTCTCTCTACGAGATGATTATTAGCAAGTTTATAGTGCAGGATACTGCAATAAATAATATTAATAAATATTATTCACGTTAATGGAAAAGAGCGGCTTCAACGTGAAATTTCAAAATCTTTCACCATTTAAGTTTGATGCAATTTGTCTTGCTCGTGTTTTGGATTATGTCTTGCTGTTACGATGACACGGGTTTGAGGCTCTGGTTAAGAGCAGACTGTCAGTGGTAATTTAATATCGAAAATAGTTGACTCGTCTGCTTTGTTGTCCTAAGTACTATGCTTGTCGATAAGTGTATGTGAAATAGCAACAATGGCAAGCTTTAAAATTTAGTTTTACGAGCACTTTTGCTACATTCAGCCAAGATGTGATATTCAGTTCTTTCATATGTATTTCTTTAATTGTCTGAGATTTATATTTAGTTTATTTTAACTAATATAACTACTTTAGGTATTATATACGTACATGTATATGATATCTTAGCATTGTCTGTCTTTGGCAATTTAGACAGACATTATTGTGAGTTGAGTTTTTAGCTATATTGGTCGGTGTTAGTACCAGATGTTTGAACATTTGTTTGAACATTGACTTGGATTTAAATCTATATAAACAACCATGTTCAAAATAACAAATTTTGCAGAAATGAATTTTAATATTTTGTTCCAAAGGTCTTTCAATATATCATAGAAAATTATAACTTTTAAAGAACATTAAATATGTACATATAAGTATATACAGTGTAAATAGCACTCATGAAACAGAATTATTTTTAACGTCATTTTAGAAGACTATTCTAATTTTTCGAGCAGGTCAATTTTTAAAATGAATTTAAAGTCTTGTAATAAAATATTTTAATGTAGAGGATGATTCATGTATTTTCAGTAATCGATTGGTGAATTCTGTTAAATAGGCCACCTTATATAGGTTTATAAGAGGACAAATAGTGTGAGCTAAAATGCGGTTGTAAAGTATTTGTCCATGCTGACGAGAAGACACAAAAGGTTTAGTGTGAGCTGAAATGCATGTGAAGTATTTATTCAAATATTTTTCAAAATTTGAGAGAATCGCAATCGGGCGATAGTTATTCAAATCTGAGATATTGACTTTCTTAAAGGAAGGAATAATTTTAGCCTGTTTCCAAAGGGTAGGAAATGTAACAGATCTTATAGAAAAGTTGATAGCAGTTGTTAATTACTTAGCCAAATCGAATATTGAATATCTAACCAATAAATTCGGTACAAGATCGTCGCCTATCGTTCATCTGTCACTAAAGGTGGTCATTATTTTTATAAACTCTTCATCAGTGATAGAGGCTAACGTTAGAGAAGAAGGATTATATCAACAAACACCGTGCTGTCGGCTTCGAGTTCCCTAAATTTCTTTAGTATAATATTGGAAGAGCTGCATATTTTCTTTTACAATATTATAGATTTTCACAAATTTACCATAAGTTATAAGTAATATTTAGTAGTGGAGATATCAAAGGAAGTTTCAAACAGATTTAAAACTGGATTGTTGGATATACGCAAGATATTTTGCAATATATTCTAACAATCGTACAACTATTTATAAAAAAAATTAATAACCTAAGTGATATCCTATGAAAATAAATGGTGAATATAGAGAATACTAGATTACTGAAGGTTGATATATAACCCCTTGGCACAATAATTTTCGTTTTCTGCATACGTATTTCGACAACTAAGTTGTCATCGTCAGCAGATAATTAAACAGTGTCGCACCTGGACAACTATGGTAAAAATACCCGAACAGTACAAAAAACAACTTCCGCACGCGATCCGTACCAAAAAAAGCTAAAAGCACAGTGTACGTTTTGGCTTTCAGGGTATCGGTGATATAGTTAATCAACCACAGGCTCCATTAAAATGACCACCAATATAGAGAATAGTAACGCGAAAATGAATCAATAGTGGTAAACATAAAGTAATAAAAATGATGCGCAAACGCATTGTCAATATCCTGCCGTGATTCCAATGTAGTGTTATGATACAATTTGCGTATAAAGGAGTACACCACATTCTGTCACGTGTAGTTGAAACAAATGTGTTATAGAAATGAATTGTAGTGCATGGGGAGACATATGGTGATAGTACATTCATATATCGGTTTATTATATTTTTCTATATTCAGCAGTCATTTTGTTTTTAATTTAAGATAATTTCTTAGAAATAATTTTTTAAAAATTTATGAAGTAGTTACCTTATAAATAAAAGCACAACTCAACAAAATTTTTAGAGTAAGAATAGATAATTTATTTGGTCATTTTTGCACTTTATATCTCTCTTACAAAGTTGGTACCTTTATAAAATATTCAATACTTTCTTTGGAGATTATTTTATAAATAAACTTATTAACACGTCGTGTTGAATGGATCATAAAATATTTAAAATACATAGACCTTTATTCTTCCATTTAAATCATCTATTGTAATGTGAATCAATTAAAAGTTAATAATTATTTCGATATTAAATATCGTAACAGGATATTAGAAGTAAGTGAATGGCACGACTTTTAGAGAAACTTGTACATTTCACATAATACTCAGCAATATATACACAAGAGAAAGCATGAATTAAAATTTTACAAGTAAAAGTAGAAGGCATGAGTATTTAATAAAACGATAAATTGATCTTTGATTTTTAAATAAGCGTTGTGGATACTTTCTTTTATTTTCAGAAAAATTATTTTTTGAAATTTTGGTTTTGCAAAAATTATATTAAAATGAGTGACTTTATATAAACACATCCACAATTATTTAAAGAAAAGAATTAAATTTTGATGTCCGTATTCCATTTATTTTTTATAATAAGTAAATAGAGCCAAAATAAGTGCATATATAAATGCACAAAATATACTTTAACATATATAATTATAATATATCAAAAAATTCTTTTATTAATTCGGGTACTTCTCTTTTAATGACCTCTTTCAGTATATTAGTGGTAATGTATTTATGCTGATAATTTGAACATTTCTACATCATTACAGACGGATATCGAGTATCTTTTCTTGCAAAATCTATTAAATATGACATTAAATTGATGATGATAAACAGAATACATTAATGTACTTCACAGGATCTTATAGTATGATCTAAAAGCAACTGCAAATCAAATTAACATTTTATATTATCATCGAATTCTACCTTTCGGGTTGAAAGCAAGACCCAATTCCTTAAGAATATTGATACTTGAAAAACGCAGACATCGAACTTAAATTAATAGGTGTCTTGTAGAGAAGAAAGATTACCAACAGTCTTTGGCCAAATAACCTAATTAACACTAGATTATTTGCATTTATTACACTTCAATAATCTTTATAAAGAGGAAAGGAAAGACAACTTAAATACATATACACCGATATTCAGTAACGTCAAAGAATACAACAGATATCTATTGGCCTCAATGAACGAAGGTTGATTTTTTAATGAAACAGAGTTTCGTGAATAAGATATACTGCACGGCTGGTCTTTGTACAAATGAAGTAAAACAAATGCAAATGAAGTTAGCTATTTGTAGTGCTATCAATTTCTATTATTTTTTTGAGCACATCGATATTCCTAAACCACAGATTATGAATTGAAATGAATACGTGTCCATTTTGTAAAGAAGCGCTTGTCAAGTGTCTTTTGACCAAATAAACAAATTAGCAGTCTTATTTGAACAATGTTTATGTTGTTTTAAGAAAGGTACTTAACTGCCAGATGTTCATTATCTCAAATTAATTGAAAAGATATCTTCTGGAGTCAAATAAGGAAATGATTATTCTATAAAACCGAACTCTTTTGAATATTGAGCGAAACGTTGGAATACTTACAAAAGCAAAGAAGTGTGTATTCTATGCGAATGTGGACTTTAGTTTTTTAAGAAAAGTAGATTCCTACACGTCAGAATCAAGAAGATCCGGAGTTAATTCGGAAGCAGATGTCATGATCAACCTTGATCAAGGTGGATCACCACGTAAAGAGGAAACTGATAGAAACAGCGCACGTAATGATAATATCTAATATCATCAGCACATCAAGAATAGAACTTAAGGATGTGTGAAGAAAGACCAAAGTCGCGACACTCAAAATGCTTTTTGACATGTAGTCAATGTTTAGTCAATTTCTCGATAACTACGGAATTATATTCAATGTAATTATACCATGAGTTTGGCGAGCAACACTCTATTCGAGTTACTTTGAAGATATCAATAAATGAACTACCGAAACTTTGGAATATCATAATTTTACAAATGGTGGAAATAGGAAACTAACTACTCTACTGGTAAATTTTGATGGAGACTGTGGTTCATTAAATTAATCAATTAAGGTTAATATAACGAAGTCCGTACAAGACTTACACTGTCGAAAGCCAAACACACACATTCATTGTGTATTGGGCTTTAGACGGTGTAAGTTTGGTACGGACTTGGTTTCTGTGCGGGTTTTAGTGTGGTTCCAGGTGCAACACTGTGATTAATTGTCTGCTGATGATGACAACTTAGTTGTCCAAATACGTATACAGAATAGGAAAATTATTGTGGAAAGAGATTATATTAACTTTAATTAATTAATTACTCTAATGGTTGTCCATCGCCAACAATTTCATTTATTATGATCATTATGAACAGTTATAAATAAAAAGTTAATTAAAGTTAAAATCATAATACGAATTTTGCCAGTGAATAAACTAAGAATTAAGAAGAAATGGGTATTAACAAAGGAATTTGAAAGTAAAGAAATAGAATTAAAAATAATTTAAATAGTTTTATCCCTATTCCTAGATTTGGTTCGGCATTTTAAAATTTCGCAGTCGCATGTATAGTATTATTAGTTTACATAACAGTTATACTAATTAAATTCCACAAGTCATTGTTAATTTGACGTAGTAGAATAGAATTATATAATTAAAATAATTTTAACGCTCCGTAAAGTTAATGAAATAGTTATTTTCCAAAATTAAAATTTATTTACTATTTACAAATGAATAAATGTACATATATCCGCAGTAGTCAGCACGCGGATGTTTTAAAATCCGTTTGTAAGTGTAAATATGTATACAGCATTAAATTATGTGAAATGCAACAAGTGTACGACGTTGGTGGGGCAGAAATACCACAGCAGGAGAAATGTAGCCTCAATTAAGGTCACGGACAACCGGAAGTAGATAACTGTGTCAGTAAGTCATCGAGACAAACGTGCCGAGAGTCGAGTGATTTGGACAGCAGAATTTTGTGATCGGCGGGGAGGCGACAGATGAAACTTGCTCTGAACTTGTTTTCTAGTCGCTCGAAAGTTTATTTACAATGGCTAAGCACGGTGTTGTGTTTACTCACGACAAGTGAGTTTTAGTAACACTGAAACAAGCAAACTGAACATTCGTTTAAAATCTTAATATTGTATGTAACCATAACATGCCTTCAATTAAATTTTTATTGAGGATGGGCTATCATTTTAGTACAAAGGAGACAATGAAAAATATTATTTTAAGTAAAATTTTGATGATCAAAAGTAAAGTCTTTTACTTTACTTTACAACATGTTTATTTATATTCAATACTGTAATTATTGGTTTCTAATTATTAATTTTTTTATCTCTTGATATACTGTTCATGAATCTCCAACATGCAGCCTACGAATTTCGTTTTCAAACTTATTATACAAGATGATATAGAATCTCTGTATATTGGTAATAATTAAATAGATGATTTATATATTTAACTATGAGATTTCGTAAAAGATATTGAATCGTTTTTTAAATAAAATAGCCTACAAATATATCGAAAAACATTAAAGCATGATTTCATATTTTATCTTTCACCTTTACTTTTCACAAGCAGAACGAGTTCAAATTAGGGATCTCAGATTTTTTCTTCTCGTCAGTGTTAGCGAATATGTTGCGAATACATCCGATTAAAGTATTAATATTTTTTATAGTGTCTTATAAATAGTGCATTATGGCATTGAGGGGGCGTGTATACATAAACAACACATCACTTATCTATTTGAGAGTTTTATCGTGCCACGATTAACATGTTTAATAGGCTTATTCACTAAGGTTGATATATAAACCCTTTCCACATTAACTTTCGTAATTCTGTATACGCATTTCAACAACAAATTGTCATCATCAGCAGATAATTTCAAAGTGTCGCACCTGGTAAACCACGGCGAAAAATACCTGTACGAAAACAAACTCCGTACGCGATCTGTACCGTTGAGAACTACAGCCTCCATTAAATTCAACTTCATGTTTAATAGGAATAATAAGTCTATTTAAGGGATAATGCAACCTACTATTTATAAATTATAATTTTCATGCAAGTGCTTATTGTTTCTTGCCTTATTTCGCATTGCTTATTTTATCTGAAATATTACGAAGTGGCGAAGATGATAGTCCGAAGGAGAAACTAACGTATCTAGTTATAATATAGTTCAAATATAGTTTTCTTTTTTCTTGAAAAACAAATACTCTCTTAAGAAGTGGTTAATACCTCTAAAGCAGATTTGCGAAGCAATTGAAGCGTAATATAAAATGGATGAAATATCATTAAATAAAGGCAAACTATTAGGCTTGGAACACAACCCATTTATATGACGCTTCCATGACAATCAATTCACAACAACGTCGGCTACAAAATTTTCTAAGATTGGGCTCCGTCATAAGCGCCCTCTCTACTATTTAGTTAAATTATTCCTTTTTTTTTAAATTCTTCTTGAGCGTTTCGATCTCACTTATTTCTTGTTCGTTCATTACGAAATAATAAACAGGAAACACTATTTCTTCCCTACGTTTCGTAGTATGTTTAACTACATTCTTGACTGCCAAGTTTGTTCTTTTTATAATAACTACAACAATTGCGTAATTAATATCACTTTGTTCTACTTAACCATGTATCGTGTTTTTATATGACCCGCGCTTTTTTAAGTAATTGACATTGGTGGTCTTTAAAGTTATTGCGTGTTCTTTGTGTCACTAGTTCTCATTGTACGTATATGTATTTCTTCTTTCTTTCCCAAAGCTATGGGTGAGATAAGGGTATCGGTTAATATTATACATACGCTTGAACTTCCCGATGACTTCGTAAGCCTTCATTTTCCAAAGCAACAAGTTATGATCAGTACGCTCGAAGCCTTGCTATAGTCCTCAAACTTGATTCAAAAATGAAATTCTGGTAAATAAGTAAATTTGTTTCAAACCTTCAGCCTTTAATGAAGCCATGCTGCTACCAGATAGTTATACTGGAATAAACTGACAAACTCTCCTCCACAACAGTGGAATCTTTCTAAGCTCTTATAGGACAATTACAAACATTTGAATGGTCGATTGATTTAAAAAAAAAAATAGTAAAGTCTTACTATTGTTTAATGATTTGATTTGACCTATTTTCGGTCTGTAATACTGTCACAGTTGATGTAGATTTGTTACCACATCTTATGGTATATATCTTTTTGTTGGTGAACTGAGAGAATGCACATATAAAGTAAAAATAATGGCGGACTCTTGGAGAATTATGTCCTTTGATACTAGACTTCGATAAAAATATAATTCTAATTCGCTTGAAGCTAAATGTTCCCTATTAATAATAAATAAGTTTTCAAGACTTTGACAAATTTATCTAAATCTTTTCAATATTCTTATTATTATCAATGACACAATAATGAAAACTGTCAGAATGATTATTTTGATATTTGTTATCACATATTGATTTGACTTCTAAACTTCTTCAGGGCATTCATATATTTGTTGATATCTTAAGAAGTAATAATAATTTATGATTTAGCAAAGAGAATCATAGTTAATTCTGATTGACATGAAAATGCCATAATAGATTCTGTATTCATAAGAGACTGATGTGCAACCCACTGTGACTCGTTACCTAAATCTTGTGCGTATTACTTATTAGTAGTTTTCTTACGCGTGCGAGTACCACGCACCAGAAAATTTACACCGTTGGCCGATAGTGAATTCAATTAATATTTGATGTTTCGCAGGTATCTCATTAACTTTAGATTTATTTAAAAATAAAACTTGAAAATATGTCATCCAATTTTCCTATGTAATGCATTAGTGCTCGTGAATAATGGAAATATTCTATATCTCTAATATCTCTAATCATATGTCTTCAGCGTTTGAGTTCAAGAATGTTGAAATCCGAAAACAAAATCTTTCGTTTATAGCACAAGTTTACAAATTCCGATCAACCTTAGGATCCTGGTAGATGAGAGCGATTCTTACTGTTATTCGATGCACTGAATCCGAATATTCAATTCGTTTGTTAATATTGCTTCTACTCTTCGAGTTATCGCTTATTAGCAGCATCGCGTTGCTGTTTGTCATAACGACTGTCAGATTATGGTGTTGCTAGAAAAAATATTTCAATTGTATTCAAAATATTTTGTTTTTGTTTTGGAACGTGTGGAAATACGTTGCGTAATTGATTCAAAATGTTTTTGTTACATTTGCAGATGTTATATGCTCCGAAAAAGTGGCAAAATAATGACAAAAATGCTCAAGGTGCGTATTTGCATTACTTTCATAAGTTCTCTATAGCATTAGTAATGGAAACGAAAAGTATACATTTTCGCCAAGTGACCACTTGTACAGCTTTGTTTTGCAGGTATTATAAAGCTGTACAGGTGGTCACTTGGTGAAAATGTATACTTTTTGTTTCCATTACTATAGAAAAAACCAAAAAACCTTGTAGATTGCTACTTTTGCTTGATGAATGTCGTCCATATATAAGCAAGAAAGCTAGCATACCGACATATCACTAGTGTCCCACACAGTTTCACCTACGAGCAATGCTCCATTGCCAGATTGTCCAAGTACAAGTGCAATTGGCTTGGGAACTTCAACTTCGTCACAGCCAAACGGTTTCATTAATACCGCGAACCGATTTCATCATGGAAGTACAGCATTTAATTTCGCGAAGTGAACTAAGTAGTTTGAATCTAAATTTGAATTTAACGAAACAAAAAGCTAAGATGTTTGCATCACGGTTTCACGGGTCGAAATATCTTGACTTTCCAATGCAAGTCACTGTATATAGTAATAGAAACCAGGCGCTTCTACCTTCCTTCGAGAAAGAAAACGTGTGTTTCTGCGATGGCATTAACGATTTATTTGATGTGATGAATACGTACGATCGAAATGAATGACACTTGTTCATAGATGGTTTAAAATACTATCTAAAGCCTGCACTACTACACAATAGAAATGAAAAACCATTTAAACCGCTCATGCAGTTTAAACGAACGAATGCTACGACACATTGCGTAAAATCTTGAGCAAGTCCGGGAATATTTTTTGTGGTTTCCTTTCTCATTTAAGGTGAATGCCGACACTCGAAAATCTTAAGTCACTTCAAAAGGCTGGGCGTAGTAATAATTCATGGTTTGCCATCCCCTGCAATTTTTGTTTATGGATGTGAATGCATGGATTATTACTTTTATTGTATAAATACGGTATTCGCATACTAGTAGAGCAAAAAAAATATTGCTTTTGTATCCCCTGTAAGAGATTTCTTTGAAGAAATACATATTTATTTAGTCTAAATGTTTTTATTTTCTAAGCATATTAAGGAGTTTTTGTCAGGATATTATTTGGTGTATTACATGCGCATTTAAATAACTGCTTAATCATCTTCAATAAAATGTTTTAATTAGATCCTTCTCATTGCAAAGCATAGAAAACTAAATATGTACAGTCTAAGTACATAATACGTTGAAGTTTCCGAAGAATACAATCTCTTTAGTAAACTAATAAAAACTAAATTTCAAAACTAATATGAAATATGAAATATTAATTGTGAAATTGTATGAGGAAATAACAATATAAATATAACAAAAAATTGTTTTAAAATGAGAAAGATAAAATTCTAAATTTTATACTTTCGTGATTGGGTTTACGATGGGATAACAAAGTATTTAGTTCATACTGACGAGACTTTGGAGGATTTTGCCCTATTTTTCAAGTTATAACACATCAATTTTATATATACATATTTATTTGATGGATTTGTTTTATATATTTTTTTAAATATATTAATAATTATTAGTACGTTCGTTTTCCTTTTAAAAATTGTAAATTTACGAAAACACAAACAAATAAATTAAGAAAATTATGTGGTGTTTTTGTAAATTTGTAATTTCCAAGAGAAAAAAATATATATACATAAATGTATTATATATACATATATATATATATATATATATATATATATATATATATATATATATAAACGAAACTATTATCAGGTGTATCGGTCTGTTGATCAAAGACTCAAACGATTGTAGTTTTCAATACTCTATATTTCGCTGCAAAACCTTTGCAGCTTCCTCAGGAGTGTGCTACAAATGGACACCAACAGTAGTGGCAATTATAATTCAATTATTAATACTTACAAACTTACAAAACTTGAATTGTAATTGCCACTACTGTTGGTGTCAATTTGTAGCACACTCCTGAGGAAGCTGCAAAGATTTAACAGCGATATATAGAGTATTGAAAACTAGAATAGTTCGAGTCTTTGTTCAACAGACTGATACACCTGATAATAGTAACGTTTAAGATATTAAGAGTACGGCCGATTATACAGTCCTTGCTAATATACCGTGCATTCATTTTACCTCGCTACGAAAACTGTACCACATTATATTCGGGTCTAGCTGCCGAATACCGATCAAAATGTAAATTGGTGGGGCGCGAGTTATTTGAATCACGACTATAACTGACTTCTGATCGTACTAGCTGCAACCCCACCACTAATTTGACTGTAGGCGTATCGATATCGTATTAACGGTCGTTCGTGGTTTGCATTTGGGAGAGTGTGTTACGGTAAGACCTTCGAATTTAAATATTTTTTTAATTATATTACTTTGATAATGTATACATTAGAAGAAAAAATTCAAATGATAACATGGGCTTTGAAAGGTAATTCTTTACGGCGTATCCAGCGCCTTTTCTTTGAAAAGTATGTAGATCGTCCCCCTCCTGCATTAATAACAATATCATTAGTAGTTAAAAAGTTTAAATCAGAAGGTTGCATTTTGGGATGTAAATGTCATAAAATACGGAGAATAAATAACGATAAAGAAATGCAGGTAGTTATGGTGTGCGCAATGGTCGAAGAAAATTCCAATATTATGATACTATATCTAAAATATCAGAAGAGATAGGTATTAGCGTGGGTAAAGTTCATAAGATATTAAAGAAAAATAAATACACATCCTATAAATACCAAGCTCATCAGGAAATTTTTCATGCTGATCAACACCGCAGAATGGAATTTTGTGAAACTGTAATAGAACGTGTAAATGCGAATGAACACTTCATTGAGACTATCGTGTTTACCGATGAATCCACGTGAGAACGAGTATCGACAATTGAATACGGGGACACAGTATCCTGAAAGATTGAATGTTTGGGCTGGTATTTATGGGAATAACATTATTGGTCCGTTCTTTATCGAAGGAAATTTAAATGGGGAAATATATTTGAATCTTCTTCGAAACGACATTGTCCCTGCTTTGAGAACTATTAATCCCAATTTAGAGAACGTACGGTTCCAGCATAATGGTTGTCCGGCCCATGGAACTAGAATTGTGAATGAATATTTAAATAATATATTCCCCCAAAGAGTTATATCTAATAGTGGTACAATTCGCTGGCCACCAAGATCACCAGACTTATCCCCTAATCACTTTTTTATGGGGTTACATAAAATCAAAGTTATATGGGCATCAAGATGAAAGGGCTAATAATTTGGAAGAATTACGGGTTAATATCGAACACCAATTCCAAATTATTCATCCTCTTGTACTGGCCAATGTTCGAAATGAATTTTATAATAGATTGGGGTACTGTTTAGCGCAAGCAGGAGAAACATTTGAGATTTCAATTAATTGAATTTATTTTCTGAATTTAAAAAATATTTTATAAGTTTTGGAAAGTTATATTTATTTTCTGTTTAAAGAATATTTTTTAAGTTCCGAGAAGTTATTTTATTTTTTAGCTTCCTTAAGTGTTTTTTTAAAATTTTTAAACGTTTTATTAGAAAAGGTCTTTTAGTTCAATGTGAAACTTATTGTAAAAATACCTAATTGTACAGTTAAAAGTAATTATAATTTATTAATTTGTGGACGTAAACAATTTGAACAGTCAGTGATAGACCTTCCGCCAAGTACCACGAACAACTACTTAATCTGTAATCTGTAGTCAGTCGTTGTGATTCGACTGACTCGTGCCCCACCACTTTACATTCTGATCGGCATTCGGTATCTAGACCCGAATATAATATGATACGGTGTTTATAGCATTTTAGTATGAAAGCACGGTATATATATATATACGTATATACTTGATAAATATTTACAAAAAGAACTATTAATAAAATCCATGTATTCTAGGTTAAAGAAGGAAAACAAAAATAATAAATTACTTGCAAAAGAGGAAAAAAAATCACCTAAAACGTCGTTAATATGGACTAGTATTTTATTATTCCTAGTGGTCAAAAACCCAAACGAAATAACAAATTTTATAGTGAGAAGAAAACGACCAAATATTAAAAAAGAAGAGAATACGTTGATTAGAATTTTGATCAAGTTAACTGTATTTAATGTACTGTGATTCCAATGGGAATAAATTAGATTTTATAAGTTTATGTCATTATTAATCATTAATTTTATTGCCTCTTTGAGATTGAAAGTATGTTTGAAGTGTTTCTATCGTTAGGGATCTTTAGGTTTCCCAACCTTTCGGTAATAAATTTATTGTCGCGTACAGGATCGGTTGGTTGCTTACCAAATTCATAGTTGTACTCATATTACTGGTTTGCAACAAATAAGTAGATATCTTAAACGATAGAAGTAAAACAAATATCAATTTATTAGGATATTAATAATTACGAGGGCAGTTTGACAAGTAGTGAGAATGGAAAAGAAAAACTAATTTTTTAAATATAAAATAATTTTTATTTTTCAATATATTCTCCTAAAAGAGCAATACATTTATTCCAACGGTGCTCCAATGCCTTTATGCCATCTCTAAAATGCGATTCCGGAAGCTTTGCAGAATACTCATTTACGAAGATGATAAGCTCGTCGTTAGACGAAAATTTTTTTCCACCTAGTGCCGTTTTCAATTTTGGAAAAAGGTGGAGTTGAAAGGGGCTAGATCCGGCGAATAAGGCGCATGCGGTAGTAATTGGAAATGCAACTCGTGGATTTTGGACATTGCAACTGTGCTGGTATGCGAGGGAGCGTTGTCTTGGTGAAACAGGTAATCAATGAGCAAAATGCCCTTTGAATCCCAAAAAATTGATGCCAACACCTTGTTTGCGATAAAGTGGTTTTCGCTTCCTTTGGAGGTGCAGAATCACGTTCTAACCATTGTTTCGACTGTTGTTTAGTTTCGGGTGTACTGTAATGTATCCAAGTTTCATCGCAAGTAACAAATCGCCTACAAAAATCAACCGGATTCCGCCTATAAAGGCCCAAACACTCATTGGAAATGCGCAAACGAGTGAACTTTTGATCAGTCGTAAGCAGTTGCGGCGCCCATCTTGCGGAAAGCTTGGAAAGGCCCAATTCTTTCGTTAAATTGTGGTGTACGCGTTCTGTTGAAATGTTTACCATATCTGCTATCTCTCTCACTTTGAATCGTCGATCTTGCGTAATAATATTATGGATTTTTATAATCACTTCCTTAGAAGTCACGGTTTTGGGTGCTCCGGAGCGCGCTTCGTCAACACAGCTTGTTCTACCACGTTTAAATTCATTTACACATCTACTTATTGTGGCGGATGATGGAGCAGATTCACCTAATGTTTCCCGTAACTCATCTTTTATCTCGGTAGCTTTCATACCCTTAATTACGAAGTATTTAATCACCGCACCATACTCTGCTTTTTCCATTTGAACGAAACGACGTGTTGCTTCTTTTTCAATTAGCTGTCAAAAATAAACTAATCAACCGATTTATCTAAATATCGGCATGTAAACATATAAATAGGCAACCTAAATTACAGTGCATTTGTTTTACCAATTACAGCGCCACCTATGAGTCATTCTCACTACTTGTCAAACTATCCTCGTATATGTAAACATATAATTAAATTCCTTTACTATGGGAATTAATGAAAATTTTTATTTTCTGCTATTCCATCGTTAATTAAATTCACAGAAATCAATAACAAATAGAGTGGCCGTCTAGAAAACTGCAGGTAGAGGTTCGAGTCCTTCTCCAGCGCAGAAATTTTTAATTGATTTCTGTGAATTTAATTAACAATAGAATAGCAGAAAATACAAATTTTTATCAATTTATTTCTTTAAATATCTCGCAGTTACTTCCTGCAAATGATGCTTGAATATTTTGCGTTAATAATTTCGAATTGTACGTACAATACAAGAACAAGTATCTATTAAAATTAATTATACTCTCCTTTTAATTAAATCGTTTCCTATTAATGGTACATAAAATTTTAAAAGAGCTAATTTAAAATTTCAATAGGAAATATTCTCATTAATAGAATGATTGTAATTTAGAACAGAATACGCACGAGCGTTAATTATTTTGATGTTTGATAAAAGAATACAATAAATATTGTTATACAATAATTACATTTTTAAATCAAATCTAATCGTAGCGTCTGCCACCTGACTAAGTGGGTCGCATAATAAGCTATTTGAAAAATGAAACTAATTATTGTCTTGAGGCGAAGTAGACGGCCTAGAAGCGTTGATCCGGATTTAAATATAAGTATAAATGATGATTTCCAAGAATGTATATTCAGTTATATCTTGTCTATCGTCCATGACATTCTAAGCGACTTGGAAGTAGTATTAACATTTTCGTTAATACAATTATTTTCCATTTGAATTGATTTACTTTAGAAAAGGTGAAAGTTTTAGACAAACTGTTTTCTTTCATAAAAGAATTGGAAATTTTTAATTTATGAATGAAAGTATTGATTTTGTATATAAATTCATTTTCTCTTTGTTTTGATAAGCTTTGCATCGATCAAAATTCGCATAAAATTAAATTTGCGTTAATAAAATGATATTTAATTTGAAATTGTTAATTTTAAAGATGCGTCTTATCAATACTTTACTATCGGTTTTTATGTTCTATATATACTGAATCCCGATTTTTATATCAATTTGATTGAGATATTGACTTCAATTTATTTATTCACAATATTTTAGTTCATAATTTGAAATAGAAATTGGCAATAACGTACACATTACTGATAAATTTAATCACTAAGGTAGATATATAACCCCTTTCAACATTAACTTTTGTAATTCTGTAAACACATTTCGACAACTAAGTTGTCATCATCAGCAGATAATTGCAAATTGTCGCACCTGGTAAACCACGGCGAAAAACACCTGTAACGAAAACAAACTCCGTACGCGATTTATAACGTTGAAAACCAACATGTACACTGTGTATATCTTCGTATATCAACGGTATAGATCGCGTACGGAGTTTGTTTTCGTACAGGTGTTTTTCGCCGTGGTTTACTATCAGGTTGTTACATATGAAATGTCCGATTTTGTAAGGAATAAAAAAGTCTAAATTTAAAAAAATATAAATATTTATTCTCCAAAATAGTTTCCATTTACATCAATAGTTTGTTGTCAACGGCCTGGAAGCTGAAAGATTCCCTTTGAAGAGAAATCTAGGTTTTGACGGCTCACATATTGCCCAAACACTGCTATTACAGACTCCTGGTCAGGGAAGTCCCTATTTTTTAAGTGATTGTCTAAACTTCGGAAAAAATGTAAATCAGTTGGCGAAAGTTCAGGTGAATAAGGTGGGTGAGGGAGAATTTCGTAACCAATTTCCGAAAGTTTTTGGATTGTCTGTCGTGCAACATGAGGTCTTGCATTATCATGAAGAAGTATGGGTCCATGTCTATTGACTAGTGAGAGCTGCAAGCGGCTCAATTTTCCATGCATAGTTTCCAGTTCGGCACAATAGGACGCTGCCGTGCTGGTTTCACCAGGTTGCAAAAATGAATAGTGAATAATACCCTTACTGGTTCACCATACAGTCACCATAATCTTTCGCGGGTGAAGTGATGCTCGTGCATGCTGTCTTGGTGCTTCACCTTAATCTAACCATTGTCCTGACCGTCTCCGATTATCATAAAGTATCCACTTTTCGTCACACGTTATCACTCGATGAAGAAACGGTTCAACTTTCTGTCAATTAGCCAAAGAGGTAGCCACCTCTAATCGACGGAGCTTATTGGCTTCCGTTAATTGGTGCGGCACCCATCGATCGAAAATCTTCACTTTGCCAATCGAAGAAAGCTGACGACTAATGGTGGCAATGGACGCTTGAAATGTTTCTGCAAGGCTACGCACTGTCGTCGACGGATTACTTTCAACTTCTACACGCAGCTCGTCGTCATTAACGGTGCTACGCGCATATCCGCGAGGCTCAATTTCCAAATCAAAATTTCCCTCGTTGAATTTTTTAAACCATCGCCGTAATGTGCGTTCATTACACGTGGTTTCACCGACGTCTGATTAATTTCTCGCGTTGCTGCAGCTGCATTTAATCCCTTTTTAAATTGAAAGAGGTAAATTGCCCGAACATCTCTTGCCGACAGCATTTCCATAGGCGAGACAAAGACAGGTGTATTAATCTTTCCAAGAAATGGAACAGGTACACACTTCAAAATAAATACCCTTTTCTACAAATACAATAATAATTTTCACCAAAAACATACACGTCTTCACACAGATGCGAATCAGTTCAGACTGAAGGAAAAAACGGACATTACATTTGTAACAACCTGATAGATGCGACACTTTGCAATTATCTGCTGATGATGACAACTTAATTGTAGAAATGCGTATACAGAATTACAAATGTTAATGTTGAAAGGGGTTATATATCAACCTTAGTGATTAAGTTAATCAACCACAGGCTCCATCAAATTCCAAATTACTGATAAATTAAGTTCTTCAATGGATGTTTTTTTATATACGATTTAATAGTATAGTTTTAAAACCGTTATTACGTTTAAATATTCATAATAAATTTATTCTTTAACTGACAGTTAGCATTTAAACAGCTAATATAATATAAGAATCGAAAATTAAATAAGTTCGATTTTACATTCAAAAATACTGTCTACTTAAGTATGTATTGAAATTTAAACTATTGTGTGTTGCTTGTAAACTAATTTTTCTTTATTTAATATGAAATTAAACTTTACTGGCATAATATTAATTTTTACTAATGTTGTGCTAGCAAAGTTTAATTTTATATTAAATAAATAAAAATTAATTTACGCACAAGAAGAATGTCTAATTTTATGTTATATAGTGTATAATAATATACGTGCGTGTGTTTGTGTGTGTGTGTGTGCATATATATACAAATATATGCCTAAGATTTTCTGTCATATCATTAGTAATCCACGCAATATTTAATTCCTTCAGGATCCTTCCTCGATCCAATAACATATAATAAAATTTTTAGAGTTTGCGACTATTAAATAATACATTTGCTTAATGAAATTGACAGAGGAATCGATTGAAATCCAAAAAAAATTGAAGATATTTATTTATTTTATTTATATATATTTATTTCCCCAATAGAAATTTCCAATTCCAATTACAGAACAAACATTAAAAGATATAACGGATGTTTTTTGAAGAACTTGAGAACTTTAAATGATAATACAAGACAGAAATATTGTTGGAATGAAATTGTTTTTATTATAATCTGGTAGATAATTTCATGGCATTTATTTTTTAAATATGATTTCCGGTGTATGTCCGCCACGGCTACGAGTTACATGTTCCATTCGACCAGTCCAATTTTTGATTACTTTTTCCAATAAATCTGACCGTATGGCATCAATGGTGGCTTAAATATTGGCTTCCGATCTTTCAAGAGTTGCTGATTTATCGGCAAAAACCAATGACTTAATACAGCCCCATAGAAAGTAATCCAGAGGCGTTAAATCGCACGAACGAGGGGGACAGTGAACAGGACCACTTCTGGAAATAAAGTCGTCACCAAATTGATTTTGCAATAAATCGATTGTTAAGCGCGCTGTATGGCAAGTTGCGCCGTTATATTGGGACCAAATATCGTCGATGTTTAGCTGATTAATTTTAGGAAATAAAAATTCAATCAGCATGGCTCAATAGTGCTCGCCATTCACTGTAACGACAGCTCCTTCCTCATTTCGAAAGAAATAAGGACCGATGAAGCCGCCGGAGTGTAAACCGCACCAAACAGTCAATTTTAAGGGATGTAATGGTGATTCGTTAACGGCTTGAGGATTGTCTTCGCCCCAAATATGGCAATTTTGCTTATTGACGTAGCCATTTAACCAGATATGAGCTTCATCACTAAACACAATTCTTTGATAAAAATGCTCATCTTCGATCAGTTTGAAATGAGCCCGATCAGCAAAAATGCTACACAAACGATGGTCGTTTGGCTTCAATTCTTGCACGAGCTGTATTTTGTAGGCACGTAAGCCAAGAGCCTTACGTAAAATTTTCCAGGACAAAGGCCAACAAGTCGAGAACGACGACGAATCGACATTTCGGCGTCTTCTTCAATCTGTTCAAACGTCTTCTCCATACATTTTGCACAATCTCTTCCTTGTCCAGGTTATATCTTTACCTTTCCAGTAATAAAAAAGTAAAGAATGCTCCTTTTTTATTTTACAAATTAAAAATCACGCCAAAAAGAAAACAAACATAGAGTATTAAAGAACTTTTCCTTTACAAATAAACCTGAAATGTGAGCTATCAAAGCAAATGGCAGCAGGCTTTAGAAAAAAGTTGAGTGATTAAAAATGCAACTAACAACTCACGCGAACTACTCAATAATTTAGAAATGCATGATTGAAGTAGGTAACATAATTATTGTATGCATATGTTCTTAATATGTCTTATGCATATTTTCATCGAGAAATGCGCAAAAAGCTTCTTATTACTTAGTATCTTCTATTGATTTCTTGTGCGAATCTTTAATAAATAGTTTTAACTGTATTATTATAAACATATCGTCTTTAACTGTAGATAATATTGCTGTTCATTGGTTTCATGTGATATTGTGGCTAGATAGTTTCGAGTTGTATTTGTTTCTATTAGAAGCAAATTTAATGGCTGTGGATAAACTGAAAGGCATTTTACATGCTGATATGCCTTCAAAATGTAATAGAAAATCCAGTATCATCCAGTAGAGGCATTGTGAAAAAGCTCTGTGTAGAAAGTCGGCAAACATTAGATCGTAGATATGTATACGAACATAAGATATGTAGGCATCTAGATAAAGTAAGCAAATTTATCAGTTTTGACGAAAGCACATTATCAATAGGCGAAACATCACATAAATCACACAATTATTTATTGAAGAATAGTAAGATAAATTAAACATGAATTTATATTTAAAACGCATATACATAAAAAAACAGAATTTGAGGATCAATCACTATATAAGGGAAACGAATCATCAAAGTACTTTAGGGACTGCAAAATGCTTTCAAAAAGAATTAAACTACAGTAGATAACTTCACTCAAATGCGCAAATAAAGATAGAATTAATGTATGTGCGAATGCATCAGTCTTTTAAAGAAACCGATTAAACGTTACCTTGTATTACGGAAGGGCGATTAAGAAAATGTATTCCTAATCGTACTCACAATCGGTAGTCTCAGTGGCTTAATTAATAAATGAAATGCTATTTCCGAATTACCAGAACGAATACAATATCCAACTAAGACTCCAGGAGTTGCCTATGCAAAACGACAGTAATTAATTAAAGAATATCCCCTAATGAGCAATCGCCTAACTTCAATCCTTGAAAGAGGGTAATTTGATCAATTATTGTCGTGCAAACACTCAGCAAATAACGAAGATGGCAGGATTAATCCACGTTGCATATGCGCATACGTTAACTATTTTCTCTAATCATAACGATAGCCTAACTTATATTTTCAGAATTATCGAAACCATGATCCAACTGTGTTGAAGAGAATACGTCTTTTTATACTACGATAAATTCATTAGCAACTATCAACGAAATATCTTAAATCACTGACGATTACATATGTTAATCTACTCAAAGCACACACGAGTCCGATAGTTATCAACATCTCAACCTAATTTGCAAGAAATATACATTTAATCTTCGTACGAGGGTGGTCTGAAAAGTTTCCGACCTAACAAAGATACAAAACATTTTTTTCTTAAAATTTATATTTATTTTTCTCCATGGTTTCCTTGTAACTCTACACACTTCTCACAGCGATGCTCCGATCTCTTTAGCCCGTTCAAATAGTACTCGGCGTTTTTCTCTGCAAAATAATTGTTCACGAAGGTGATTGTCTCGTCATTCGACGAAAATTTCTGTCCTCCGAGCACAATCTTTAGATGAGGAAACAGAAAGAAGTCGTTTGGAGCTAGATCTGGTGAGTAAGGCGGATGGTGAAGCAGTTCAAATTTTAATTCGCGAATTTTCGCCATGGTGTGAGACGGCGCGTGAAACAAGATTTTCTTTTACTGCAAATGTGGCTGTTTTTCCACAATTTCTGCCTTCAACTTGACAAGTAATGATGCGTAGTATGCTCCTGTAATAGTTTTTCCTTTTTGAAGATAATCGATTAAGATAATTCCATGACTATCCCAAAAAAAGGGTCGCCATCACTTTCCCAGCCGAAAAAACAGTTTTTGCTTTTCTTGGAGCCTGTTCCCCCTTTGCAGTCCACTGTTTTGACTATATTTTTGTTTCGGGCGTAAAATGGTGTACCCAAGTTTCATCTAGAGTAATTAATTGGCGTCAAAACTCGGATTTATTGCACCTAAACTGCGCCAACAGAACGTTGGAAATGTTCATTCGAACATGTTTTTCGTCTAGCGTTAGCAAACGCGGCACCCAACGCGCGGACGGCTTTCTCATGTCTAAATCTGGATTTAACATGTGGCAAACACTATCTTTGGACATATTCATAGCCTTTGTTATCTCTCTCACTTTAATTCGACGGTCATCTAGCACCAATTGGTGAACTTTAGCGATGTTATCGTCAGTAGTTGTAGCTTTTGGACGTCCCGAACGTTCATTGTCTCCCAAGCTCTTACGGCCACGTTTAAATTCTGTTGGCCAAAATTTCACTATGGTAAATGAGTAAAGTACATAGAGTGTAGTGTATCTTTGATTTGTGTAGGCGTATTGCCTTTCAAAAACAAATATTTAATGACAGCTCGATACTCAACACTCACATCGACTCACTCAAATGACTGTCAAATAACAACTGCGCGTCCAAAATGGCTGAAATTTTGGTGAGTACCTGACAATAGATACACAACTACACTCCCTAGCTTTTACTAATGATTATTGCCATTTTCGCCCTGAGATCGTAAACTTTTCAGACCACCCTCCTACTTAATAATACATATTTTCTATCAGACGGAAGAAAGCCACATGTGTTATCATTCCACTAATAAAGATTTCAAGAGATTACCCTAGATGGCGACAGATGTTCTTTTAAGATAAATTATTTAATATAAACTAAGAATAATGGTTACAAATTAACTGGAATATTAAATTAAAATAATCTTATATGTTAGAACAGAACCAAACAATAACAAATAATAATAACAATAATAGGCTCAGGGCCGTAACGAATGAGTTTCAACATAATACTCTTTATAACTCAAGCAATGAAAATAAAGACGCCTAAATTAACACAGTAAGGCATAGACATCGTTATAAAGTTAACAATAAAAAATAAAAACATCATATTCGATAAAACCAAGCACAGCAGTATTAGAATGTCTGAAACTACTTCTTAAATGTTGCATGGTATTTCATACAGTCAGTATATTAGATAGAATTGCAATGTTTCAGTACGACAAAGTACCTTATAACATCCTACACCTGTCTTGCCCAAATACATGATATTTGGTTAATGTACTACGTAAATCAAATGAATTATTCATAACCAATGCATATTGAATAACATTACCTACAAATTTATAGTCCACTCATTAGTATTACATGTGCTACAAGTGTCCAAAAAACTGTAGTTACGCGATGAATTAACATAATCGTATTAGATTTATTTTAAATATAAATTAGGTTCTCATATGTATTTGTGTTATTGTTATTCGAATTATAAGCATTAATTTTTAGATATTTTTTAACTAATTATTAACACTGTAAAATTTATTTATTGTATGGATAATATAAATGCTAAAATATATCTGTATTTTACTATAGAATATCGAGTTATTTTAATTATAGTTTTATTTAATCAACTAAACTATATTTATGCAAAATTATGCAAGAAGTTATTAGCACAAAAATGCGAATCATTTGAATACCAGTTTCCACTCATTTTCAATTTGCTTGAACAATATTTAGGTCAACAACTTTTAGTTTGTAAGATACTCTTAAAACCGCAGAAATCTATCCAGTGTTTATAACATTTTGTAGCACATGGTAATTTTGCTTCCATTAAAGATTAATCGAACATTAATTTTAGATTAAAACTTGTAATGAGAAAATACACGGCTTAAGTGTTTATTAGTATGGTATTGTACGAGGGTTGCTCTGGAAGTTTTTACAGAATTATTAAAGAAAATAATTTAATTGTTTTTCGAAGTAATTTTAGCAAAAATATCCCTGTTCATTCTCTGAAACCGTTTTTCGAAACAGACGGAATACTTTTCTTTCGATAAATCGTCCAAATGTCGCTAAAATTTAGTAACTTCTAGGAAATATTGTGAAGAAATCTCTTAATAGGCATCAAATTTTTAATCAACCATAACATATGACACTCACGGGCCAGGTTTAGATTGTATGGTGGACAATTTATCAGTTGGATTTCAGATTCTTGTAAAAGTAATATTGTTTTTGTAGCTGCGTGTCGAATTGTATTGAAATGGTGTGGCAAAATTGCAGGCAGACGATAACTTGGGCTATAGTTACCCTCAATCGGAATTTACGCAATACCGATCTTCAAATGTATGTAATTACTGAAACTAGTTTATTATGCTTGAAGAAAACTGCAGTAATTTTCCTTTTTGGCATTTTTACCCCAAATGGGTGTTTTCTTATTTTTAAATACTCCCGAGATCGCAAATGTATATCCAGAATTTACGTATAACGATATTAAATATCTTCTCTGAAGAACCTGCGTCTACTTTTTTAACATAAATCTACACTAACCTACCCGTGTTTGTTTTTGTTGTTCGGTTAATATACATATGTTGAATCTATTTACCAGTTTCCTGCGCGCAAACGTTTGTTTAAAATTATATAATTTTCTTAAATTTATCTGTAGCTGATATTCTGATTTATCCTAATTAGCTTTTCCATTGTCTTAGTGTTTTCAGCGCAAACAATTACTGCAGATTATGAAGCTGGTACATCTTCAAATGAACCGATTTCTGCGTATAAATTCACAGAACCAGTAACTAACTAACTATAGCTAATGAAAAAATAATACCTCCCTCTATCAACCAAATATGATTATCAGAATGAAAGAATGAAGTTTGTGTTCGTCCGCAAAGTGTATAGCTCTGCTATCATGATACGTAATGTATGTACATATATAGGCAGAATACTTTTAAACTTGGCATATGCTATTAGGTGAACGTTTAAGAATAACTCACATATTAATAGCACCGTGCTAACTACGCATTTGAATTAATCAACTCTCTCCAGGGAAACTGTGGTGCTCTAAAAGAACTTATTCTTTGTGGGTAATTGTATCGTTAGCGATATTGCAAAAGAATAGAAAAACAATATCTCCCTCTATTTTCCAAACAAGAAGGACGAAAGATGAATTCTTTCATTCTTCCCTTATACAAAGGGTACTAGGAATGTCTACATTTAATACACCTCTCCATCCTCCGAAACTAATCTTTAAACCAGTTATGCCAAGTTTCATTAGGGAGTAAAGCACACTCGTTGTCCCAAGCTCGCAGAAGGTCCTCATCACTGGAAAACTGCCTCCCTTTTAGCTTCATTTTCACATGCGGGAACAGTGCAAAGTCGCAGGGAGCAAGATCTGGACTGTAGGGAGGGTGCTCGAGAAGTTTCAATCCTGTCGCGGTCAAACATTCGGTGCAGGCTTTGGCGCGGTGAGCTGAAGCATTATCGTAACATGATCCAAGTAGGCTAAGGCATCTTACAATCAAAGTAGAAGAAGAAATTATGCAGGTTCTTCTTCAGGACAAATAGCCCAGGAAATTAACATTCCGACTAAGACTACAGTTCTTTCAATGCTTACAAGAAGCCTTTTAAAACCGTTTCATGTTACAAAAGTACAATAATTACATGAATCTAACAATTGGCGAAGAATAATGTTTTCCAACACAATTATAAACCAAATTGAAGAAGACGCAAACATTTTATCACTTATTTTTGGAGTGAAGAATGAACGTTCACAAGAGATGTTGTCTTCAATAGTCAGAATTTTCGTTTATGGCCGGATGAAAGTCCCAGACCTATTCGAGAATTTGGGCATCGAAGAAAATTTTCCGTGTATCTTTGGGTAGGCATCTTAAACATTTAAATTGCAAGATCAATATTTCTTCGGAATAAACTAAATGCAAATAAATACGTGAATGTTTTGGAGGAAGTATTGGATAATGTTCCATTCAATGCGAGTCAACATAAATCATATACACGATAATGCAAGAGCTCATAATGCCAGAATTACAAGAACATTTGAACGAGCATTTTCGAGATAGTGTGGATCGGGCAAAATGGATCAATATTATCGCCAACAAGGTCACTGGATATGGATCTCCTTGACTTCTTTGTTTGGGTTTTTTGAAGGAAAAGATTTTTTGACGTTCTCGATCAATGAATAGGGAGTAAAAAATAAAATTAACCCCACAATATAATTAATTACTTCATATATGTTGCAGTGCGTCCTGAATTCAATTCCACGAAGGCTATTGCTTTGTCTACAAACCAGGTACTACCAGATTCAGCATTTACATTATTTGGCATTATTATTGTTATTTTCATTAGACTACTATACATGTTACCAAATCTATACTTCTGTTAAGCAATGCGTATGGCTTAACAAATGATCATACAACATTTCTGTATTAGGATTGGAGACTCAGTAATGAACATAGAATTTCTGACCACTCTGTATAGTGAAAATATAGTTTGTGTTTAATAATATAAAATTTGATTGAGGTTGATAATTAAAAACATATAGCTTTTTTTCTAGTGTTAAAAGATGTAAATAATCACTATATAAATATTTATTATGTATTGACAATTAGCCTTCTACACGTGGGTAGTGTCTAAAATACGTGTAATAATTTTATCTGTGTAGTAAAGATTAGTATATCCATTTACGATTTTGATTTAAGATAATTCTAGATCTTTCGAAATCTATTTTTATTGCTAGGGACCTGTGTATTACTACTTGATATTACTTTTTACTATCTTTTCTCCGAAACAATATTGCATACTGTTCTTTGTTTAAGGTTATTTTCCTTTAGTCTACATTTTACAAAAATCATAATAAAAGTAAAATAAAATAATAGTAATATTAATTTAAATTATAGGTTTGTAAATTTGTTTAAAAATATTTAAATACTATTTTGATCACATTGCCTTAGTATTACATAAATTAAAAGCAATAAATTGAAGCAATTGTTAACTACAAATCTAAATTTATTAAAGAGTATATAAGAATAAAAGTAAATTATTTTTTGTTCATCGTAAGCCTATACTTAATTAATAGCAAGTAAATGTAAGAAAGTATTTACCGAATTCTGAAGGTTCCGTTTCAGGTAAATTCAGTTTAATGTCATGGGAAGACAAGTATCTCATCACTCTGTCTACAACACCTTCTTTTCTCATGCTGACGTCTATTTCTTTAGTCTTCTCGATTGCTACAGTTTCATTAAGAAAATATATTGTTTTCTGGGCATCCAATTCGTCGATCGCTTTGATTAAATTTTCCTCAACACATTCTATACTATCACTGCATGGCTTACTATTATCGCCCCATATCAAAGGTAGTACAGCAAATAATATTACTACACTTTTGTACATAATGTGCTAATATGAGGTACTTATAAAATGTCAATTAAATTAATAACAATCAATTCTATAGTATTTTGCCTTTATATGAGTGTATATAATCTAGGGGGGGCTACCAACTTCTAATACATTATTCACGTACGTCGGAATTCTGTGTTAAAAACGTGGTGCTACTACTAACAATGAACATGACGGGTGAGAATCTAATTTTAAATCTTATGTTATTGTCGATATGCTAAAGTAACAGGTGTAGCTGCCAGAGGTTTGTATTTGGCTAGTACATATCGTCGTAATAGTAATTTACATTTCGAAAAATTAAATTTGTCTTTCTCGGTATGAAACTAGGTATACGAATATGTCAATTGTTGGGTCAAGAAACTGTCATAGTTTGATTTTCTATATCTGATATTAGTGATAAATTATTAACTTATTTATCAACACAATATTAAGTTTGCTAACATATTCTTTTCTTTTTTAATATGTTGGTCGCTTTGTTCTAACTAAAATCTCTACCCTTTATTGGAAGGTTGGACCATTGGAATAATAAAACATTTAAATTATATTAACGACGTTTCGGTGGAGGGGGGTACTCTCCACCGAAACGTCGTTAACGTTTTATTATTCCAATAGTCCAAACTTTCAATAAAGGCTAGAGATTTTAATTAGAACAAAGCGACTAACACATTAAAAAAGAAAAGAAGAGATCTCCCTTTTTCAAGTTATTTATTGTCTACAATCTGCAATATATTGTATAAATATTTGTGTTTCTTTACATTTATCAAAAATATAACACTTTGCAAAACTGACGACGCAAACATTTTTAAATTAATAATTTTTTACATGTGTAATTGCCAAGGGACTTATTCATTCAAAATGTTTTCAGTTAATGCTATCTAAAATTAAACATGTGTTATTTTCTTTTCCTTTTATCATACGTCAGGTATGCATATGCATTTATAAATTTCCGTTGTTGGATGCTCGTATATACAGGGAGATGCAAAGAATTCGCTTTCTTAGTTCCTTTTTTAAGATATTAAGTTGTTATAAATATCACTATATGTCCCTTCTATCATTTATTGTGTTTTGGTCTTTTTTATATATATCATTTCCTTAATCATATGTTTATTATATTGTTTTCTATTTCAAGGTTTTTTTTTATTATCGAAGACGATATTGTTTTTTCCCCTAAGGCGTATTAAGATGAGACCCTTGCATTTATTTTGTTACAGGTCAAACTATATTTGTGCTCGCTTATTCTTTTCTGTAGATGTTTTTTGTTTGTTTGTCGTACATATGTACCTTCACAGGATTGGTATTTTATTTGTATATACTGTGTGTTTGTTTTCTTTTTTGTTTCATTTTCAATTTTCATAAAAAAGAATTCGTTTGTATTTCTCGATTTGTGGGCTATAATAATACAAACAAATCCTTCTTGTCAAAATTGTAAATGAAACACTTTAAGAGACACAGAGTACATACAAAAAAAATGCTAATACTGTGAAGTTACATATATAGGAGAAACAAAACAATATCTACGTAAAAGAATATACGAACAGAAGTACAGTCTAACCAACAACAAAATAAATGCAACAGCCTTATCTAAGATTGCATGAGGAAAAATATAAATTCGACTCTGACAACACCGAAATCTTCTAAAAAAAACAATTACAATAAAAGTATAATTAAGGAAATGGTAGACATAACAAATATCAAAACAATAAATACTAGAAGAGACATTATCAATGTCAATAATATTTATAACATAAAAAAACGTTGAAAAAATAGATTGTCTGTATCTGCCTGTATATATAGAAGGATCCAACAACAGGAATTTACAAATACATGTAGATATGTATACCTAACATAAGGTAAAAATAAAAAGAAAATAACAGACGTTGCTTTTAGAAAGCATCAACTAAAAGCATTTAGAATCGATAAGTCTTTTGGCAAGTACACAATTAATAAAAATTGTTAATTTGAAAATGCTCGTGTTTGTAAATTTTACTATATTAAGCAAAAAGTATATTTTTAACATGTCAGTAATCACAAATATTCGTATGTATAATCTGGTACGTAGACTTCCGCGGTCGTGGTCCATACTATCTGCTTCTGGGCTTCCGAGCTGGAACCGCATCACTGGTATAACTGCCGACGTTTCATACCCACTCGCCCAGAAGGAGATAGGATATATCACTATATACAAAGGACGCTGAAACTCAGTGCGACAGATAGTAGCAGTAGTTGAGCCCTGAAGATGTCCCATACGAGTGGGTACGAAACGTCGGCAGTTATACCAGTGACGCGGTTCCAGTTCGGAAGCCCGGAAGCAGATAATTTGTATGTATATATAAACTATTGTCCAAACTTGAAAATATGGGCGATAAAATTTTTTATATAATATAGCATCTTGGTACCAATCTGTATAAAACTAAATCAACACAATTAAAATCTACGCCACAAAATTTTTTTGAACAAATCGTTTACTTCAATGTCCCAAAATACGGAACAGGAATTATTACGTTTTGCTATGCTATAATTAGTTCAAATATTTCCCTTTCGAAAAGACAATCCAACATTCAAAACATTTTTGGAAAAGTGCTAGAATATGAATACCTGATAAAATCACGTTGACATAGTATTTGACGATGTAAGTAAAAGTAAAGAAATAATAGGCAAAAACTACATATACTTTGTTGTAGAAAAAACAACAGACACTCGTGGGCGATATATTGTCATTGTTGAAGTGGAATCTTTACTTATCAAATTGGTGAGCCGTAACAAAATATTTTTTCTGTCAGTAGCTTCAGCAGATCAACCGGGTTTAAATTATCTACGAAATCAGAGTTGTGTTGTGATGACAGAGTCGCCATTTTGAAGAAAGTGTCAATCACGAACCCACACTGTTCTTTATTCCACACCATAATAGCTATTGACTATCATGGTAGACATATGTACGAATGGTTACCACTGCCGTTCAAGTCTACCAATGTAAGCCGCGAAATACAGTACAGTATGTAAAGTAAATAGTAAATATTGGTCTTTTAAATTGAAATAAATTTTTGAATAGCTAGGGTTGCATTATTTACTTTTAGTATTCGGGGGTTATTTCTGCCACACTCTGTTTAATAAAATCAGCTCTGCCAACTAAGATTAAGACCTCTGTTCAGTATACTATCGCTCTTATAGTACCTTTTATTTTCAAAAAATTGCTGGTTTTGAATTTTTGTACAGGCATTAAATATTAACAGTCTAACAAGCATTTCTTGGGCAATATATTCACTAATAAATGATCTGTTAAAACGTTTCACATGAAGTTGATACTGATCAAAATATTGTAAAATTTGACAATAAAAGAGGGAAATATTTGAAAACGTTTAAATTATTTATGTTTGCTCTGAATTGAATATATAAATATAAAAATTATCTCAAAAGTTTTAAAGATTTTGCTATTCAAATTAGTTCATCTCTTTCACAATAATTCCGATAGAATTACCAAGTGGTTTCATTGAATTGTCTATTTTTGATGAATATTTTATTATTGATCTATTACATATAAATCTTAACAAAATGGTTTATTATTATTATTATATTTTTACAAATCGAATGATTCATAATTTCCACTATTTCAAATAATAACCTTATTGTTACAACCATGTTCTTTGTTGAAAATAAATATATGATTAATGACTAAATGACTGTACTGTACAGGCTTTTCAGTTTTGAAAAGCTTTTGATATGTAATTTCTAACTAATGTCCAGTTTTTAGACCCATCACTGCAGCGAATAGTGCGAAGAAGAATCCCGCCAGACCTGTAGCTCCAGTTAACAGAACAAGACCGCTTATTAGAACTGGTATCAGAGTAAAAAACTTCAATTTATACGCCAGAAGGAGTGGCAACATAAACTTCTTAAATCTTCTTTTTACTTTAAATTTTCCTCTTGGCTCGCCATTATTAATATTCGATCCATATTCTGTAAAAGATAAAGTTAAAAGTTATTATTTATATAATTGTTGAAAAGATCTAACAATAAGTACTATTGAAAAACTATGTCAATCATATAAACTTTTCAATGTGCAAATCGACTATCTCTAGAGTTTGCATGATTTCCCTATGAACAATACAAAACTCGAATTCTATTAGATCAGAGCAACTATTTCTAATAACAATAGTAGTAGGAATAAAAGGATTTATTAGCCAACATATTTACAGCAATCCAATTATTGGACAAAGCATATCAAACGTATGTATGTAATATGTTACATATGTATGTATGTACACATCAATACAAAACAAAAATTGAAATTAATGAAAAAATAAATTTAATTATAATATAAATAATTCAATATACAACCAATGAAAGTTGTTTGTTCATTGATTTAATTGTGCAGTCAAAGATTTAAAACTAAAATCAATTACATAATTCAACAGCTCGTTAAAGCTCGTACGTATTCTGTTTATTAGCAATATTAGTGTTCTACTTATTGTAGGAAAACACCTTGGATGAACTGGATGCTGAATGTGGTACCACAAAATTTATATTTCCGGGAAGTGTTTTTATCGTAAATTATAAAGGAATTTCGTTGTTTTGCTCATTACGAATGTTAAATTAAAAACCTTTTATTTTGATGAAAATCTAAATTTTCGTAAAGCGTTCATAGGTTTCCAATATCGTTTTCCATAGACTTTCTGGACTTCCACGCTGGAACCATGTCTTCGATACTACTACATTTAAACCGCTTCTATATAGTAATATCAACGGTAGTTCCATGGACGCCTCTTGCAAGAAGGAATAAAACAGCAAGTCAAAACCAAGAAGAAACTATTTTGTAACAGGACGTACTCGCGAAAATTGACACTTTTGGAAAATTATTCTACATTAACAAAAATTGGCATGCTGGCATTCCTCGAGGTTCTAGAAACGATTTTAATTTAAAAAATTATCTATCTTCTTTGATTCCATCTCAAGAGCATAGGAAAATTAAGAAATCATGTCAAAATGTGAATTTTTTAATGTAAACAGATTAACTTTATCTAAAGTTTGAATGATTATGCTATAAAAAGTAGTGAGTCTGTATTCTTCTGGATCAAAACCATTATTCTACGTACTACAAGGGCTGAATCAGAAACTTTTTATTTTTCAAAAATACCAATATTTTCAAAGAGGTATCCTCACAAAATTAGTATTTTTAAAAATTATTGTACATTAATATATGCTCGCATGATAATATTTTTGAAGGGTCTGAAAATTATTTTATTGCCAAATTTATCTAACTGCTTTTGCTCAAACCTGGGAGAATAAAAAACTTAAAAAACTGTTTAAACAGTGACCTTCAGAATATTTAAATGGATTATCTCTAAAGATTTAAGGATTTTTCTATAAAAATTAGTGAATTTATATTCTGTTGGTTTAGAACTACTGTTCCAAGTGTGAAGGCTAAATTCAGAACCTTTTATTTTGACGAAAATTTCATTTTTTTCAAGAGTATCTCTTTAGCTTTAATCCCGTCTTGAAAAAACTATGTCGAAATTTAAATATATGAACAGATTATCTCTAAAGTTTAAATAATTTTGCTATCAAGAAATGCGAGTGTTTATTTTACTAAGAGCTGCTATTTTATGTAGTGCAAAAGCTAGATTCAAGACTTTTTACTTTGGCGAGAATCTCAGATTTTCCATTCAGCGTATTTAGAATTACTGTTACTTTTGCAAAGCACTTGCACATTAATATTTTCGAAGTCTTAAAAGCGATCATAGTCATAATCTTTTTTCTCCATTACTTTGAGATGTTAAGGTTTCATATCTTTGCTATTTTTCATAAATTTCCTCCATCTGTTCAGAGTTTAATCTTTTGCCCTTTCTAATTTAAAATCTCATGGTTTATATTCGTCCGGGCCTTCCTTTTTCATTTTTGTCAACAGATTTTGCCTCTTAAACCTTCTTCACTTGCCTTTTTCTACATATGCTCACTAAATGGGAAAACCATCCAAATTTTCCTCCTCTAAAATACTCTTTTTTGATTTTACTCCTAACTGTATTCCTATTTTCTCATTTATCTTTTTACAATTCTGACTCCTAACATTCACCAAAAAGTGCATTGTCTTAAATATGTACTGCCACTTTTTTTTGTAATCTCTAGTAATAGGAATTTAATCTGTATTGCAGAGTATATATTGTATGATGCTTCTATCCTTTTATTCTTCCTCTATTCTGTCTGTTGATTATCGAACCTAAGCATTTATGGCTATCGACCTGCTCTATGTTTTCAATGTCAGCTACTTTGTTTATTTCTATCTTTTCGTTTCTCATCGTCATACATTTTGTTTTCTATATAGATTCTCTATTGATCTAAACACAATTTGGTTATAGAAAGTTATTTAACTCTTGTATAATTTCCAGAGAATAAAAGACTTGAAAAACTAGTTCACTTTAGCTACTAACTGCACACAAACTACAGTTTAAAAATTTTTTGTTCGAAGTATAATTTCCTATCGTAAAGAACTTAATTATATATTTATATATAATTATTAATATCAAAATAGCCTGACTGTGGGTTTTAAATAAATATTAGATCTGTTCCATAATGTTATTTATTGCGTGTTAAATGACTCGAAGTTATACTGCCCGGTGGCCTAATTGTTAAAGCAGCCTTCTAATAAATGGCAGATAAAGGTTCGAGTCCTTCTCTGGCGCAGAAATTTTTAATTAATATCTGTGAATTTAGTTAACAATGGAATAGCAGAAAATAATAATTTTCATTAATTTCACATCATAAAGAACTTAATTGTATATTTATATATAGTTATTAACATGTAGTCATTTATCTTTTTATTAGGAAATGTGTCACGAAAACAAACTCCGTACCGTTGAGAAGTAAAATGTACACTTAGTGTACATGACAACTTAGTTGTCGAAATACGTATCCAGAATACGAAAATTAATGTGGCAAGGGGTTATATATCAACCTTCAGTAATCAAGTTTATCAACCACGGGCTCCATCAAAATTATCAGGAAATGTTTCACTCAGTGCTCATAATTTTTTGAATTAGTATTAATAATTAAATTGTGTAGTCTGTAATAAAAGATCTAAGAAAGATGGCCATAATAAGCTCTACTCCTGTGAAATCAAGGACAAATACACACTTTATTGAAGTCATAGCCAACTATAATTACTGTTTGAGAAAATACGAGTTATATTATAGTTATATTAATTCTTAGAAAGCAAGTATGCCATGGATATTGAATTGAGTTTCTTAAATTCTACATAAAAATATCTGCTAGACCCCTTTTTGGTTTTCTTATATCTCCATAGGTTATGAAGGTATGTAACACTGAAAATTTTGGCAATTTTCTTCAATTCTTTTTTGTTTCTCAAAAAGATGGCAACAAATGATAAATCTGAAAATGCTATGGAATACGCCTCGATTTGTTTAACTTCTATGTCTTTAATAATTTAGAAAGTTACTTATATAAGGAGATAGAATATGGCCACTGTGTATGTATTTGCTTTTATTCTACGGAATATTTAAAGTCGAGAACAAAAAAATAATTCCTTTAACACGAAAATTATAGATATGCTTTGAAAAAATAAAATAAAATAAAAAGTATAAATTATTTTACAATAATTTTCGAGATACTAACAGACCTGTTATAGGAATCTTTGTTTCTAAAGACCAGAAAGACGAAGATGTCGGGAAACCTCTCCAAAACGCTTGCCACACTGACATTTGCTCACTTCTTTTACAGCAACCTTCTTCTGATAGAGCCATACACAAAACCATACCGAACAAAAAAACGTAACAGTTCATTATCCTGTAAAAGCACTTTACGGTGGGACGTCAGAAACAAAACATTTTATATTTAAACGACTAAGTTTTTCATATAAATGATATCAACGTCGGAGCTTTAATGATCGAGTGCATTAACGGATCAGCGAGACGCCAAAGGTTGTCGTTTTTACTTCTTTGTCTTGCCTATTCGTGTAATGACTGTAACGTAACGTGAAATATTATCTATATTTACGGTTGAATTAATTTGATTCGTAGTTCGAAACGTGTAATTTACCCGGTGACATAGACGTGCATGTGTGGTTATATATGCTAATGGGATACTTGGAGTCAACCGTAACACCACACCACTGATATTGCTTATGTAAACGTTAACTCACACAACCACACACAAGTATTACATTTTGTATGGGCAGTTGGAAAAGAAAATTACCGTCATTTAAGCATATTATTATAACTGAACTTGTCTTTTGCTATTCCCAATGGTAGATAGGACTAATAGAATTAATTGTCCGTCAATCGTTATATATATTGCTACAACTAGCATTCGGCTGGATATACGGAGAATTATAACAATGAAGAAATTGGATTTCTTGTGTGTAACGATTACGTTGTATAGAATCGCTTTAATGAGATATATGCCTATCGATTTATTTTCATTTTATAATATCGCGTTTATATTCTTCTGAAGAGTCCGTATGTGTTGTTACGCCGCTCTTCACGCTAGTGTAGAGAAAATTAATAAAAAACTCGTATGGTATGAGATATTCTTTGCCACTTCTAGGGCTGGAACTAGTCAGTATAATTCGGAGAGTTAGGGAAGGTCCATATTCGAAAGATGTTAAAGAGTGCTACAGTATTGTGTCCCTAACTACGCACTATTAGAAAATTTAAGGTAACAAAAAGGGCAAAGAAAAATACAAATGGTTTGAATACTAATCTATCAATTTATTATAGTAAAATATGAGCCACAATACTACCTAACGACATCAATAATATCAAATGTATATGTTACTAATTTGGTGGATAAATATAGATGCGACACTGTAGTTCCAATGGTATATAAAAGGTGTCGTGGGTATTCTAAGCTAATGTTTTGTCTTACATGTAACTTATCCCCTGAATGCGTATTCAGTTCACAGTGACATTATAGCAAAGTTCCCTTACTTATGATATATAACAAATTAGCAAAGCTGTCGCATCAGCTTACATTAAATATTTCAAATAGGATAAAAGAAAAATGTCGAACTATAGTTATTAATGATACACAATTTAAACAGCAACTTATTCAAAATACGATACTTAACTTCTAATATGAGATGGATAATTATTCTCGCACTTCAAATAATTAATACGTGGTCAAATTATGAGAGTACTTAATTATTTTTAAGATGACATAAAATAATACTTGACTAAATTATCTAAATACTTAATCAGTACTTATTCGCATCGAGCATTAATGTATCTGTCAGTGGCTTTATCACTAATTCACCATTGGTGTTGTTAAAATCAAATGGATGAACTTTACCTTAAATACGTAATTGATATATAAAGGGTTTTCCAATAAGGACTTGACAACTTTTTTTCAAAATAAAATGCAGACCATTTGAGATATTTCAAAAACTTTATTATCAGGTTGAAGTACAATCAAAACATTTATGAATGAAACTCGACTTCGTTCATATGGTCACCGCGGGAACGTTTGCAGCGGTCGATTCGTTGGACCCAATTTTCGATGACTCGGCCACACAATTCGACCGAAACGGCTGCTATTTCGCGTTCAATGTTGGCTCTGAGCTCTTCCAACGTTGTTGGCTTGTTGGCATAGACCAACGACTTGACGTAGCCACAAAGACAAAAGTCTAGAGGCGTTAAATCGCACAAACGAGGCGGCCAATCGACTGGTCCATTTCTTGAGATAACATGCTCATCAAACTTACTCTTCAATAAATCGATTGTAACGTGTGCTGTGTGGCTTGTGGCACCGTCCTGCTGAAACCACATGTTGTCCAAGTCCATATCTTCCAATTCGGGCCACAAATAATCGGTAATCATGACGCGATAACGATTACCATTCACAGTAACGTGACAATCATTATCGTCGACGAAAAAATATGGCTCTATGACGCCGCCGGCATGCAAACCGCACCAAACAGTTATTTTTTGTGGATGAAGTGGTGTTTCATGAAGCACATGTGGATTTTCACCCGACCAATAACGCATATTTTGCTTATTGATGAAATTGATCATCTTGGCGCATCTTTTCCAGAGCCCAATCGGAGAACGTACGTCGCTTTAAATGGTCCATCGGCTTCAATTCTTGAGTCAGCTTGATCTTGTATGGGTGTAAACCAAGATCCTTACGCAAAATTCACCATAAAGTGGTCTGGGCGATGCCCAACTCTTGAGAACGCCGTGGAATTGACTGATTTGGATCATTTGCTACGGATGTTTCAACGGCAGCGATATTTTCGACACTTCGATCAACGCGTTGTCTCACTGGCACGATAACATCACACAACGAATATGCGGACTCAAATTTTTGCACTAAACTTGTTACTGCCTGTCTACTAGGGAGAGAATTACGACCGAAAATCGGAGTAAACGCTCTTAAAGTAGCGGTCACCGAGTACGAATTTCTGTAGTAAATTTTTATAATTTGCAGACGTTGTTCGTTCGTGTACTTTACCATGATGAAAATGTTAAGTTTACTGAATAAATTGACAGTGACAGTTCGATAATTAGTGGAAGGGTGCGTTCACAAATTAAATTAAAAGTTGTCAAGTCCCTATTGGAAAACCCTTTAGAAAGCTAGTCGCGTTTGTTGACAAATGATGTTGGTATAGTTACTTAGTTAACCCACGTGGTCTTTTTGTGGTTGTTACCAAGGTGAATGAGCCCAGAACCGAGGCTCTAAAATTAGAAATGAAAGATGACACAGATTTGGAAAATAATACGAAACGATTAGTATTTTATGTCTCCCTATCTTGCAGAAACAGTCGATTAAACTAGTAATCTCGTGCAACTTGTTAGCATTAGACAAAGTGGTCGTACTATTCCACGTATATGAACATATATTGAACTATTTTCGAGTCACATTAATATAATTCAATACATTAGCAATAAGTTTAATAAGATCTGACATAATGTTGTTTACGCTGCATTTCTATTAAGCTATGACTAATTCTTTACACCCATAAAATACCTTAAATTGCTAACAACGTTATTGGTGGCACGATAAACACAATATAACCAATGATAAACGTTTTAGGCTTCCGTATTTAAACCAAAAATGCTTAAACTTAATTGCTGACATAGAAGTAGAGAGAAAAAAGTAAGGAAGTAAGTAAACGGTTGCGAATTCATTATTATAAGACAAATGATTAATAAAATACATAAAATCACTTGAAAGGAATAAACTACATACTGAAAAGATGAAAAACTAATTCAAATAACTCTTGATATAAGTCAATAGAGAAAAATCCTATATTCCTCTTAATTATCCTCCAGACACATATACATCACAACATCCTAGAGGGCGTTAGTGTTATCACAAAAGAGTAAAAATAATAACTCAGTTAACTTAACTAATTATATAAAGCAAGAACTTGGAACAAGAAAATTTGTGAAGTCGGGGACGAAACAAAAATAATGCTAATTAAATGTAAATTATATAAACAAATTACAAAAATACAAAAAAACGTTGTTCATCAATGTGTAAAAATATACAACCATATACCGCTTAGGATCAAGAGCTTGCCGTTGGCCCGGTTTAAAATTATTTTTAAGTTTTGGCTAATAGAGCAAGAGTTCTACAATGTGGAAGATTTCCTTAAAATAATTGTAGACATTGACGTATAGTATATGTCAACTGCACACATATATATGTATAGATACTTACTTTATCTATTTTAACTTGTAATTGTTTCGTTGTTATTTATTTTATACCTATGACATATTCCACGTTTTTTTGACATTATGGAACGTATTAAATATTATTATTATTATAATAAGAACTGCAAGTAAATCTGCTATGGTTATGAAAATTATCTAATTATTGTATTCTCAAAAATGGCAATACTGATAAACAGCGATGTATATAAAATATGAACACAAGATCAAATAAACATGTAACAGTATGTAATCAAATAGAAGCGAGATTGAAAGGTTATTAAAAACAATAGAGTATTTATTGATAATTACAGGAAAGGATGCATTTATAAATATACCGTAAATATATTTTATAATGCAACATGCACATACATACACTAGTTGCTAGAGTAACCTAATAATGAAATGACAGCAATGTATTTTAGCGTGTATTTTATTTTGCAACATAGGATGTCAAAATAAGTTACTCTATTTTTGAGGTATGTATAGTGTAGAAGAAAAACTGTTATTAGTGAATTGATATAACTCGAATATGAGTTTGAGGAGAGTAGCAGATTTGTTTCAAATTACATATCCTGACCGTCCAAGACCGAGTCCAACTACAATAAGTAGGTTAGTACAGATGTATAAAAATAATGGATGCATCGTTCCTAATCATAAAAAAAAGAATAGGCCAAGATATGTTATTACTGATGCCAAAAGAGATGAAATTCTACAAACAATCGAAAATAATAATATGCTCTCCACCAGAGCTTTAGCACAAACTACAAATGTAAGCAAATCTTCCGTGCAGAAACTACTAAAACGAGAACATTTTAAGTCGTATCATTTTCAAAACCATCAGGAACTAATTGCGAATGATGCAGAAAGAAGAAGTAACTTTTGTGAAATCATGTTGGATAAGCTTCATAATGATGATACTTTACTACGCAGAATTTGCTTTACAGATGAAGCAACATTTTATGTAAATGGTGAAGTAAATTCACAGAACTGCCGCTACTGGAGTAGACAAAATTTGCATAGATATCATATCACAAGGACTCAGCGGCCACAGAAAGTCAATGTTTGGACTGGGTTGATTGGACGCCATATTGTAGGACCGTTTTTTATTGAGGGTACTCTTACAGGAGAAAAATATTTAGAATTGCTTGAGTACAGAGTTATGCCAGCCCTCCGCGGTTTAAATATTGATGGTGAGATTTGGTACCAGCATGATGGCGCGCCAGCACATAATTCTCATATGATTAGAACATTTTTCAACCAAAGATTTCCAAACCGTTGGATAGGCCGTGGAGGAGAAGTAGAATGGTCCGCAAGGTCACCAGACCTGTCTCCAAATGATTTCTTTCTTTGGTCATGTATCAGAAATAAAGTTTTTCATGGAGAACCTCTAAACAATATTGACCAATTAAAAAATAGAATACGAGTTGCTGCAAGAGAAATAACTCCAGAGCAGATACAAAATACAATAAATGAATTCTACAATCGCTTAGGATACTGTCTGGCCATCAATGGTGACATTTTTGAAAATTTGTTAAATTAGTTTTTAAATTTTGTTCAACTACTGTATTTCACATCCTATGTTGCAAAATAAAATACACGCTAAAATACATTGCTGTCATTTCATTATTACGTTACTCTAGCAACTAGTGTATGTATGCATGTGCATGTTGCATTATAAAATATATTCACGGTACATAGTACCATATAGAATATACGTAATGTCAAAAATAATAAATTTTCTACAACTTATAGACGACTAACTCCTTTGTTATGCACACACACGGACGTCCGTTAAATATTTTTTCTATTTCCATATATATATTTCTTCCACCTCTACCAAATTGATCGATCAATTCTTTATAAAATTCACAATATTTTAAGTTTCTGCTAATCGAGATTTTACCACATCTTTTAAGCGCAACAATTCCAACAAACCTGCATATGCTAAATATAAAAACTCTCCATCTTTTCCTATTTTCAATATTTCAGTCGATTCATCAAAGTATTCACAAGACGTTTACAAATTGAAGCTGCTAATAACTGGAAATGCTCCATCGCAATATTCAAAATATTTTTTCAACTTCCTGAAAATTGCTTTTTAATATCTATAATTTTCGTCGTCAAATCACCAGTCAAAGTCTTGTGTCAAACCAATACCTATCCGCTTCGAATGCCTTTTATTCAAAAAAAAATTTTTTTTCCTACTAAAGGTACATTCCATGATGGTTCTCAAACAATTTTCTCCGCACGCATATCTACTGTTTCCCAAAAATCATTCATCTGATCTATTTGACTAAAAAGGCTTTTATACCAGGGTCCACTTTATAATTTTCAACTTCATTCGTGAAATTACCTTCTTCGATGATAACATTTATCAATTCGCCATCTTAAATTTTATGAGAACAATTATCATTTTGTTCTTTTATTTTAAATAAACGCTTCATGATAACTTACAATATTGACAATGATTCTACTTTATCATATCTTCATTCACACAAGTAATTACTTTTTTGAACCTTCTTGGACTCAACTTCCTCATTAACCTTAATTCCTTCAGTATTGAAATGACCTTGTAGTCATTGAAACCTCCTCGGGCTCAACTGATTCTAGAACCACCTCATCGACCTCGAGCGTTCCAACATGCACTGTGGCCAAGGTCAAACAAGAGGTTCAAGAATTAGTCAAGTCTCTCTACATTTAGCCTTTTAGACTTAAAAAAAGAAAAAGAAATACAAAGAAATGAATACAGGGTGTTTCAAAAAGAATATACGTATTTCGAATGCATATATTTATTGACACATACGAATATGAAACTTTACGAATATATTTACGAACCTCTCAAGTTCAGATTACAGATGTTCAATATGGCCTCCATCAGCGACACGAACAACTGACTCCCGACTGGCACGACGAGTTGATTTTGAAGGATTAAGTTGGAAAGCAGTTTGAATTCGTGCAACATTTTCTTCAGAAACACGAGGGCGGCCAGGACTGTTTCCTTTACATACACATCTTGTATCTGCAAACTGTCGATACCATCTGCGAATGTTAATGGCTATTAAATAAACTAGACTATGTATTCGTTTCTCCAATAGCCGAGCCGAGGCGCAGCGATCGATAGTTTGGACAAAATAGTACTTTGAAATACATATATTCTTTTTGAAACACGCTGTATTATATTAATTTAGTATGTTTGTATCAAACTCTAGTACATTTCTAAATAATGTTTAAAAAGACATTTTGTTAACCCTAGATTATATATCCAACTTTTTTTTACTATAGGTATATACATGGAGGAGTATTAACAGTTGTATGACTGCCTTTGGTGTGTTCAGAGGTGTTATTGTGAATCCCTGAATATTTGATACTTGCTTGTTACAAAGCATATTTTTCGAACTGGTTGCCTGGCTGTTGTTTTAACACGGACTAATGACAAAACAATTAGCATTAATTTATTAGCGTTTTAAGAAACTATTTTCGTTCGTATAAAGTGCAGCGCATTGCGTTTTTGATTTTAGATGAGCCAGGAAAGAGGACCATCGCTGCCATTCCCAGTGCAAGAAGAGATGACATCCCCAGTAGAAGCTTTCCCTACCAAGCAGCAGATTCAAGGCACTTAGGTCGGCGTACTGGTTTCGGAAAATTACCAAAGCGATTATGTCAATAAGTATGTACCTTAATAATAATAGTAATTCGTAACTAACATAAATACATGTACATAATATTTTTTATTTTATTTCTGGACTAGTTTTTCTTTTCCGGCATTCATTAGCTCTTATTGGGCTTGGTTTTTATATTTATTACAGTATTTAATATTAGGATTACAGGACATCACTCTTATTTTATAGTTATGCTATTTTGTTTAGTTTCTATAATTGTTATGTGTTCATTTTTGTCTACCCTGTAAATGGGTTTACCTGTTAGTTTAATAAAAGTTATTGTCATTATTATTATTTCGAGTATCATTTCCGGCTAAATCATCCTCATATATAAAAAAATTATAACCGAAGCAATCGATCCGATTAAATCCAAAAGAACTGTCGTATGTCGCGAAACAGAAAAGATTATTTTGTTAAGAAGTTTTTGCTATTTCAACAACTGCTGGCATTTGCTTATTTCTTATTCACGGTACTGTTAATTAATTTGTGTTTACATTAATAATTTTGCGGATCTTAAAATGATTTCGATTTATAATTCGCGCAAGTGTGGTGAATACATACATTTGTTGGTTAGTCACAGTGTTTACGTGTGTTTGGGCTTATTTAATTGCCTTAGTAAATTGAAGGTTACGTCGATTGTAAAATATTCATTGTGTAATGCAGATAAAATTCAGTAGCAGATTAGTGAAATGTATGAAGAAAACAGTGCGAGCGATGTATTGGTACGAAAATGGATTAGAATATTAAAGATGGCTCTAGTTACTCTATTACTGAAGACTTATTGAAAGCGCTTGATGTAAAAGTTGGAGAAAACAAAAGCTTTACCACTTGCTTATTGTGTGATAAGAATTCACAAGTTTTAGGGAGTTTTGTTAATGAAATTGTGACAGAATGATTGAAGTCTCGGAAGTTTTGCTCGAAAATGCTGAATGAAATGCCCAAAACAAATCGCGTAGCCAGTGCTTTGACTTTTCTTGACCGGTATCTTGATGAAAATGACGAATTGTTAAGCCGATTTCCACTGGCGACAACATAACACGGGTGGCTCGTGTGACACTAAAATCAAACCAGCAATCTATGGAATGGAAACACTTAACATCATCCAAGAAAGTGAAGTTCGAAAAATTTCACCGCTCAATATCGTGTGTACGAGTTTTGGGATAGACAGAGAACGTTGATTGTGGATGTTGTGCCCCGGGTTAACACAATAAATTCCGAGACATATTGTGACACCTTAACTAAACTGCATCATGTAATCCAAAATAAAAAGCGTGGAATGTTCGGCAAGGGGATTGGTTTGCTTAATGACAATGCCCGTTCATAAGTGGCTGGTTGAAACCAAGATCTTATCGCATCATATGTCTGGGAATAACTTGATCACCGTCCATATAGCTCTAATGCAGTGCCCAGTGACAACTCGTTCCTTCACTTGAAAAAGCATCCAGGTGGTCATCATGACGACGGCGGCGAAAACGGCCCTACTGGACTGGTTGGAAAATCATGCAGTAAATTTCTGTGGATTGAATTTAGAAGCTAGTTATACGATGTAATAAATTCCTTAATATTGGTAATGATTATGTTGAAGAGTAGATTAAGGTATAAGCCAGAAGTACGAAGAGTGTTCGAATTAAACTCGCTCGCGAACGAATTCAATTCGAGCGAGTTATATTTTCTATATTAAAAAGACCTATTCTTACGAGTTGAGTTAGTGCTCGCGAGTTACGAGGGAGTGTTTTTATATTCGCGGAATGAGCGGGTTGTAGAGGGGTGAGTAGGCACATTGGGGGCGTGGCTTGTGCAGCGACTCATGATTAGTATAAATACGAAGTTTCATTGTTATTAGACAGTTAGTCTTCGAGCTATCGTCAACCAAGTAAAATAATCAGGAGTGAAAAGTGAAATATGGAAAAAATCGAATATCGTGTCGTTACAAAGTTCCTTACCAGGCAAGGAAAATCAGTCGCGACGAAAATGAATGAGATGTCATTGGTTTACGGCGACTCTTGTCCAGGAAAAACCATGGTGTACAAGTGGCATAGTTTATTTAAACAAGGAAGGGAATCCCTTGAAGACGACCCGAGGCCGGGCAGGAGCATTGAGGTGACCACGCCAGCACTTATCCAAAAAGTTGAACAAATTGTACTCGAAGATGCTCGACTAAAGAAGAAACAACTCGCAGAAATGGTTGGAGTATCCGATACAACAATTTTTAAAATCCTACACGATCATCTCGGCATGTCTAAGGTCAGCGCAAGATGGGTGCCGAGAATGCTCACGCTGCCGCAAAAAAAACAGCGCGTAGAGTGTTCGCGTGCATTTTTGGACCTCTGTAATGAAGACAAGGATGGTGTATTGAGTCGAATTGTTACTGGAGACGAAACTTGGGTTCATCATTATGAACCTGAGTCCAAACAAGACTCCATGCAGTGGCACAAAAAGGGCACAGCACCTCCCAAGAAATTTAAAGTGTCACAATCAGCTGGGAAACTCATGGCAACGGTATTTTGGGACTTGGAAGGAATATTGTTGATTGATTATAAAGATAAAGGTGTTTCTATAACCGGAGAATATTACGCTTCAATATTAGAGCGATTAAAAGAAGCCATTAAAGAGAAAAGACGGGGAAAATTGACAAAAGGTGTTCTGCTTTTGCACGACAATGCGCCCGTCCACAAGAGCCGCCTTGCGTTAGCTGCCCAGCATAAGGTGGGATTCGAAATTGTGAATCAGCCACCTTACAGCTCAGACCTGGCCCCGAGTGATTATTACCTGTTTCCGAAAATGAAAAAGGAGCTGCGGGGTAAAAAATTTACTGCCGATGATGAAGTCAAGGAGGCAGTTTCGGCGTGTTTTGCAGATAAAGAGAAATCGTTTTTTTATGAGGGTATAAATAAATTAATTGAAAGATGTGAAAAATGTATCCGTCTTGCAGGTGAATATATTGAAAAAGAAAAATAATTTGGTTTTTTTATTTCCACCCCTTGTCCCCCATTCCGCGAATATAAAAACGCTCCCTCGTAAATAATAAAACTCGCGAGCACAAATTTTAAAACGAACGAATTAAATAAAATCGTGCTCGCGAGCAGAAGTTTTTCCTACTCTGGTATAAGCCTTCTTGTTGAAAAAATTGCACCTTTTATATTGAAAATATTTACTTAAAGAGCACGCCTCGTAGTTCTCACATCGAAAACTAAAACGTTATTACTTAATTCTTTTACGCTGCCTAAATGAAACTTTCTATATAGTCAAAAAAATAAACTCGTTAGAAAACGTTTTATCAATGCACATATTTAGAATCCACTGTTAAATAAATTGTAAACAATTTTGCATGTACGCGAGAATATTTGTTGTAAATATTTTGCAAATAATTTGTAAATAATTATTAAATTTCGCTTAATATTATTTATAGCTTTGTATAATCTAGTTATTAGCCTTTAAAAGTAAAACTTAATTTTGACATAATTTCTCTTTCATCGATGTAATATTTACGTGACCTCTTACAACTATATCCTTTAGGTTTAAAAATTTAAATTTAATTTCAGTAATTGTTCTGTATTTATGTATGTGTTAGAAAATTCACTCTTTCTATTACTAGTAAGGAAATGATCCAATCATTGCTTCGCATCGTAACATTTTATTAAATATTATACAAAAATACAAATAATAAATTATGTTTCTATAAATACAAAATAAATTATAATTGTAATCTTTTTCCAGTTGTTGATGACATCAGATATTATTTAGTAGTTATATTTGTACAAGAATTAAGCCTACGATACTTAACTAGGACCAAAAAAACTGGTCGAATATTTGTACAAGTGGATGACTATATTATACAAGACTACTATTGTTGAGGTACATAAGCTTTGTAGGCTAACAGCTGAGGATCGGTTAAAGATCTTTTATCCCAACCACCTCCACTATTCCATCCACCTCCTCCTCCTCCTCCTCCTCCATGGCCACCTTGACCACCATTAATCCAACCACTGGCTGATAATTTTTTCAACGCTATGATACCAACTATTAACAAAGCTACCTTAGCAACAATCAAGGCTTTTCCGGCTAATAAGTACAAGCCAGCGATAGCAGCTGGTATTAAGGCCGCCATTTTTCCAGCAATTCCCATCATCATTCCACCTAATATTCCTTTCATTTTCTTTCCTCTACCTGTAAAATAAAGCGTATTAATATATTTGTAACTTATCGAAATGGCATTTACCCTCTTCTAATCCGAAATCTTTTAATGACACCTTAGGCATGGTAAATCTTAGGGTGCGCGAACCGACAAACGAAGTAATTTTATCATACAAAAGAGTATCCAATGCAGCCTCTCGTTCGGTAACATCAGATGGTAGAGATTTCTCTAATTGTTCATCTGAGACTGCAGAATCGTTAGACGGAGCATCCGCCGATTTAATAACAATTAAATCATTCGTAATAGCAAGTTTGTCCATCCTGTTTAAGCGATTAAAGAACGTAACCGCTTTTTGTTTCAGACATGGTGAAAATCCGTCAGATTTGGAGCACTCGTCGTATACACTAATAGCAACACGTACACCGACATTGTCCCATGATTCTAATGCCAAGGTCGCCGTTGCCGTTAAGACTATAGCACAAAACACAAAAGGCAATTTCACAGCCATCACAATACACCGTTCATATGAAACTGATATCGAAAGAAGCCATAGTGTCTGTTATATACCACATTATGGGGATATATTGACCTTTCCCTCCAGTGACCCGCTAAGATGTTCCCAAGACGAAGATGAAATCGCCCACACCCGTCTTCATTGACATATTTGCCGACTACCCCAGAAGCGTCATTGGTTGCGTACGACCTACATAACGTTTTCTCAACTCTTCATTGGTTAGACGAACCGGTAATGTTCTCCGTCGCGACAAACATTTGCACGCACCGGCGACCTTATCGACGAATTCTCTTCGAGTAAATATTGCCTAATTAATTCTTCGTTATGTTGTTAGTCATAATGGAACACTTAAAGATAGTGAATCCAGTTTAGTTATTTCAGTGAAACCGATTCAGTTTTGGTCTATTTTGTGAATGTTCAGTATCCGATTGAAACTGCAAGTGCTCCTTTCTCTTTACTACCATTATTATTTTTTAAATTTCATCTTGAGTGAAATTTACGCTACACTTTACTTATTGTCAAATATTTGCATTTTAAATAGAAGCGTAGAAATAAAAGAATAATAATTAATGTTCACACGAAATCTTTTCTAATCAATTTTTAAAATAAATCTCTGCGATTCTAAGATTTCTCTTAGCTGTGTGGGAAATTCTTAAGACATGAGTCAAGTATTTTGAAGGAAAGTATACGTATTATTAATTCTTTTATCGTGCAGATGACAATAATTTTTAAATTTTAGTAGTACAACATTGATGAAAGTATCAGAAGAAACTTTAATTCGACGTTAGATATTGTATAATTACAAATCTTAATATCGACTAATAATTCTTGTATATTAACTTAGCAAATATATGTATACTTAACGCAAAAAGCATCTTCAAGCTTTTTATGAAATTCGATGTATTTAGGCCTTCCCTAATTCAAATTTTAAATAAGTATAATGACATTGTTAACTCCAAAGAATGAAGGGAATTGGTATATGCATTAATTTCATTTTTGTAAATTTTAATGAATACTGTGGTTAGTTGAATTAATCAAAAAAGGTAAATAAAATCCCCACCCACGTTCGTATTCTGTTTAGGTATTTTGACAATTAAGTTGTCACCATCAGCAAATAATTAATCACAGTATCGCGTCTGAATCCGACATAAAACTCGCACAGAATAATAACGCACATCCAGCAAATACACATTAATTCATTTAACACATTTTAAAATACTTCTTAGTCTTAAAACTAACACTTAAACTAAAGTATATCCCCTCTTACACTTATGGGCCTTTTGCTTTCCCGATCGTCTGTTTATAGGATGTCAAAGGCGCAAGAATATGTTATCGGAAACTTACTCCATTTAAACTTTTCGTCTTTAAGTGAAACTGCGAATATAAAAACGGCTTGTTAAGACATGTACGTCAAGTATTGGTAACAAACAAGTGATATCCCGGATTATCGCGTTTGAATTAGCTTTCGTAATTAATCTATTAATTATTTCCGAACCAAACCACTGTGTCTTGCAACGATTTTAATAAAATTTAATTCTCTTTCATATCGCACTTTCGTTTGCGGAAAACTAAGCAAGCGATTGATAAGAAAATCGAAAGAAGATATCTTTCGTTGCATGCTATGATTCGAATCCACCGTGATAAACTTATTAATTAATTTAATTGCTTAACGAAATTATCTATGTCAAAAATCGCGAAAATGTCATCTGCATACCTAATCCATACTCTTGGAAAATATTTGGGGTTATGTTTAAATTTTACTTGAAAATTACTCATAAATAAATCCGCTATAAATGGAGAAAGACAATTGTTTCTTGATTGTGTTCATAGAATTTCCCTTATAGAATTCGAATCGGAAACAATTTTGGGACATACATAGAGTTATCAATCCCAAATATTCATTCACTTTTTCCGGTTCGATTTTATTTTTATAAAGAAAAACTTCTAAATATTTTAAAGTTTCTAGACTGAACGAAACAAAGACGTTACATCGAATGACACTAAAATTTCACCGCTTTCGAAATTAATTTTTCAAAAAATGGTCTCTATATCTTATCTAAAAGAACTTGCGGACGGGCATAATATAACTATCAAATTAATCTGTGTATTCTAGCTTATTTTGAACAATTGTTAATACAAAATTTGAATTAGATCCAAATTGAATTCCTTAGCTGTACTCAAAGCTAATTTTCTGCTTGCAAATTTAGATAAGTTGGATATATGGTCGTCGATAAACAAATTGTAGGTAAAAGTCCAAGGTACAGCATTGAAGACTTATAAGTTTAAATCCGAAAATAGAATAACTATGCAATACACGATCAGATTTTCAATAGAGGCTGCAACACAAAAGTTTTAATTATTAAGTTTTAGTCCGCCGTTATTATAATAACCAATAAGCGTGTTGATATTTTCTTGAGACTTACAATATGATCAACTCAATCTATTCGATATTATTTTACATGGTCTCCATAAACCAGTATTATATAAGCGACAAACCGTTAATAAACAGAACGAAGCGACCAACGCGAGAAAAAGTAAGCAAAAAATCTACTTGAGCACAATCGTATAAATGTTCTACAGTGTATGGGAAAGAAACTGAAAATGCAAATAAGATAACAAAGGTTGACTAAAAATTGACTTTTTCAATACACTGGGCATCTGAAGAGGTACTAATTGTATCATTACAGAACCACTATAGAACCAACAACATCATTCTTATGAACACAATGGATTTTTAACCAGTTAACCAAATTTATATTCTGCGCAAGAAATTCTAAATTTGTTCATTTAGTCAGCCTTATCAAGTTAAGCACAAATTATTCCAATATATATATTATAGCAACAGCATCTCTATTAATAATTAAATCGTCTTTTTTCTACATGAGATTAGAAAATTTAATCTATAATGTAATTGACATTATTTTCAATTACTTTGGTTAGTTATAGCCTTTCCAGTGTTTCTACTGTCCCAAAATAGTGTTCTTTGAGTCGAATTCTCAACTTTGTCAAAAGAAAAAGGTCACAATGATTTAAGTCTCGTGGATAAGCGGGTACGAAAATTACGTTAGGTTATTAATCAAAAATTTCATGACAATGTACGAATTCATAAGACAGCTAAGCTCCAACTCATCTTTGGCGAGTGTCTATGAGCTAGAACATCTTCCTCCATCCTATATCTTCTTATCAAGGAATTTGAAGCGGACCCTAGGGGACATTTTTCAGTCGATAACCAACTGAAAGTGTAGTGCTTATTTTGTAGACCAACAGACGTCATATTTTTCTAATGGAACAAAGTCGTTGCCTGATAGATATCACAAGTGCGTTGAAATTAAGCTGGATAACGCTGAAAATAAAATCACCCAAAAATTGTAGATTTTGTTTCGTTTGATAGGAAACTTTTCTTAATTGTCCTCATATTGTATTATAACCAGCGATGGTATTGTAATAGTTATTGGCATATCACCTACATACTAATAGTACTATGCACAAATCTGGCATTTTTACTCTTATATTAATGTATCACGCCATATAAAATAGCCTATAAGACGCGAATTTGCTATAAAATTTTATTTTTATTAAATTCTCTTTTTAAAGAACCTTGTATAGTATACACTAACACCTGAGCTCCTATTAAAACCAAAAAAAGTTTAATTTCTATTTAATATAATAAGTACGGTGTAAAATGCTAATGAAATACATTGACGACACCAATTTCTACTAAAACAAATAATACAGTAATAACTAATAACACATTAATAAACGAGTTTTTATTACGTTGGCATACGGTTGTAAAATTAATCGCTCATTCTTCATCTAGTAATTCATGAAAAATTCTATAAGCAAATGCGTTTGAAGGAGTATTTAACATCAATTTCAAATATAATTACATTCATTGAATTTTTTAAAAATCACTTTCGATTAACTCTAAGTGGGGTAAAATATTTTACATGAATTCTCCTTAATTTTAAAAAAAGGCAAGAAGATCCCTTACCAAATCAATTTTTATAGAAAAATCGCAGAAATCAGAAACCATATATTTGAAGGAAAAGTTAGAGGTCTAAATAAGAAATTGAGTTTTGTCCTCCTTTAGAAAACAATATTGATATAATCCCTAAAAACGAAACACTAGGCGTCAATCATTCATCCGAGACTTTTAATCTAGAAGAAATTGTCTTCCTAAATAAAGGTGCATAATATTGCTTGCCAAGCCTTGACACTTCTTCAGCGGATGCAATTGTCAAGTATTAAAACCTCGACTAAGGATTTTGAACAAGTTTCAGAAAGTTTTATTAGAAAAGCTTGGTACTACCAGAACGTTGACAGACGTATTGGACCAAAACAGTCAATACATAATTGAATAAAATCCCTATATTCTATAATGGAATTGTTGTTCCTTTCCATAAATATAAAACAAAAACAATTACTTCCTGAAGAATCTAATACACACAAGTTGTATAACGCATACGGTAGTTGTAAACAATTATTTTATGAGTATGTTTTTCCTGTTATTATTGCAGATAGAACGCGAGAATTTAAGCAAAAAAGCAGATTTCTTCATTCTGAGAAAACAAAAATTGTCACGAATTACTTGTATGTTTGACAGAGCTCGAAAAATGTGACGTTGTTATCGCGTATCAAAAAATATCATAATCAATGATGTGAAAAAGTAAAGATGTGCGCCCAAGTTAGTCTAGTAAATTAGATAACAGAAACTTTTCCATAATTGTTAGAGTTTTTACGAAGCATCCATTGCAAGATTTGCTTGTGTTCGCTAAGATAAAAAGCATACAAATCATAGAAGCCACGAATTGCAAGGTTATTGTTATTTGGTTGAAACTGTTTTATGGAAAGATTTCATATTTTCATATTCGATAGTTTGTAGCTGTTGTAAAATGGTACCAGTAATGCATTTTGAAATATTAATTTTCGTATAGCAGCTATCCTTTACGTTACTTTTGACTTTTGGATAATTTTTTCCAATATTTGACTTAGTTTATAATATACCAGACGTATAGGCCTTTTTCTATTGGAATAGTCTCTGTGTTTAAAGTATTTTATTACCTTTTCGGTTTTATAACTGTCAAAAAATATATTATGTATTTTATTTTTATATAAGCCTTGTACAAATTTGCATAAAATCTTATTTACTATTGTTATATCGCGTATAAATAAATAAACAATAACAAACAGATAAGTACGAAAATTAATTTAAGAGTATACAGGATGTTTACTAACTATGTGGAAAAAAATTCAAGGGGTTATTCCTTGAGCTGTTAATAAGATTTGCTATCCTTAGATCATTATAAAAATGACGCTTTGTTTCGAAGAAACAGGATGATAAAAGTTTTCGAAAAGAAGACACCACTTTATTACTTACTCTTGCATGTAAATGTTCTGGATCTACTCTACGCTGCTGAAAATGATTATCATCAGGTAAGATGTATCAAATTTTTTCCTCATTGTCTGACGAACTTTCAAAACTAGGGCTTTTTCTTATTACATTATATCCAGAGTTTCGATGACAAAAATTTATTTATCAAATGAAAATATGAGATGAAATTGATTTTGATAATTTTCAGAGACAAATGACAACTTCCAATGGAAATGCAATCTATAACGTATAGAATCTACGGCTAAGGTAATGGAGTTTTCGATATTCGCATTAACCTGGCGAGATTGCAAATAATATCCGTTTTTTTCCCTAATGAGAAAAAAATATAAAAATGAAAATGGATGAATGGATTCTTCCTGCATTCGGTAGACCTACTGCAATACTCCATAGTATTACTTAAGCTGTATTAATTTTCAAAAATATAAATTTGAGTCGCCCTGTGCCTTTGAAACGAAGTGTCTTTTCGAAGATCATTCTAGGACAAGAATACCTTAAAATAGACTAACCTCTTGAGTTATTACCACATGCTTACTAAACAGATTGTATGAAGTCACAATAAGACTGGTAGCAACGTATACTGCAGAAAATATATATTTATCAAACAGAGACGATAGAAAATTGAAAGATATATGAGGGCAAGCATAAATTAAGGGAAATATAAAAGATAACAAGCAACAATAATGAATACAAGCGCCTCCCTCTGTCGTCCACTATACTGAACGAAAAAGCGAGAAACGCGTCTATCTCGCTTGTCGATAACTAACGGCGTAACGGCTATTTGCCAATTAAAAGAATGCTAAAAGGAATCATTCTATTATTAATAACACCCTATCTATGTTTCGCCGATTTCACGGATCATCAGGCAGATTTGTGTTATAAATGTCGTCCAGTATACTGAGCGACAAAGCGAGAAACGCGTCCATCTCTCTTGTCGATAACTAAGTTATTAGAGCGTATAAGACAGACGCATTGCCTAACGGCTATTTACCAATTAAAAGAATGTTAAAAGGAATCATTCTATTATTATTAACATCCTATCTACTACATATGTTTCACCGATTTGACGGATCATCAGGCAGATTTGTGTTATTAATGAACGATTCCTTGGTAGCGTCTATCATATTATTTCGATATAGAAAAAAATAATGAATAACAAGCGCCTCCCTCTGTCGTCCGCTATATTGAACGACAAAGTGAGAAATGCGTCTATCTCGCTTGCCGATAACTAAGTTATTAATAACATAAATCTGCCTGATGATCCGTGAAATCGGTGAAACATATGTAGTAGATAGGGTGTTATTAATAATAGAATGATTCCTTTTAACAACAAGCAACAAGATTGAGCAAATTTTAAGCACAAAGCATATAGTTAGAATCTCTAGTTAAGAGGATATTAAATTGGAAACCAGAAGTAAGATTAAGGTCCTAAACCTGTCGCCCATAGAACATGTTTGGGATATAATAGGTCGAAGAAATGGTATGTTTCCTAGGTCTTCAATGAACAATGGTATGTTTCCTAGGCCTTCAATGAACTTATAACAGCTACGTGCTGCCCTACAAGTTGTTTCGAATGAGTGTCCGTCCACAGAACATCTTGTTTGAAGTATATATACTTTCACATGGAACAGTAATTCATTATTAAATTTTCTCTAAAAAGAGCAAAAATTTTTCATTGAAAATTGAATCCTTTATTAGGGACAAGATAGTAAACATTTCTGCAAAATTTGATTTAAAAATACATATATTCATACTCAGAAATTTAATTTTTTGGTCATATAATACAGCTCCATTAAAGTTCATTCATTAACGAAGTGTGTTTGGTAATAAATTGTTAAAACATAATTTAAGCTATAAAAATGTAATTAAAAACCATTTATTGCGACGTAACAGAAAATATAATAGAGTAAATGTGAAATCTACTTCTCATGAGTAGGTACACTACTTTTTAATTAGAAAACGCAAATTAAAAACGTGAAATCGCAAGTTTCTGATACACTGTTTCATGTACGTACGAAGTTTAACGCGTGTAAAAGATGAGTAAAACCGGATATCTCATGACACGACTGCGTGCTTGTATTAAATCTCCATTCATTTGTTCAAATTTCACAAGCTCGAGTGAGCCTACTTTTCCATTTAAATTTGAATAGCATTAGTATTTAAAGTTGAGAAAATGAAAAAAAAATTATATACAACACAGTCATGGTATACTTATTATATTATGTTTGCACCTACATCGTTATTTGTATATGCTATAAATATATTTACATAATTTAGATCCTCTATTGACCGGAACTTCGACGATTCGGATATTCGTGGAAATCGCTGTTTAAATGTAAATTACCTTATTACACGGTTTAAATGAAAATAGTATCCGGGACAAGTAGTCGACATAAACCTAATTTTTCCTGTATCAAATGCTTGTAGATATTGTATGTGTGTAAAAATGACTTATACGATTGTATGTGATGTTTCATAAAAACGTCACGTCTTCTAGAAGCCGCGAAAGTAGTATGAACGGAATAGTAATTGAGATACGCATGTCTAGCAGTACATGCGTTTTGCTTTAGATTGTAACAAATATTCAAAATATTTCGTCGCGACCGGATGTGTTTACTTGTTTACAAACCAACGCCTCCTTTACGATTTGTATGCAATAATAAACTACTGCTACATCAAAATCTTTCCAAGAAAAATACGAGTATATTCTCTTAAAAAAGATACTCGAAAATTCCTTTAAATAAAACATTTCGTTTTGCGTTTGACAATTATCAAAATCTATTTCTATGACATGGATTTATATTGATGGTTAAAGCGCCATCTCTCTACTACGAGGATAGTTTGACAAGTAGTAAGAATGACACATAGGTGGCACTCTAATTGGTAAAACAAATGCACTGTAATTTAGGTTGCCTATTTATATGTTTACATTCGTATATTTAGATAAATCGGTTGATTAGTTTACTTTTGACAGCTGATTGAAAAAGAAGCAACACGTTTTGTTAAAATGGAAAAAGCAGAGTATCGTGCGGTGATTAAATACTTCGTAATTAAGGGTATGAAAGCTACCGAAGTAAAAGATGAGTTACGGGAAACAGGTGAATCTGCTCAAACATCCGCCACAATAAGTAGAAGGGTAAATGAATTTAAACGTGGTAGAACAAGCTGTGTGTGTGAAGCGCGCTCTGGAGCAACTAAAATCGTGACTTCTGAGGAAATGATTATAAAAATCCATAATATTATTACGCAAGATCGACAACTCAATGTGAGAGAGGTAGCAGACATGGTAAACATTTCAACAGAACGCGTGCACCACCTTTTAACGAAAGAATTGGGCCTTTCCAAGTTTTCGGCAAGATGGGTGCCGCGATTGCTTACGACTGATCAAAAGTTCACTCGTTTGCGCATTTCCAATGAGTGTTTGGACCTTTATAAGCGGAACCTGGTTGATTTTTGTAGGCGATTTGTTACTTGCGATGAAACTTGGATACACTACAGTACACCCGAAACTAAACAACAGTCGAAACAATCGTTAGAAAGTGGTTCTGCACCTCCAAATAAAGCGAAAACCACTTAATCGGCAAACAAGGTGATGGCATCAGTTTTGTAGGATTCAAAGGGCATTTTGCTCATTGGTTACTTTCAGAAAGGTGCCACAATAAACGGACAATATTACGCAGAACTTCTACAAAAATTAAATGTTGAGATTCGGGACAACGCTCCCTCGCATACCAGCACAGTTGCGAAGTCCAAAATCCACGAGTTGAATTTCCAATTAGTATCGCATGCGCCTTATTTCACCTTTTTCCAAAATTGAAAGCGGCACTAGGTGGAGAGAAATTTTCGTCTAACGACGAGCTTATCATCTTCGTAAATGAGTATTTTGCAAGCCTTCCGGAATCGCATTTTAGAGATGGCATAAGGGCATTGGAGTAGCGTTGGAATAAATGTATTGCTCTTTTAGGAGAATATATTGAAAAATAAAAATTATTTTGTATTTAAAAAATTCGTTTTTCTTTTCCATTCTCACTACTTGTCAAACTACCCTCGTATATTATAGAACGTGTATCAAATAACGACTAAAAAACTCCTTGAGTTTTTATCGCATACTCAGTAAACAGACTGCATGAAGGTTAAGAATTATTCGAATATTAATAGCACTCTGTTTACTACGCGTTTCGAAGAACTCACCTCTCTTAAATATACTCGTGTTGTTAACGAATGAAAATGTATAACAAACTCACAGAGAACTGTGACCTTGTTATATATTTTCGATGCAGAAAAATAATAGAAAAAGCAGTACCTCTCTCTTTTGTTCAAATGAACGAAAAACATTCGTTAATAACACAAGTTTACCTGAATAGAGACGAATTCCTCGAAACGCGTAGTAAACAGGGTGTTATTAACATTTGAATGATTCTTATAACGTTCACCCAAGTGTTAAGTGTTCGTCTAGATACGTAATGGTAACTTAGTTACCTCTTTTAGCGAGATGACATGCCATTATTCTTTCGCTCGTTTGAACGAAAACAAATGTAAACCTTTTTCTTATCATTAGACTGTGTGAAGTCACAATAAAAGCGGTGATAACGTATGCTGCAGAATATTTTGTTTTAAAGGACTGGCAAATTGAAATATAAATAAAAGTTTTTATTATGCTGCCCTCTTTCGTCAGGTCCGGTAATTGCGAATCCGCCTTCACTATATAACGAAATGAATAATTTCTGAATTTTAGCGTTATCACAGAACCTACGTTTTTAAAGTCTAAAAAATATGTAATTTTCATATGACGTATGTGTATAACGAACTATAAATGTTATTATTTAGATTTTTCGACTAGTATAGGACAGTAAAACGACGTTTCTTCGGGCAGGAGGGGGAAGGGGGTCCTTTCTCCCTTTTTCAATTTATTTATTTTTTCGTTTTATCTGCAATACACCAATTTTATATATACGAATACATTCTTTTATTTGATGGTTATTTTCATAATAGTACTTTAAAAATGTATAAGTACCTACATTTTTTTTCTTATTGAGTATTCAAAAATTACAACCACACAAACGTTTTCAAATTAACAAAATTATACCGTGCTTTTGTATTTATACTTGTACAACCTTATGTTATTTCGTTCCGTTTTGCTCCCTTGTCTATATATGAATATCAAATGTATGTGTATTTTTTAATTTACGTTGATATATGTATGTACATGGTGGGAGATGCAGAAAATTGATTTTCTAGAGATTAAGTTATTATAAGTGTTACTAAGATTGATTCATGATTCATCTATCGTTTATTGTGTTTCGATATTTTTAATAACTAAATTCTTCGAAAATAAATTGTTTGCATTTATCTATACATACACATATATCAACGTAAATTAAAAATACACATGCACTTAATATTCATACAAAGATACGTCAGATAAAGAAAAAGAAGAAAATACCATATAGCTGCAGATTAGAAAACTTTTACCAAATTCATGTTACAATTACGTCCATACACATGTATAATCAAAAAAAATTATGTGTTCGTAAAAATATTTATATATTTTATAAACAGCAAACAAAATTATGTACACATATATAAAATGGATGTATTACAGGATAAAAAACAAAACAAATAGCTTGAAACCCGAGAAAAAAACCTTCAAAAATGTCTTATTATCCTACACTGGTCAGAAAACTCGAATATAAAAGGGTAAAATTTGTATAATAAAATGATCAACAATCGAAAAAGGAAAGAATATGATATATACAGTCTGTCGCAGAGAAAACCGAAATTTTTTAAAATAAAGGCTTACTATTTTGGTAAATTTTATTTATTTTATTCGAAGTATTCCCTTTCGGTATCAATACAACGTTTTGCACAGTCAATTAACATGTCGAATGAATTTTTCAGTTAATCTTTAGAGATGTCCTTCAAGATCGCTGACGACTCATTTTAATAGCTTCGACGTCGGCATAACGCTGTCTTATCATCGGGAAATGTAGTTTGGAGAATACACAGAAAGCACAGGGGGCCAAATCCGGTGAATGCGATAAATGGTTAATGGTTAAAATGCCGTTTACAGTTAGAAAATCAGTGATAAGCGTCGAGCGATGAGATGATCATGTAAAAAACGCCAGCTACCATTTTTAAGATATTGAAGGCACACACGACGAATACACGCCAAAAGATGCTTGATAAACACCAAGATAATATACAGCATTAACTGTTTGACTAGTTGGTACAAACCCTTTGTGCAGTATGCCTTTCAAATCATACAAGCAAATCAACGTTGTTTTCACTTTTGACTTCTCCGAACGGCTTTTTTTCGGTGTTTCTTCGATTGGCTGCTTCCATTCAGAGCTTTGACACAGGGTCTCTGGATCATATTGAAAACACCACGTCTCATCGCCAATTACAATAAAATACTTGAAGTTTTCATCCTTTTTGAGTCTTTGGTCAAGTTTGTATATTGTTGACTTGTGTGGTACAAACCTTGCACAAATCTTTCTCAGTCCTAAATGGTCTGTCAGAATGCGATAAATTGAATCTTCGGAAATATTCAATTCTATTCCCACGTATCGCAATGAGAATTTCGCCTCATTTCTGATAAATTCACACACAAGTTCGGTGTTACTTTCCGTAACTACAGATTTTTTTGCGCGATTTACCGAGTTTAAAAGAGAACTTGATATATACTCTTTGTTCAAAATTAACTTTTCGACGAATGCCAAATACACACTGTTACTTTATGCGCAATTTCTCTGCTTCCAATGACGCAAATGTCATGATATTTTGACATAACATTGGTGAAAGATCTACTTTACCGACTCATATTATTTTAATAGATGACGCCACTAGGAATTACTATTTTAAAAAAGTTTGGTTTTCTTTGCGACAGACTGTGTATATCAATAACAGATTGTCTAATGTATCGCGTTTTTACTCCGATATAGAATGTCTTTATTGCTACATTCATTATTATACTAATAATTATATTTAAATTGGTGCGAATTTTATTCACTCAGTCCAATCAACTCTCAGTTTGTTAATTATTAAAACTGTCAGGCAGCATTACACTAAATACCTTGGTATATTTTGATCCACGATATGCTTTATCCGTAATGCAACTCATTTGTATGGATTCGTGTCAAAAAAATACACGCTGTATTTACATACGTGCAATTAGACGAACTTGCAACAAGCTGTGATGCACTTACCGCACGATCATTAATTCTAATAGTAATGGTGCGTGTGTTCTCATCTATCTTGAAAATGTATAAATTCTATACGCTCTGAAAATATTCATATGTAGAGGAAATAAAGACCTGTGCGCTCAATGATAACAGTCTTTTTGTTACAACATATCAGTGCGCAATGTACAAAGTAATATTTTTCCCAGTGTTCCTTGTTTTCGTCACAGCCGATATTAACAGTGGAATCAAGTTAGCTGAAAAAATCTACGATGAATGTAAGAACAGTGACAATTTATTGAAATGTTTCAAAGTACAAGCTCTAAAGATAGCGAACAGAGCTCTAAGATTCGATAAAATAAAATTAATAGACGGTATTAGCTTAGTTAAGCAAAGAAATAACACCGAAGGTATTATGGTTAAGTATCCACTCTGGGGCAGAAATTTCAACCTACTCGACACAAGTAGAATCGATAAACTTTTAAAAGAATCTGTTTACGCTCTTGCGTCCTCAAGAAAATTGGATATTAACCTGCCTCATACTCTATTGGAAGAAGCAAGGAAGAAGAATAAACATGTTTATTTCGGGCCATTAATAGCAGCTATCGCTATAAAAACTGGAGCCATGGCCCTAGCATACAAAGGCATAGCGGCAACTGCAGGTGTTGCAGTACTAGTCGGCAAAATGGCACTCTTACTGTGTGCTATTATGGGATTGAAAAAACTTGTTAGTGAGAAGGAAGACAAGACGACCTTAGAGATCGTCAAGCATCCTATGCGTTCAGTAAGTCATACACATTCTGCATCGTATGAAGACGATTATCTTCATAGATCTATTTCTCCTGGAGAAGATATTATTCCTGAAAGAAGGATACAGATGTATAGGCCTCCTGATGGAAGTGAACGATCAAAATTTTTCTAGTTTTAGTGTATTTATAATTACATTGTATATTATAAAAGAAGGTACCTAAATAATATAATCTAAGAAGTTTTTTATAAGGTTGACGTCTTTAAAATTTGATGTGGGGTTTATATTTAGGTATTTCTTCGGTATTGTCTATTGCCTTCAATGAAGAACATGTATTATTATTAAAGTTTTTTAGATTAAGACCAGCACTTCGTGTAATATAAAATTTAATATATGATGATCATAAGCAGTATAAAGTGTAATACACTTATATTTATACAGTATTGTAATTTCATTTTAATATTTGCATAATTATAATTGTTAATAATAATAGTTATTTATATTATTCAAAGACTTACTTTATAGAGCCCATTGGGTGACATCATTTCTTTCAAAATTGATGTCACCCAATGGGCTCTATAAAGTAATTTTGTGTGATGTTACGTTACTCCATTCATAATGAAAGTCAAAAATATTTTCCTGAATAAAGCAATGAATTTAATATTTCAGAGAATTTTTGTGATTCTTGTTAAATATTTGTTTTGCTATCTCGTTTTAATACCTTTAAGAGCCCAATGGCCACTACGCCCATGGTTTATCATTTTTATTAATTTAAATTACTTAATTTGTAATGCTTAAAATACATATTATTTTATAATAATAATAAAAATAATTAATTGCCTAACAAATAACCAATTACAGGACAAAAAAATGTTTAAAAATTCAGTGCAAAAAATACAAATAAAACGTCAAGTAATTGCAAAGGTACCACATAGAAAAAGAAAAATTAAATTAAATCTAAATAAATTTTAAAAAAATCAATAAACATTAGGTTCGTAACTAAACTACTTATTAAATTAAAATTTATAATAATAATAAAAATAACTATTTGTCCAACAAATAATCAATGACAAGACAGAAAATTTTAAAAAATATAGTGCAAAAAATACAAATAAAACGTTAAGTGGTTACAAAGGTAACATATAGAAAAAGAAAAATGAAATTAAATCAAAACAAATAAAAGGAAATCAAAAAAAATTAGGTTTGTAACTAAACTACTTATTAAAAGTAAAGCTAATGTAATGCATTTCCCCTTTCCAATTAACTTTTGTAAATTCTGGCATTTCGTAACCAAGTTGTCATCATCAGCAGATAATTTCAAAGTGTCGCACCTGGTAAAACAGGGCTTCGTTTACACCGCTTGTACACTTTTCAACAATTCAACTAAAGCTAATGTAATGGATTTCCAAATAAGGCGTACATTTTTTGTAACACACTTCTCCATTTAATTTTTTCAAAGTAATTTCCTCTACATTTAACACACTTCTCCATTCTCCGAAACCAAAGTTTCACTAGGGAGTAAAGCACACTCGTTGTCTCAAGCCCGCAGAAGCTCCTCATCACTGGAAAATCGCCTCCCTTTTAGCTTCTGTTCAGTATACCATTTAGCTGTGACTGCCTTCTGTGTGTCCAAAAGGACGCGTTCCACAATTCCACTCGATTTAAAAAATACAGCTATCGTTTTCTTCTTTACAGATCGGTATTTTCTGACAACTACGGGTGTGTCTGCATCATCAAAGACCCAAACTTTATTTTGAGCTTTGGTCGGCTCATCGTAATAGTACAGCCAAGTCTCGTCATCTGCCACGATGTTATTCACATACCGAGAATGTCCCTTATTAAAATTTTAAGCATCCCCCGGCACCAAGTCACACGTCGTGTCATCTGCTCTTCAGTCAGTTGATGCGGCACCCAGAGAGAAGGAAGTTTCTTCACGTGCAAATGATCATACAGAATCGAACGAATTGCTGGTGCATTTAGGCCTGAAGGACCTTCTATCTGTTGGTAGGTCACTCGCATGTCTTTGCCAAGCATTTTCCTCACAGTAGTAACGTTTTCCTTCGTAACTGACGTTCGTGGCTTTCCCGGCCTCTCCGCATCCTCCACAGTTAAATTTCGTTGTGCGATGTGGACAAACATCACCTAGTGCAAGAGTCATTTCTTCGAAGCACTAGTCCATGTTTAAACCACGCACGAAATTATAACGCAAAATTGCCCTTATCTCGTTTCGTGACCACGATGCCATCGCAAGCACTGCACACTCTCACTGCTAATGAATAACTGAGCCCATCGACATGGCGCGGCGGCTACTATGCACATACGAACATGTCTCAACATGCAGCAACAAGTAGCTTACTCCGATTCATTGTTGCGTCATATTGCAAACCTTCCTAATAACCTTTGTATTCCAACAGAAATGCGGAAGATCAGCTTCATATAAAACATTCATTCTTGTTTTAAGAATCAGAAACATGTCATCCGATCGACTTGAACCTCGATGAACCCGAAAGTTTATCTGAGATAAAATCGACGATGAGTCAATAGTATACAACATTTTTTTTTGGCACTAAGTAAGTCACGCGTATCTGAGATCTATTAACGCCCAACGTTTATAACAAGAACGCGCGCTTCGGAGGTGGTACGTGGTTTCAAAGAGTGCGCTAGTTAAAGTTCCTATGGAGACACCAAGTACAATTTCCTTGCAGTTAGCATTACCCATTCAAGCGAGATTTTAATTGATCAAACTGTCCTTACGTTACTAGTTATGGGCGCCCAATGGAAAGGATGCAGAACAAATTCCAAAAATGATAAATTATAAAGATCGAGTGAGAGGTTTTAAAGCTGCAAGGCAAGTACTCTGTTAAAAACAAATCAGATTGGCAAGGCTTTGAAATGAAATCCTTGTTATTGTTATAATAAATCAATTATGTATTTTACTGATATAAACATCTTACATTTCCTTAACTAAATAATATTACTTTATCACTGCAAAGGAAGAAAATGAGCCAGGATAATATTTGGACAGATTAAAGTAGAGTATTCTGTTTGGAACAGGATTAAAGTTTGAATTTCTAATTGCATTGAATTAATATTAAATGTGTTCATACTTTTCCCCTTAAGAGCTCGCAGCAAGTTTTGTGTTTAGTAAGAATTTTATTGTGTAATGTTAAAAAATCCTAAATTAAATATATAATTTATCTAAATTTTGCACCCAAATTAAAGCAAATTGAAATGGATGGGAATGAATTAACAACACATTATTTTACAATAATCTTTAATATTAACGTTAATATTAACTACCAAAACTTTTTCGATGCTTTCTTCTGTGAAATTAGTCCTTTTTGAAGTTAATATCTCCGAATAATGAAAAAACTTCTCTCTATACTGTAACTTTTAATAATAGAGGATAAGTAAACTATGGCAGCAGTAAAAGCTATTAAAGATTAATTGAGAAACAAACATTAATTAATTCGATAAATTCCCTACTACATAATTTAAATTTTGTTATTTATAGAGAAATCTTCAATTTATTTTGTCAATGAATAGTACATACTTTTCGTTTTCAGTAGAACACATTATTTTGGACATCACATAAAGTTTTAATTTTATTTCTATAGTTATAATTAAAAGTTGAGCAATATCCCTGATGCAAATTATAATAAAATCTTTATTCAAATAAATACTGAGTTATTCCTTAATTTTATAAATAGTCACTTATGCAATTATATCGTCAATTATATGGATTTTGTTGTACATGTCTATTATAGGCTATTTGTTGTGGATCTTCTTCATATGCTAAGCTCCTGTGCCAACTTCCGTGACCATAACCATCGCCACCATTCGTCGAGTATACAAAATGTGCAGAGTCTTTGCCTCCACCATTCTCGGATGATTTTTTAAAACTGGAAATTAATGAGAACATGAGTGCTATTTTTGATAGTAGTAAAGCGGTTCCGGCAACGAGAGCTATTTTTCCCATAAATAACTGAGCGAGTAGACCTGCCATTGCTACACCGACCAGTACCAGTACACCACCTCCGCCTTTTTTTCCACCTCCGCCACCACCACCTCCTCCTCCAAACCCACCTCCTTTTTTTCTTGCTGTAACAAGTGAAATATTCAAATAATAATCTATGTGCATACATACTATGTGACAAAAAATCGAAAGAGAAAATTTAATAATGACTTGGCGTTCCGTAAACGACTACATTCTATTTGTCCGGGCATACTTCTAACAAGATGTAATATGGACTTCTGCAAAAGCTCTTTCTAAGCAATTTATATGGCTCATGAAGGTGTTACAAATATATGGCAGGATTAAGAAGTACAGTAAACCTTCAACCTATGATATCTTACACATGTTCTATGGGTGATAGTTCTGAGGAGCGTGCGTAAGACAATTGAGAATATTGATGCTGATCTCTTGAAGTAATTTAATAGCTATAATATTAAGATGGGCATTGCCTTGCTGGATTGAGGTATTATTTAGCCCTTGGATATATGGTAAAGTAAATGATTGGAGTACTTCTTAACTTTGAGCATTTAAATGTCCTCAAAGGATTATTAAAGGAATTCTTTTACATAAACTACTTCCAACCTAAGCCATCAATTCTCTAGTGGCTCATACGGGAAAATAAAATTGAAAAAATGTTTTTGTCATCTTTGACGTCGAACTGGCCTATGACCATCATGGGGTCACAAATAAAAATAAAATTCGCCTGAGAGAACAATATTGTATCACTGTCCATCGCAAACTGATAGTACACTGCACTATTTTAATCTAACGGGACGATGCTAACTATCAAGAGGCAGTATTAGTCTTGAGTAATAGGAAATCAACCCAAATATCTAAATGAATGCGGCGGTATATGGAACATATTGTCACTTTATGGTCCATCTTTACCAAAAAACAACATTTTGAACAGAACTTGATACACTATGCTGGTCTCAAAGGACAAGCGAATCTGGTCTCCTATCTTCTCATTCGCTGATTCTTCTAGGCTGTCCAGAGTTTCTTTTACGATGTTACAATCTCTTCAACCATGAGTAATTGTAGTAATACCTTATATATCCAGTGACCGATTTCACTAAATTCAATACCCTCTTCATGTAGTCCAACAATATGACTTCTCTCAAAATCGTAGCTAATGATAATTTGATTTTCTTCGAACTTTTGATATTTTAATACACTAATTCAAACTACAGATTTTTACAATCGAATAATCAAAGTAAATTGACCAAAAATAAAGAAAAGAAACACGAGTTTTTTCGTTAGAGCTCGGCAAAAAAGACAAAAGTTTATTGATTTCTTACTACGTTTATTATCATTTATTATTTTCAAAACAATAAACATTTCTACTAAGTTTGATTTAAAAATATATACTTAACTGGGTCTCTGATATTTTTTGTCACAAAGTATACAATTATGAACAGATTTTTGTTTATACTACAATATTCGTGATTAATTTTTGGTTAGTCAGCAAATATAAGGGATATTTTTTGAGGCTCCTTTATTGTTCGTATTCTTGAGGCAATGTTATACAAAATGTTTACTAAACATGCCAAAATTCGAGAATATTATTCTTGGTCTTTTGTACTTGGATGAGCTTCCTCTTTGTTTCGAAGATATAAAACGATTTTAGAAAAGAAAGTAATCCTTTGTTAATCAATATTACATAAAAAGATCTTTAACCTACAAATGCTACTGAAAATGACTACTACTAGCTGGGATACGTGCTGCGAGTCTTCGCCTTATTAACTGCTGAATTCTTTTAAAAATACTACGGTTATTTCCTTCTGCATTACACCTATCATTTATCGAATTTCCCAAATTTTCTTTATTTTCCACTGTAGTAATATATACCAATGTTTTCAAATGCCACCATAGGAAAAAATCTGATAATGTGATTGCGGCAAAGGCCGTTGCTCATGAGCAATCACAATAAAATGAGCTGCTGTACTATCATGGGTAAACATTATATTTCTTATTGCCAATAGTAAGTCTTCTAGAATTCCAATTAGCGATACTTCCAAAAAATTTCGATACACTTCCTCGATAAGTTTTCCTAGTTGAATTACTAGTTCAACTAGCCAGTCAACCATAACTTCAACTCAAATAAAAATAGACGCAGTGTTTTCTTTTCGAAAACTTTTATCGCTTTATGTTCTAAACAAAGCGTCTTTATAAAAATCATCCGAGAAAAAAAATTTTTAGATTAGCCCAAGAAATAATCTCCTGAATTTTTGAGGCACGTTTAGTAAACACTATACATCAGAAATAATAGATAAAATACTATTTGAGTTATTTGGGTTGTTTCCTTTATTTTTAGGATGTATATAATCTAACATTTTGCCAGTTCTTTCACTGTGTTTATTAGTGCAGCACCCAGAAGAAGTGCTTCTTGTGTTAAGGTAAAACAGGATTCTGAAATTTAAAATACTGATACTCACTTGGTCCCTAGGCTATAGTGGCGAAGGGGCATAAAATAATTGAAGTAACGTAATTCCTTAGCCTTAGGGAAGCCATAACAAGCTAGTAATATGACCTTTGCCAAATAGTGATAAAAACTTGAGAATATCATATCATTGCTATAAAATGATAAATAAATTTTGAATATCAATGAATCCAATTTAGAACGTTATTATACTTTATATTACTGCTATAACCATCAATAAAATGAAGTTCATAAAGTAAAAATCACTTTTTGAACATCCAATTTAATCAGTTAGATGTAAATCGATTGCCACTAAACAAACCTTCAGAAGAATCGCTCAGCTTAACTTGAATTAGTCTGGATTTAAAGAATTCTTCAATTTTATTATAGATGACATCAGTTAGAACTACACTTCTTTGGGAAAATTCTAAAGGTAAGGTTTCCTCCACTCCATTCGTTACATAATCCTTATTTCTAATAATATTAATACTTCCAAGTAAATTGATTGGCTCGTCATTATATATTGTTTCATTTAAAATATCCAGTGCTTCTTCTTTGATACACACAATAGAATCGTTCTTTGTTAAACAACTTTTGATATTTCCAAGATACGATGATAGGTCTCGTGCATAAATTTGAACCACTACCACTAAAAATATTATGACAAAGTAATTGTATGCACACATGATGTGATGAAATGATGAAAATACCTAAATTTTTGACGGAAACATTTTATATATAGCATGGAGTGTGTCGTCGTTTTTACAGCTAGCTTAGATTGTTCTTCACGAATTCCCGTAAAAATTATAATACGGTAGATTTATACTAATTACACGTGAGTACATTACGTGCTTATTATGCAGGCATGAATTGTAACGATAAAGGTACTATTTACTTGACTTTCCTTTCAAACATAGTTTAGAATTGGGTTATCTTCGAAATTTAATGAGACGTTAATTACATGTTTGTATAAATATTTACATTTAACCAAATTTTAAGCAAACAATGAGTTGAAGGTACAAGAATATCTAATTACAATTTTAAAATCAGTAATATTGTTATTTAATTAAATTTAACTAAGGTAAAACAATTACTGCGATATATACTAAAGGATGTTTCAAGTTGCGCGGTTCTTTTCAAGAATAATTAAAATATAGATGGCGCACTGAATTTGTCTGGGTATGTGGGCATTTAAAAAGTGTGATGTATGACATTTATAAAAATGGCTTCGTACACGGTACAACAACGCGTTCAAATTGTTGAATTATTTCATGAAAATCAGCGTTCTGTGAAAAGAGTTTTTAGAAAATTACGTCAATTTTATGGTTTACATAATCGTCCATCTGAAAACACTATTGATCGAATTATTAAAAAATTTCAAGAAATCGGTTCCATGGAAGATCAAAAAAGTGAAAAATACAGTCGTAGTGGTCGTTCACAAGAAAATATTGGTTTGGTTCGTGATAGTGTTGCTGAAGATCCTGAAATGTCCATTAGACGACGTTCATAACAACTTGGACTTAGTGGATCAACAACATGGCGTATTTTACACACGGATTTAGCTCTGAAGGCATATAAGGTCCAAATAATACAGGAATTGAAGCCATTAGATTATTTAAAACGTCGTTCATTTGTCAATTTTATCAATGAGCTACCAGCTGTTTTTTTTCTCAAAAAATAATGTTTTCCGATGAGGCACATTTTGAACTTGGTGGCTATGTTAATGAACAAAATTGCCGTATCTAGGGTGAGGAAAATCCACGACCACTACGACTGTATTTTTCACTTTTTTAATCTTCCACGGAACCGGTCTCTTGAAATTTTTTTATAACTCGACCAATAGTGCTTTCAGATGGACGATTATGTAAACCATAAAATTCAGGTAATTTTCTAAAAACTCTTTTCACAGAACGCTGATTTTCATAAAATAATTAAACAATTTGAACGCGTTGTTGTACCGTGTACGAAGGCATTTTTATAAATGTCATTCATCGCACTTTTTTTCCGGGCTGGAAATGCTGCCACGTTTCGTAAATACATCTTCAGGGCTGAACTACTGCACTGAAACTGTTTCAGTGCAGTAGTTCAGCCCTGATCTATATTTTATTTATTCTTAAAAAAACCACGACCGCGGAAGTCTACGTACCAAGTCATTCATCGCACTTTTTAAATGCCCACAAATACCCAGACAAATTTAGTATGCCATCTATATTTTATTTATTCTTAAAAAAACACAAATTTGTATTCTACGTAGCCTCTATATTGTTGTGGTATAAAAACATTCTAACATTTGCAAAAAGACAAGTGGGTGATTGGTTGCTTCCCTAAACAAGTATTTGTTCCAGGGAAAATATTTACTGTATAGTTAAGAGCATGTAAAACAGTAAATCTTGTCTAACTTGTTTTCGATATCTCTTATAGCTTCTTAGTTATTGAGTCATACAGCGAAAGGTAATGTTGAGCTTAGAGTTCTTTATATTTATACCTCTCTAATGTAAGATTGGCCAGCTAAGTTACGACTGCTTTTGCATTGGATTGGTGTATGAATTAACAAAATTTTACTTAAATTAGTGAGCGACATCTATCTCAGTTCCCTAGTAAAACTAGTTTTTTTATGGACGTCTAGTAAAATGTTTCGCGACTTTCTTCCGTTTACTAGGAGTCCATTTTTACTTCTTCGGTGTTATCTTAGCATCTCTTTCGTTTGCTTTTTGTCATTGTTCCTATAAATTGCAAATGAATTTATAAAACACATTGCGCCTGATTTTGTTCCAAAGGTAGATGCGCCCGACGAAGTGTTAAAGTCTACTTATGGGTAATTTTAATATTTATATGGTTTTAAGTTAAATAAATATATGCCTAGTTTTAGAGAAAGTCGTTTTTATTACAATAACTTTACTTTAACATTTCACATTACTGTTATACAATTACAAGTAATCTAATACAGCGAGTGCAGATGAATGACTATTCAGTTTAATTAAATGTAAAATATACCTGTACACACACGTACGTTTTACAAAAAAACAACTGACTTATTAGAACACACGCATGTCATTAAATCGTTTGCCTAGTTTGAATAACTAGACTTATTATAAAATTCTATATTGAACGAATATAAAAATGAAGTGATGTGCATACAGAAGGAGGTTATGTTTCGATTTAATTTTGAATTTGATAAAAAAATTCTACGCTGGACCTTTTAGTGTTGCATCACTTGTAATCGAAAAAGTACCGCATCCTAAAACTTAAATTTATATGTTTCGCAAGATGAATTACGTATTTAAGCCTGTAGTCTAGGATTCAAGACCATACTCAACACTGTTCATAGTGAAACGAATACAGGGTATCTTACAATATGTCTGCACAGCTTAAGGATGTGTTACTGAAGCAATTTCAAGTTATAAAAATGATGAACATATGTTCAAAACTCTATCGTAACTGACTTGTAGTTTTAAATGACCCTACTAAAGCAGGTATTATGTATATTATACACCGCTGCAAAAAATAATCTCAATGGAAATCAAAGAAGTCCCTTTATTGAATTACTTGCTTGCTTGCTGTACATACATATTCTAGCTCTTCTTAAAAAGGAGCTAGCAGTCCAAGCATCGCTTCTCCGTTTTCAAATTGTTCTGCATAAACCAAATTTTTCAACCTTCTCCATAAAAAATAATCTAGAGGATGTAAGTCTGGTAACCTTGACGTTCGAGCAACTACCGAACCTCTTCCAATCCACCGGTTCGTATAATTTTGATTAAGAAAATCTGTTACCTGTCTATTAAAGTACGGGTGCGCCATCGTGCTCTATCCGCATTCGTCGTATATTAAGAGGAACGTCATCCAATAATGAGACGTTCTTCGATTATAAACGGACCAATCGAAGGTTTTGATAATACCACACCAAACAATCGAAAATCTATCTTGAAAATGGAATACGCAATACCTATTAGTAGTATTAGCTAAATCTTTAAATATTTATAACTCAGTTACGATAGAGTTTTGAGCATTTTTAACTTGAAATTGCTTCCGTAACACATACTTAAGCTGTGGCAATCATGTGATGGGACACCCAGTAAATTAATATACAATACGTTCGATAAGAAATGGATGTCAAAAAATTTGACTGCATCGCTTTTGCTCTATTGTCTCATTAAAAACCATTTGTATTTTTGAAGGAACTGTTTGATATTCCACTAGAGGATTTAATTAAGCTAATGCTACGATTTCTTCTTGGAATCGTCTTCACTCCAAGCGAAATTCCTTCCTGCTGTTTTTCCTTCGCGCGTATATACCTCGTCAACTGGAATATTTCCGTGAAGTTGAAGTTCATCGGGAAAGATATTCTTATTTCTAAAATACGGTCCAGCATGTTCTTCCGTTTTATATCTGGAAATAAACTTTATCTTTAGGAAAAGATAAATTATTAATAAACGGTAAGAGGTGTATGTAGGTAATTTTCAGTGAAATACCTTAAATCGTAATGACCACCAAATGCTGGGTTAAAAAGGGGTTGCTGATAGTTTTGGGAACAGGAACTTCCATAATTAAATACTATATTACTTAATGCATAAGCGCTAGTAATAACAAATACCAATTTACTTATTATGGCAGCTTTGCTCACAAGAAGCGCAATGATACCGAATACGATAGGAAGTAGGCTTGCAATGTTGAATTTGAATCCTAATAATAATGGTACCAGATATTGCCTAGCAAGTAAGCGTCCTGGAAAGAAGAAACTAGTGTATTTATTAGTGTATTGCTTATGTGTGTTATTTTATGTTTTTAATAAAAAATGTTATTGATGCAACAGTAGTTGAAGGAGCCTATTTATGTCGGTTTCTAAGATATTTATTACATTATAAATGGTTTCGATATGATATTTATGTCCATACACAATGACTAAAATGCTTCATATTATCTTATTTCAAGTAAGAGCCACGATCCCGCGGACGACAAAACATAACATAAAAAAAGAAATACTGGTAATATTACCAACTATTGAATCATTTTAATTCCTATGACTGCTTCATATTTTTAATTTTCTTGAAAAAGCTAATTACCATATCGTGTAGTTTAAATACCATAAACATGGTTTCCTCTTGCATAAAATTATGTGCTTTTACCTACCGTGGGCTTTATTTAATATCTATCTATTTAATTTATTGCATGTTAGAAGACTTGAATTCACCGTTCTCCGTAGTTTAAAAATATAGACACATGCTCGATTAGCCTGAGATCATCTGTTTGAGTCCCACGCGAACAGCAGGAATATTTACAAGAATTTTTGCATTATATATACGATTTGAAAAGTGGTCCAAATCAGAATTTTTCATGGTACCGTTTTATTTAGAACATTAGTCAAAAACTAGAAATGTGTTTCACCAACGTGGTAAAGTTCTTTACCCGAAACCTTCTGAGTTTATAGAATGTTCTTACTCAATCAATGTAGATACGATACTTACTTATGTGTGTTTTTTTGTGCCAGTTTACTTTGCAGGCGGTTTCAATAGCTAATGCTTTGACTATGACAATGTTTACATGAGTTTGAAGACACAATTCTATTCTCCTCATAACTCCATCCATTATGACGTCGACACAATTATCACTATCGCGATAGCTTCACAGTTACATCCACCAATGGATTCATTTAGATACCTCTTCATACATACCGCCGTAAGACCTTCGTTTCGGTATCGTCTATCAGATTGGAAAAAATATTAAATATCTCCAAGATAAACCCTCCGATAATCGAACTATAGTAACTACAATGAAGAAATGAGTAACTCTGCGATTAGAAAACGTAAATAGCAATATTTTCAAAAAAGCAATAAATATACAAAGAAGTATTTTTCGGGAAGGTTCTATGGTTTTATTTCAGTCTAAACCTATATCAAATAAGTTGAATGAGTCTAATAGAGGACATAATGCTCATTGATGATATTAAGATATAGAGTACTTTAAACAACTACTAAAGTACCAGATACTTTCAGCGCAGATATTCGCATAAGCTTTGGCATAGAAAAGTGTAAAATACACATAAACAATTACGATTTAGAAAATAATATTGTCATTGAAAGTATGGTAGAAGAAGGCATATATACTTTCGGGGTATATTGAAAAAAAGAGTCAAGCAATCTATAAAATAAATACATAGTCAGACTAAAAGAAATTACAAAATCTAAGCTAAAGAGTATAAGTTTAATAAAGATAATAAATACTGTCTTGGGATACTCGCTGGGAGTAATATGATAGAAAGATACAGGCATTGTAAACAAGCTAAGAGAAACTAGCAACTCAGAAATGTACCAAAAATGTACTAAAACACTCTCAAGAAAGGCCGAAGAAAGAGGCTTAGAAACATAAGAAATCTACAAAACAAGACAATGTTATATTAAAGAGGGACACATATTTCCAAAAAGTTATAGTTTTTGTCGCCAATTATTACACATTTCACAATGTGGTTATCGAAATTAATTTTGTTCTAACTGGTGCACTAAATAACAAGCGCGTCGAATATATAATTAACAGAACGAAAAATGTTCTCGAAATTATAGCCCTCGGGCTAAAATTCAGGTGACTTGAGTTAACACTTTAATCTATAAAAAGTTCGTAGTCGAAAATGAAATGAAGAAGTACAGTTACAGAGAAAACCAATGGCACAGAAGATATGTCAATACTGCATAGAGGGCCTACAAAACTCGACATGATCATATCGCTAAGATCATGCATCCAACTCAGGCAATTAAACATGTAATGGTTAATTAAATGACAATACTACGAACACAATCCAGAGAAGGTACTAAAAAACCTAAGCATACAAACTTATTGGGATCACGCTCTCATTACAGACAAGAACATACGGTACAATATGTCTGATACACCATAATACCCACAAACAAAACTAATGGAAAAACGTAGTTGATAGACATTAAAATTGGAAAAATGTACAGATTAAGCAAATGAGGTAGATTAACAGAAACATTTGTTTGGTATAGTGCAATAACCACTCCATAGACCAAATTCAAAGAGTGTCTAACGAAAGATAGTAGAAAGTGGTCCAATATAACCAAAAAGTTCCTAAACAGCGAGCTATAACTACAAATACCCACAAAATAAAATAATTTTAAACTTGATTTGAAAAATCTATTAGGTAATTTGAAAATTGTTTAATAATAATATTAATATGTATATATTGTGCTATTTTGCATACTTAAACGATTGACCTAGATGAAAATAAGTACAAATATACATAACTAAAATAATTAGAACTGGAAATCGTAAGTAGACAAGCAATGAATTTATAATATCAAGGCTCGAATTATATAAATGTATACGAAGTTTCCTATTCATTCCTGAAATTAGAAAAGGAGACCCTGCTAAGTTGAAAAAAAAGGAAAAAGAAAACAATTTCATAGGCAGCATTCCGATATTTTAGCTACAAAGATAAAATAACTAAACGAACACTATAAATAGCAATATTGTAAGAATAAAATATAATAGAAAACAGTTTGAACTGAAACAGTACCATAATTTTACATTATTTATCTCGCAATCGTAAACCGATATAAGCAAATGCGAAATGAAAAAGTTCTTGCAATGCGACAGATGGTGAATAGGTGGAGAAATAAAATTAAAAAGTCTTCGTGATAACGCTGTGGATGTATGTTATAATTTATGTTTTTGTAGAATAATGGGAAATTTTGTAAGGTAATGTTTTTTTTTTGTGTAATAATTGCGCATAGTTTTCTCTTCTTAACGTTTATTCGCAGTTAATTAGTTCGAATAATTTGCAAGATATATGTAAGTATTTTCCTTATACCATATGCGCCTTCGAAATAAGAATTTTTCACTTTCTACACATACGAGGTTTGTTCAAAAGAAAAGGTGAATTTTGATTTTTTTTTTGAAAAGTATTTATTTATTCAATATCCATTTTGTCCCCTTCAAACTAATACCCCCTCAGATATAATGCACTTATGTCAGCGCTTCTTCCAATCCTCGAAGCACTTCTGAAATGCGCTTTTCGGTATTTCCATCAGCTCGTTCTTCGATTCTGACTTTATCTCATCAATTGTGGCAAAACGCTTTCCTTTCATTGGTCTCTTCAGTTTTGGGAATAGGAAAAAATCGCAGGGAGCCAAATCTGGTGAGGCATGATTAGGGTGTTGTTTTTGGCCAAAAAAAAACACGAACATGCATTGATGCATGAGCTGGTGCATTATCGTGATGCAGAATCCTGATTTTTTTCCACAATTCCGATCGTATGAGCCGTATTGCTTCACACTAACGTTGCATAACATCCTTGTAGTATTTCTTATTAACCGTACGACATGTTGGCAAGAACTCATGATGCACCACGCCATTGTAATCTAAGAAAATAATGAGCAAAACCTTCACATTTGATCGAACTTGGCGTGCATTTTTTCAGCCTTCTGTAAAGCGCTTGTACCACTTATAAACACTTTTTTGAGACAAAGTGGACTCGCCGAATGCCACAGTCAACATTTCAAGTGCACTTTATTCCATTTTTAACGCAAAATTTAATAAATATTCTTTGATACATTTTTTTCAGAAGTCAAAAATCGAAGAACACACACTAATGTGACTAAGCTTTTCAGTTGTCAACAACAAACTACTAATCCAAATTGGCTGATAAATTCACCTTTCCTTTTGAACAAACCTCGTACAATTTGTGCAAGATTTGTACCACACAAGCTAACTGAATTCAACATGGTACAGACTTGATTAAAGATTCAAAAAAGGATGAACACTTCAGATATTCTATTGCAAGTGGCAATGAGACGTTCTTTTTTTAATATGATCCAGAGACCAAGCGTCAAAACTCTGAATGGAAGCATCCAAGCGAAGAAAGTCCGAAAAAGCCGTTTGGAGAAGTTAAAAGTAAAGACAATGTTGATTTGTTTTTATGATTCGAAAAACATGGTGCACAAAGAGTTTGTTTTAACTAGTCATACACTCAATGCTATTATCTTGGTGAAATGAAGCGTCTTTTGGAGCGCATTCGTCGTATGCGCCCTCAATATCGTGAAAATGGTAGCTGTCGTTTGTTACAAGATAATGCACCAGCTCGTCGCTCGAAGCTTATCACTAATTTTATGGCATTTAATCATCAAACATTCACTGTGTTCACCGGATTTGGCCCGCTGTGATTTCTATCTATCAACTACATTTGCCGATGAAAGGACAGTGTTATACCGACGTCGAAGCCATTAAAAAGGCGCCGACAGCGATCTTGAAGAACATCTTTAAAGATTCATTCAACATGTTAATTGATCGTGCAAAATATTGTATTGAAGCCGATGACGAGTACTTTGAATAAAATAAATTAATTTTATCAAAATAGTAAGCTTTTGTTTTTATTTTAAAACAGTTCGGCTTTCTCTACGACAGACTGTATATATATATATATATAAAACCAAAGATGAAAATGAAAAAGATATTTTTAAATTTGACAAAAAATTAGAACATTTCCATTTGCTTTTCGAGAAATCGAAACTTGCGGTTATTGTGATAATAGTCTATGTTAATAAGACTTCCTTAAGACACGCCTAACGTGTATGTCACAAATACATATGAATACACCCAATCTCTAGGTGTTAAATATTTGAATAATTGTATCATCACAAAAGAAAAGTGTTGTAGAACAGGTGCGCGTAAATACAACGTAACTTTCCTAAGTTCTAAAAATATACGTTATGAGAATTATTTGTTTAAACCATACAAGCTGACCTACATTATTAACTCGCTCTAGTGGTGAAACCTTGAACTCGCACGTGTACATGGCCATGGTCAGCGCCACAAGAATCTCGGCCAGACCCTGAACTAGTAGCGCGGCGTTCGTCGGCATTTATAAAACTTTCACCTTGATAGAGGTCTTTTCCCTATTTTTTTCTCTTTGCTGTCTGAATAAAACTGGTCGGTAGCTATTTTATCGTAATAATTTAAAGATATAATTTGTTTGATATTTTATTATTTTTAAAAATTGTTTCAATTTATTTTATGTCTTACCTAAATAGATGAGTTTATAAAAATATTCTTATGACTTCTTCTTGCTTTAGAGGTTAGCAACTAATAAAGATTGGCTGCCATAGTATAAATAAAATGACTATTAAATAATAGAGACGAATTTCATTTTCGAAAAGATGAAGTTGTCAAAGCAGGCAAAATTTAAAGCTTTCTATAAAATTCATACGAAACGCTGAGCTATATATACAGGCTGTATCAGATAGTACATTCACCATTGGGGTTTCGTGAACGATAAGAGATAAAGTTGATTAAATGCAATAAAATGTGCGTTATTTAAATACATTTAATTGTTAGCGTTATACGAGGGTAGTTTGACCAGTAGTGAGAATGAAAAAGAAAAACGAATTTTTTAAATACAAAATAATTTTTATTTTTCAATATATTCTCCTAAAAGAGCAATACATTTATTCCAACGGTGCTCCAATGCTCTTATGCCATTTCTAAAATGCGATTCCGGAAGGCTTGCAAAATACTCATTTACGAAGATGACGAAAATTTCTTTCCACCTAGTGCCGTTTTCAATTTTGGAAAATGGTGGAAGTCGGAAGTGGTTAGATCCGGCAAATAAGGCGCATGCGGTACTAATTGGAAATGCAACTCGTGGATTTTGGACATCGCAACTGTGCTGGTATGCGAAGGAGCGTTGTCTTGGTGAAACAGAATCTTTTTCTTTGCCCTTCCTGGCCGTTTAGAACAAATCTCAACATTCAATTTTTGTAGAAGTTCTGCATAATATTGTCTGTTTATTGTGGCACCTTTCTGAAGGTAATCAATGAGCAAAATGCCCTTTGAATCCCAAATAATTGATGCCATCACCTTGTTTGCCGATGAAGTGGTTTTCGCTCTCTTTGGAGGTGCAGAACCACTTTCTAACGATTGTTTCGACTATTGTTTAGTTTCGGGCGTACTGTGGTGTATCCAAGTTTCATCGCAAGTAACAAATCGCTTATAAAGGTCCAAACACTCATTGGAAATGCGCAAACGAGTGAACTTTTGATCAGTCGTAAGTAATCGCGGCACCCATTTTGTCGAAAACTTGGAAATGCCCAATTCTTTCGTTAAAATGTGATGTACGCGTTCTGTTGAAATGTTTACCATGTCTGCTATCTCTCTCACTTTGAGTCGTCGATCTTGCGTAATAATATTATGGATTTTTATAATTATTTCCTTAGAAGTCACGATTTTGGGTTCTCCGGAGCGCGCTTCATCAACACAGCTTGTTCTACCACGTTTAAATTCATTTACCCATCTACTTATTGTGGCGGTTGATGGAGCAGATTTACCTAATGTTTCCCGTAACCCATTTCCGTAGCTTTCATACCCTTAATTACGAAGTATTTAATCACCGCACGATACTCTGCTTTTCCATTTTAACAAAACGACGTGTTGCTTCTTTCTCAATCAGCTGTCAGAAATAAATTAATCAACTGATTTATCTGAATATCGGAATGTAAACATATAAATAGCCAACCTAAATTACAGTGCATTTGTTTTACCACACTACTTGTCAAACTATCCTCGTATTATAAAACGTCGGACAATAAATAAAATTATTTAATATTAAACGATTCTATTTTTATTGGCAATTGAATGCTAATTATTAATTGTCATTAGATCTGAGTAGCAGTCAACGTGGACTATGTGTCCAACCTTAATCATACTACTCTACGTTGGCTTTATCATTCAATTTGTCTGTGTTACAAGTTGTATTCGCAAAATGTCGGAGTAAGTGTGATTTAAGAACGGAATGGCAGTCAACGTGGGTCGTACGTCTTTAATAGCGAATCAGGACTCTTACATTAGATTAGCATCTAGAACAGTTCCAGGAAATGTTTTTGCCAATGAAATTTATTACGAACTCATCAGGGATTACTTTTTTCTGTTTCCTCCTTCTGTCCGTTTTTGTGATTGACGTCGATGATCTAGGATTTATTGCATTCGAATAAATTCCAGGAAATGTTAAATATTTTTTTACTAGAATCCTGTTTGTGATTGACGGGAGATTTTAAAATTAAATAAACATATTTTTCATCTCGACTATACATTAATTAATTTTAAATAATTTCCTTACTTACATCCTATTTGCCAGTATTGCCATACTAAATAATCATTTATAAAATAAAAGTACTTAAATATTTGTGCATTTTTTAATATATCTTATAATAATCACATGTAAAACCATTTATGTTAATATTATATACCGGGTGTCCCATGACAAGAATGCCCCAGTTTAAGTAGGTGATACTTAAGCAATTTTAAGTTACGAATGCCTAATTAACTAATGCCCAAAACTATTGTAACTGAATTCCAAGCATTTGAAGTTTTAGATAACCGTACTAATGGAGGTGTTACGTACCGCTGCTGATTTCGTTGTTATTATAAAGTCAGGGTGGCTATGATTCATCGGTTTATATTCACTGTGATAGTAAACATCAATTAAGTTCATTTATAGCGTTTAGTTTCTCGTGTTTTATTCAAATATTCTTAAATACATGTTAATTTTTTCGAACGAAGGGTTCGCCGACAATCCTACTCTTAGAGTGTCTTGTAGATCTGTTTTTAGCTATATCTGTCGATGTTTAAGAGAAATAGATAAGTTTCGCAGCTATTTCTAAACGTCCTGTGCAGCAAGAGAAGAAGAAACATTTAATATAATTGGTGAACATCCCGTGCAACAAGAACTTGCTCAAGAAGAATCAACACCTAATATACATAATTGATACTCTACTGGTGTTCGAAAAGCAGCCGACAGGCTTAATGTAGGCCGCATGAGAATATGGAGAACAATTTCGATTTATACGTACTGTATCTTACTTATACAAGCTTTAAAACCTTGCAACTGCTCATTAAGATTTGAATTTAGTCGCTGGTTAGTGACAAATCGAGGGTTTTGTCAGAAAATATTGGATAGTGATGATTTAGATACCCCTGTGCTACTTCATTATATCTTTTTAGGCTAGACCTTCACCTTTTTAAATTTTTCCTTATTTTTTCCCGCCATATTCTTCTTATTTGTTTAAATTCGCTCATCCTTACTAAATGTCGCTACTATTGCAATTGTTTTTGTAAAATATACTTTAGAGTCGTCTGTATTTCAGAATTTCTTATGTCTTTGCTTCTCATTTTATCTGGTTTAGTCGCATATTCAATTCTTTTCATGTACTTCACCTCAATAACCTGTCTCTTACTTCTTTGCTTTCCATGCAACACGCACGAATAGCAACCAAATATGTATGAACGTTTAAAAACCATTTTAAATACTTTCACTTCTGTCTCTCAAGATATTTCTCTTTTACGTATAAATTTGTTGTTTATTGCCTAATATAAATTCATTGTTTTTTCAATATTTTTTGTTTATCTCTGTTTTTTGAGTAGTGCCTTTTTCATCTTTATTGATTCTAAATAATGAAAAGTGCCCCTGTTCTATGTTCACGTGTGTATTTTTACTTTTGTATTTTCGTTTCCTATTGTCATAACCTCTTCATTTAATTCCATACCATTTTCATCTAGCTCTTTATTTTATATGCCAATATTATGTTGTAAATTTCTTGCACTTTTTGCAACCATTATGTAATACGCGAATCTGCCTTCTGAGATTTCTATATTTTGTTTGAATAATCTACCCAACGTTTCTTACTCTACTTAGTGCAATTTTTAATGATTTCTGCCGATGCAGATTTACAACTAATTTATGCTGTCTGCGACGACATACTAGTGTTGTAGTCAAAGTAGCTATGCTCAAGAAAGATGAGGATCCGCACTAAAATAAATTTATAGTGACAGTGAGTGCACGAATCCGTTAAATATTAGCAGACATTATTTTATGTAATTATTACATCACTAGATGTCGACCGGTCGTTCTTTTCATATAAGAACATTTTTTCCTCAAGGTGAACTCAATTGCTGAAGCAACTGGAAACATATCTGATGTTACAAATTTTTAACCGATCTTATCTTGTTTAGAATTGCACTCAAAACGTCGCTTAAGTTTAATGTTTCATAAATTATATATAACTATTTATTTCATTTTGTTTTATTTATTATGAGCGAACGCCTGTGGTGCGCTGATCATATTCTTCGCTCCAATCAATAAATCTCGAATCACAAATTAGAATTAAGAAGATAATTTTGATGGAGCCTGTGGTTGATTAACTTAATCACGTAAGGTTGATATATAACCCCTTTCCGTATTAATTTTTGTATTCTGTATACGTATTTCGAAAACTAAGTCGTCATAATCAGCAGATAATTAAACAGCGTCGCGCCTGAAAAACTACGGCACAACACCCGCACGAAACAAATTCCGTACACGATCCGTAACGTCGAAAGCCAAAACGCACATTATATATTCGTTTTAACTAATTTTAACAAAAATTATATTCTAGTCTTAAACTAAGAAAAAAGAAAAGAAAACTACCTGCATGCGTTTATTGCACCCTCCCTTGTCTGTCGTGTAAGAAATCGAAGAGAGATGAGTTTTGGTTGGCACACAGGTCAATGTTAAACACACAATACAATTTTTGTTAAAATTATGTTAAACGAATATACAGTGTGCGTTTTGGCTTTTGACGGTGCGGATTGTGTATGGAATTTGTTTCGTGCGGGTGTTGTGCAGTAGTTTTCCAGGCGCGACATTGTTTAATTATCTGCTGATGATGACAACTTAATTGTCGAAATACGTATACAGAATACGTATATATATGAATATTTTTTTATATATATATATGTATATGAATATTTTTCGTTACCGCGGTAACGTATTCGTGACAATTATTATCTTCCTCGACAAAAAATGAGATAATTTGCAAAAAGAAATGTTTTATTTTCTCCTTGCTTGAAAGTTTACTTTTACTCTTGCTAAAAACTTTAATAATTGGAATACAGTTTATTACTTTTACTAGGCAAGTATTAATTCGCAAAGCAAAGGTAAAATTTTAAGTTATCTTCATTAGTGCACTCATGTTAACAGTTTATAATTACAAAAAAAAAGGTTTCAATTAAAATTAACACTAATTTTATCAATTCGAAGTTATTATTTTCGATAAAATGCAGTATTAAAAGCGTATTCTTTTGCTTTCAATTCGCTTCATAAAAGAGCGTCATCTAGAAAGCAAGTTCAAGGTTAACTTTACATACCTGTGCCAACTTCCTTTAAATGTTGCTGGTTTAACGTTTCACGGTGTTGATCCAAAGCGAAATCTAGTACACCACCTGTACTGAAAGATGGCGCTACCCGCATCGATAATCCTGGGTAAATGTAGCTCATGTCCCACAGCAAATTTCGTTTCGAAAATACGTGTTCGATAGAATCCAGGATGGACCTGAAAATAGATAATTGCGTTACAGGAAAATTAGATTACGCCGTTACCATGTTGATGTTTACTGGTTACGTGATTACTGCGAAGTTTCCGTTTTTAGCGCGAGGCGTGGTACGTGGAAAACGATGGCGTTAATTAACTCCCGATCATATCTAAAATACTGCTGGATAATTAATTGCGAACGTTATTTGTTTGGTAACCAATGAAAATGTTAAAATATTAAAAAATAAGCTGCATAAACGCGCTTAAGAATTACGTAAGTATAAATAATTTAGTTGTAGAAACTTGGATTTTAATTTCTTTAAATGTTTCTTAATGATGATACATTTATGTATTTCGACTCTGCTTCCTTGAAGTAACTCCACTTTTACCCCTGGTATCTCATTACCCACTTAATAATAATAATAATAATAATAATAACACCAGTCTACTCAGTATTTGTAGCCTAAAATATTTTTGTGGTTGCTAACTATTGATAACATGCTTATTTTAAATACACAAATCCACAGAGTCTGTCGCAGAAAAAACAGAACTTTTTTAAAATACTAACACGCAAAAAGATGCTTCATAACACCAAGATAATATATAGCATTGACTGTTTGATTAGATGATACAAAAGCTTTGTGCACTATGCCTTTTGAATCAAAAAAGAATAGAAAATCAGTCATGAGCATCGAACGATGACATGGTGTATTATCACGTAACAAACGCCAGCTACAATATTCACGATACTGAGGCTGCACAGGACGAATACGCACCATAACACCAAGATAATATACAGCATTAACTATTTGAATAGTTGGTATAAACTCTTTGTGTAATATGCCTTTTGAGGCAGAAAAACAAATCAACATTGTTTTGACTTCTCCGAACGGCTTCTTGCTTGGATGCTTCTTTTCAGAGATTTGACGCATGGTCTCTGGATCATATTGAAAATATCACCTTTCGTCGTCAGTTACAATAGAATACCTAAAGTTTTCGTCCATTTTTGACCCTTTAATCAAGTCTGAAAAATACTAAATTCAGTTAGCTCGTGCGGCATAAACCTTGCATAAATTTTGCCTGCTGTGTCAAAATGTTTTTGGAAATATCTAGTTCTTTTTTTGACCTTTTAATCAAGTTCTGATCCGTAATTTTTGTTAAATTCGGTTAGCTTATGTCTTTACTTTTAACTTCTCAAAACGGTACAACCCTTGCACAAATCTTACCTGATTTTTGTCCTTTTTTTGACCTTTTAATCAAGTCTGAAATGTGATAAAATGCGATGAATTGAATCTTTGAAAATATTTAATTCCATTCCCACGTATCACAATGAGGATTTCAGCTTATTTCTGATAAATTCACGCATAAGTTCGATGTTACTTTCCGTAACTACAGATTTTATTGAAACAAGGATGTTCGTCCTTACGACCGTTTATAAATCGTTTATACTACTCATGCATACTCCGACACATTGCCATAAACTTGTTTCATCAGATTATACGTTTCAGTGAACGATTTACCGTGTCTAAAACAGAACTTGGTATTTGCTCTTTGTTCAAAATTAATTTTTCGACCAATGCCTAATACGCATTGATACGTCATGATATTTTGACATAGCATTGGTGAAAGATCTACCTTACTGACGCATATTTTTTTCATAGATGGTGTCACTAAAAATTACTATTTTAAAAAGTTCGGTTTCCTCTGCGACAGTCTGTGTATATGTACATATATTATTATTAACTACTACTTAACTAATATTAACTTTTATAAATCAACAACAATATACTTATATATATATATATATATATATATATATATATATATATATGTGTGTGTGTGTGTGTGTAACCATATCAGTTAGACTATTGCATTTAATTTACAGAGAAACTTGTATTTATATGTATATATGTACATTATTCATAAAATCAATTTGAAATTCTATTTAATTATTAACTATATACATATACATATATATATATATATATATATATATATATATATATATATATTGTTTCTAGTTTTGCACCAAATCATCATTTCCTCGAGTTTTGAAATTAGTAAAATAATTTTGACTATAACTGATATGAATTTAACAAATTCATCATTTCTATGAAGCATTCTAAACTGGCAGTAACTTAAAAACAATCAAAATGTATGTCGTGAAAAATTTTACTTAAAATTTTAAACCTCGAAATTAAATTACTCTATCAAAATTAAATATTCCCTAGAAATAGGTGTCGCAAAATGTAGTGTGAAAGTTCATTCCCCACGATCCACAATTCGTCGCTATTTTGCTGAGTGAAGTTAATACAATATATACATTCTTTTTAATATTGCCCAAACGGCAAAAGAGAGAATGCAGTTGTTTGATGCATTTTGTTATCAGATCGACAATTAAACAAACTCATGCGTTATTTGAATTGCACCCTGTGCACACCATTGTTCGTTTTTTTTTAATGAAACATACAAGGGCTCCCTTTCTAGTTTGAAATCGGTTTGACCGAAAATATAGACCAGCAATTGCGATTTAGATCGTAAATTTTTTGATGGTAATGATTGTACATAAAAGTGCAATAAAATGTTTATCCTTTGTGAGAAAAATGAAAATTAATTTTGGGGATGATTTTTACTTCCTTAATGAAAATCAACTTTACGAGCAATAGGTATTGCGTGAGCGTAAAAACTATCATTATAGTCGAAATTTGCGGTGTGAATCGTAATCTTTCATTACAACAGACAATTTGACCTAAAGAAGTTAGGCTTCTCTGATGCAATTATTCAAGAAACTAATTTACCTCTCGGTGTTTAATGTTCTCATAAAAGCAAATCCCGATCATCAAATACTGACCAAGTAAATGAAAATTAAATTTAGAATTCGAAGATAATGCTGCGTTTCTTATGTTTATATTATAATCAATTTAATGTAAATAAACTTTTGTTTTACCTGAAGTTCCCAGGGTCGCTTTCCACAATATTAAACGAATCTCTGTATTGTTGTTCGTCTTTACTAAATGTTACCTCATCCGAAATGCTAAAATCAACCTCATTCTCTAATGCTTGTAATTTAGCAACAGTCCCGACACCTAAACAGTACCCTAACGTTTCAGACGGGTTTGCAATTAAACACTCTCGAAAAGACTCTTCACTCGTATCCTTAGCAAAAGTATAATACAATATGCCACACAGCCAGAATAACACAACAGGAACACAATCGATCAGCACCATTGTCGTTAACAAGTTTCCTTTTCTTCGATACATTTCTTTTATACAGTGGAAATGTTATGTTCGGGTGATTTTTGTGACCTCCAGTGAAAGTGCTCGCACCATTGTAATTAGAGTAAATTCGTTGGATTTTCTCATCTTTGTTTGAAAAAACGAGAGTGAAGCCTTTTCCTTCGATTCGAATAGTATGGCGGATGTTGTTGACTTGAACGTTATTTTCTTTTGTCTGCACAGGATGTAACTTACGAATAGTAACTGCAATGGTCTAATAAATTACATTTGTTTTACTCTGGGCCTACTATTAATGGAGTTAAGATACTATTATCCTCGCAAAATCCCAATTCCAACCTATTCTTCTATATTTTGTCGGCACAGAATGAAAATAAATTATTTTTATTCGAGAGGTATTTTTTTAAGTTTATGTGATTATCGATTTTGTTTTATACGAACTGGGTATCAGGAACTAAAAAAAAATGGCGTAGGCCACAAGTTGGTCCAATTGACAAGAAGTTTTTATACACGTATTTCTTTCAGAATGGAAATTATGGAAAGAAATACAATTGATAATGACATTGTAACCTTTAACTTGTAAAACTGTGTTCTAATTAGTAAAAGAGAGTAATATGAATCCGGATTTAGAAAAGGACATAACTGTCACTCTATCTCACTAATCACTAATCTCGTCGTATCTGAATGGAAGATTGTAGTGGGGGGTAAAAGGTTGCCGCAGTATTTTTAGACTTAAAAACAGCATTCGAAATTGTCAATAGAGAAACCCTACTACAGAAATTGGAAAAATATGGAGTTGAACGAACAGAACTGTCATGGTTCAGAACCTATTTACATAATAGAACTCAAAGAACAAAGTGTGGCAGATATATATCGACACCAAGAACAATGGACATAGGTGTTCCTCAGGGCGCAGTGCTTGGAACACTATTATTTCTAATTTATGTTAATGACATGGAAAAAATTCTCCAAAAATTTAAAGTCTGCAGGGTCGCTGATGATACACTCACTCATCTATACGTGTGGTGTAAATCCAGATGAAAGTGTAAATAAGATAAATAAAGACTTTGCAAAAATTGAGAAATATCTTAAAATGAATAAAATAAAGTTAAACACGAATAAAACGAAAGCAATGTTGATCAATGGAAATTCAAATTATAACATATGTATTGAAAATGAAAATATTGAAAAAGTAAAAGAAATAAAATATTTGGGTATAATAGTGGATGATGATTTGAGTTTCATACCGCATTTTGGATATGTTTGCAAAAAGATATCGAAAAAAATTGCATTTTTGAGAAGAATCCGCTGTAGGGTTTTAACTGTCACTGTAACTATTATCTACAACACAATTATAAAACGCATTTTGAGTACTGTTCCACGATATTATTCTTAGGTAATCAGCAAATGAAAGAAAGACTACAGAGATTATAAAATAAAGGCATGCGCTGTATTCTGAGATGCAACAGAATGATACATATAAGTGATATGTTGAATAGGCTACAGTGGCTCTCCGTCAACCAACGACTCGTTATGAACACTTTATTATTGATATTTAAAATTAAGACAGGAAATATGCCAAACTATATGCAGCGATATCTGGTCAATGTAGCTGAAGTCCATACAATTTGGGGAACGCCAACGATTATAGATTACCTTTGGCAATAACAAGATTTTGTCAAAATGTTATATTTTATAAAGGTCTGAAAGTTTTCAATGAAATGCCTCCAGAAATAAAAAATGAAATAAATTATTATGTATTTAAACGTGGGATTATTGATTATGTCAAGAGAAATTTTTAAACAATGTTAAGTACCAATCATTTTTGAATTTAGATGTATACTTTTAATTTAATGTAAGTTTTTTTGTAAAAAATTTTAATATTTAATTTGAAATTGTATACCTGTGTGTTATACTAAATAGCAACAAGAAATGCTAAATAAATAAATCAGTCAATCAAAAAATGAATGTATACAGTGTAACATAAATGACGAATCGTCTACGAAAAGTAAATAATTTTAAACCAAATTTGGGACATGTTGAGAATAACAAATGATTAAATTTTCAATTGTTTTTCTGCTTGTCGTAGCTTCTACATGATTTTGTTCTTCTGCTTGTCGTAGCTTCTACATGATTTTGACTTTGAAATTTTTAATTTTTTATTTGAAGATCTTCAAAAGGGCGCGCTTATATAAAGTATTAGACGAAAGTGGCGAAAATAGTTAAATCTACTACAAGACACCATTAATACGTATTAAATATTTAATAACGCAAAAATTTTGATAGATTCTACGTAACCTTGTTGACCAGGTTTTCAGGTGCTTGCTTGATATACACAAAGGTAATTGTATGCTCTACAGAAAGAAGAACAGATCTTCGTTAACACTGGTGACGCTACTTGGTAACTGGACGCACGTCCATCCTTAATTATTTGTCATGCAGGTTGATCGCCAAAATATTACTTCGTTATTTACGTTTTAAGATAATGAATATACCCTATCACTTCTTTCAAGTACTGCTTGACTGAAATACATATATTAGCTTTGCTGCTAATAGTCTTCAATAGAGTACGTACTCTTTAATAGAGAAAATTTAGAAAATTTAATAATGAGTTATCACTCCACGTAAGCGATTACATTTTGTTATTCGTCGGGGCATGTTGCTGCTAACAAGGTGTTCTATGAGCTCCTGTGGTGGCTCATTCCAAAGCAACTTGTAGGCCATCATATAACTGTTGAAAGTTCATTTGAGTGTTAAAAATAATAGCAATATATATATATATATATATATATATATATTGCTATTATATATATATATATATATATAATATTATATATATATATTTGTTCAACACATAAGTACAAAATCCTATTACAGGACAATACAATATTAAATAACATATGCACTGCTGTAAGTTTACTACTAAATATACATAGAACTAAATATAAATTTATAACTTTATAAGATTTTTAGTGTTCATTTTTAGTAATTACAGATCATACGTACTTATGTACCCACAAACATATAAAAGATTAACATACACTTATAGAATACGAAAGTGATAAGTGATCGTCATATGATATCGTAAGTGTTCAAGCATTATTGGTAGGGGAGTATGTTTATAGCCATAGCCGGTAAGTTGTTAAAATAGTCACATATTCTGTATATAGGCAACCTTATTAGTACATTTGTCCTTGTAGGTGGCAGACGAAAAGTATTTGTAAGACTAGTGGCTTGCCTGGGAACCAAAAAGTTCAACTTTCACAGAATTTCAGGTGGCAATTCTATTGAGATGATAAAGAAATTTTATGTCATTGTGAGGTCTACGAAGCTCTAGTGGTTTAATGTTGAAAGTAGTTAATAGATTAGTATGATTGTAACACCGTGAGGTATAGTTCCCAAACTTATGAAAGAAATGGTACTTTAGAAAACGTCTTTACACTAATTACAGCGCCTAAACATGTGCTTTATAAAGAGATGACTACGGCAACGACGCACGAGTATTAGGAAGCATACAAACCTCTCGATCTGTCATATCCCAGATATGTCTGGGTAATAGGCCGGCGACCAGTCAGGCCAATAGAGAATTTCGATTTTGGTCTCTTACAGGATTCGTTGTGTAACACCTGCGACATGTGCATCGCCATTATTTTATTGGAAAGTCTAATAAGCTACCGTCGGTTTGATTTTATATCTGTTTCCATAATACAATTTATGGCATGTCAGTAGATTGGAATAACATCATAAGTGAATAAGACATGCTTCGTAAGCATGTGATCTCGAGTTCGCGGCGCACTAGGGAGCAGAATATTTTTTTAAAAGCTTCTCAAACGTATGTATATACATATGTGTTAAAAATAGGTCAAAATTAGAATTTTTAGTTCAGTGAGTTCTATTTCGAACTATATATGTTTCAATAAGCAAGTGTTAATAATTTAGAAAATGTGGTGGCGACAGATGATTAGAATTTTACATAGAGCAATTATGATAAGCACTTTATAATCAAAAAGTTCAAGTTATCGTCTAAAAAAAAGGTCTGTAATATTTCGAAAAATATATTATGGATACGGTTTGCCAAACTGAATTTAAATTTTTGAAACAAAAACAAGGCGAAAAGATTAATGTGAAAAATAGGTATTACAATGAAACCCATAGAACTTTAGAAGAGCGGAAATACTGTTTCATAACCGGGATTGCTTGCAACTTAGAATACATATATACGGAGGGATTTAGAAAAGTTTTCATACAATATGATGAAAACAACATTCCTAGAAAAAAAGGGAAATACCGAGAAAGATAAAAACCAAACATATGAATTAATGAAAATGGTATTTCTGAGAAGAATAGAAGACAAAAGCAGATGGGACAGAATAAAGACAAAACCTACAAGCCGAAATTATCAGCGAAGAATACATAGGATAATCAAGATGGTTTGGGCATGATGTCGAATGTCTATGATAGACTTACCAGAACAATATTTGAAACGCGAGTGATGGGCAGAAATAAGTGGAGAAGTTCAAGAATAAGATGAATCGAAAGGATTAGAGAAGAACAAAAGAGAAAAGGAGTGACATGTAATACAATACGAAAGCTAACGGGAAATAGAAAGCAATGGAGACAAAAAATGCAGGACCTACTTTCATCAGCCTTACACCTAAAAGATAGAAAAGCTTTAGGGCAAAGAAGAAGAAGAAGAATTTAAAACAGAACTCGAAAATATTTAGTTGTCTTCACATTTCAGGAAAATATACTTCGCAATATCGCAAACGTAAAGAAACAATTTGCTTATGAACTACCTAAAGACGCAATCGCTTCAAAAACAGAAATAAAAATTAGGACTAAAACAAAGCCGTCAGTTACTGTTCATAAAAAAATCGAAATTGTTACTAGAAAATACTTAATAGTGTTCAGATATGATTCACAATATTACAAACGTTGCGTAAAAATCGAAATTCCTTGCAAACTGTCTAAGGTTAAAGCAGCTAAACAAGACACTGCGCTTTTTTACATAGCCTTTTCAATATCTCCAGCTATATTATTCTAATTTTATTTAATATTTTAGAATACCACTGACTTTGGTTTCTGGATAGTGAATGCTAAGTTCACACTGGTACAAAAGAAAGTCGCTTTCCCCTATACATAATATACATATTACGTTAAATCATTGAATAATCTTATGATTGTATTACAAAGTATTGTAATAACATAAAAATAGTGTGTTTTAATGTACACTTGCGGCAAATATAGATTATAATTATTGTACTATTAAAAAGAGAGTATACAAATACACCACATTTTGAGCTTAAGTTGAGAGGTAATCGAAATTTTCTATACATATTAAGTATTTTGCTTAACCTTCATCGAGAGTATATATAGTTAATTCAACGAGCACACGCCACTTCACTTAAATATGCAAATATATTGATCGTAGCTATATGAAAATAATAAACCCTCCTTTGCAAACAATAAAGGAAGCCGTGATCACGTGTATTTAAAGTAGAATATGTTTACATATTATTTGTAGCATATAAAATATAAATATTAGGTATTGATTACATAATCCGGTAGTATATCCCTGTTAATCCTACTGTGCGAAGGCTCTAAAAAGGAACAAAAACTCTGTTTAGGGTACTTCAGTGAAACCCGCTGAAATTAAAATTGTTTGTTTAGTTGTAGAATGTATATTGGGCGAGCGAATAAAATACATATTGTATGAGGGCAGCCGTTTACATTTTGGCAACTGACAACACTGTTAGTGTTGCCCCCGACCTAATGATTGCATCGCGAAGTTTGTCATTTTCGACAATATATTTACCTTGACAATTTTATTATCCGGTCGCTATTTCTATTGTCGACAGTAACTTGAAAATTTTAACTCGCGAACATTTTCGTGTAATTATTTTTCATAACTTTTGGCGTGGATTATCTCTTTATATGGTGATGGAGCATCATCGGAAACTACAGTATATCATTGGTATAGTGAATTCATTGGACGATGAATTTCGTGAAGTTCGTCTCATAAATGTTGTTATGTCGGAAGACATCAATGCAGTGTCTCAATTGATAATGCAAGACTGTCATGTGACATACCGTGAGATCGAGGCATCTCTAGGTATTAGTAACACTAGCGTGCATAAGATCCTACATGAACATTTAGTCGCTAAAAAGCTATCTTCACGTTGGGTATCACATAATTTGACAACCGCTTAAAAAACGACTCGCGTTGATTGGTGCCAAGAAATCAACAAACAATACAATGGCGGTACTTCAAAGAACATTTATAAAGTTGTCACAAGTGATGAATCTTGGATCTACACATATGAGCCCGATAGTAAACATTAGTCGACTGTGCGGGTATTCGAATATGAGCTAAAACCAACGAAGGTTGTTCGCGCTCGAAGCACATCAAAACAAAAGTTTTTGAAGAAATAAGAAAAACAAACCGAAAACGACAAATCATTCTCCACCATTACAATGCGAGCTCTCACAGGTGGGTTCAAACAATTGAATATTTGACCGGGCAAAACATTGAATTGATGAGTCATCCGCCGTACAGCCCAAAAGATATCATAGGGTGCTAGCCGTGATTTCTCTTTGTTCCCACACGTGAAGAATAAACTTCGTGGTTAACCGCCTTCACAGTGACCGCAATACTTTTCGGATTGGTTTAAACGAATGCAAAAGTGCATTGATTTTCAAGGAGAATATTTTGAAAAGCAATAAAATTATTTTTGATAATAAAAAATTTTTTTTTGTTTGCTATTCTCGAAATATAAACGGCTACTCTCGTACAAAGGCTTTTTCCTTGCATTAGAAAACGACTTTTAATCCAAACAACATTCCTTTCGATGATATTACCCGAAAATTTTAAGTTTTTGTGAATAATTTACAAATTATTCTAGAAAATACATTTATAATTTATTTCTAAATATTTAGTGCCTTTGTGTATTGCATTTAGAATGTTATCTGATTTATAGCTACCTTAAGCTGTCTTGTGATATTCTATTATTTGAACTACTTGCTCGTTGAGGGTTCTAATGCAGTATTTTGTAGAGATATCTAAGTTTACTTTGTCTCTGACTCTGTTGCACTGTACAGTAATATTAAAATACATCTTATCGTTCTTTGTTTTAACTATACTACTGTGGGCAAAAAATAGTAAGACTTTGTTAATAATTTTTAAATTCTTAATTTATTCTTCCAAATCTATTTCGTCTCCCTCAAAGTAATCCCCCCTGGCCCCAATGCACTTGTGCCAACGTTTCTTCTAATTTGATACGATATTCAGCCGATTGATCGTCTGTTTCCGGGTCATAAGCGTAGATCCAAGTCTCATCTCCAGTTATCGTGCCTTTCATTTTGCCTTGATAGTAGGAAAGCATTATTTCACAGACGTCAACGCGACGCTGTTTTTCGAAAAAATTGAGTGATTTTGGAACAAATCGTGCTTTCACTTTTCTTAGGCACAAATTATCTTTCAAAATGGTTTTCACTGATCCTTACGATATTCCAACGATGCCAGTAAGGTCTCTGACTATTAATCGTCGATTCTCAAGCATCAATTCCTTGATTCTATTGACGTGTTGATCATCAGTTGATGTTGATGGCCGTCCTGGACGTGGTTCGTCATCATCGCGTTCTCGATCCTCTTTGAATAATTTGTATCAATCAAAAACACTTGCTCGCGACAAACAATTATTACCGAAGGCCTTTTGCAACATTCTGAACGTTTCGGCACCAGAAATGTGATTCCGTACACAAAATTTAATGGAACTTCTTTGTTGAATAATTTCACTCATTGTAAAAATCGCCGAAGGAACTTTTTGTACTTCAGAAAGACAAGCGTATACTAAACACTAATGATTATTTTGATGTGACATTTGGCGCAGATGTCAGTGACAGTCATGCCAACCTAGAAAAAAATATTTCGACGAATGTGTTTTTGAGCGAAATTTGAATTAAAAAGTCTATTTGTTGCCCACAGTAGTATATTAACATTTTGCTTTCAAAAGGTTTTTTGAAATTTAATTCCAATATTGGTAAAATAAGATACGTATAGCTTTAGAAAGAGCAAGAATCTTCTTGAAAACAGAAATAAATTCCTAACGAATAGCACAGAAAGAAAGCATTTCTCATGAAAATGTAATGAGTTGTGAAATTAATTTAAGAAAATATTCTCTGTAACAACACAACTTGACTAAATTGTTGCAAAAAGAACCGCAACCTGCGATGTTCGTCTGATTAACAAAACAACGAAAGAAAACCGACAAAGAAGAGTTTAAATATAAATATCAAGACGAAATGTTCGACAAAGTTTGTACAGAGTGATACGCGAACATTTTTGAATATGGTGTAGTATTGTATTATTAAATTGGCGAAGTCTACTTCTTTATATATATGTTTGTCTATAGGTATGTTTCGATTCTTTCTTTGTTTATTTACTTATTTATAATTTTAGTGAATTCTATAATTATTCCGCAATAATAACTTGTGTTATACCAGGTAGTTAATCATACGAATTAATAAAATATTAAAACTACTTTTATTATTATTATTTAATTATGTGGTAACCTTTATATTTACTACATATTTAGCATGTAAATACGGTGCATAATTAACAAGCGTACACACGTTATACATATATGTACTTCCTGAGTGAGCGTAAAATCCTTCAATAATCTTTTAACTACATTCCATCAATTCTTCGAAAATCTACTATAATCATTATAAATTATAAAATTACATAACAAATTTAAATATATCAAGATGTGGAACGACCTAGTTGTTGTCCATTGTAATCCATTTGTTGTTCGAAGAATCTGTCGTGAATGTCGTCAGAATAATGCGGATGGATGGCTGCTCTGTATGTCGAGGAGTGATGTTGATTGTCAAGAAGTCGCCCAAGTCCAATGACGGATGCCATAGTTAGTGCAATTTTTGCGATCACTAAAGCCTTAAAAGCTAGGAAACCTATTAGTTTTATGACCATCGCTCCGATGATCGCTGCTTTTACTTTAAGTAATAACATCAGAGACATCCACTTCTTTTTTCCTTTCTTTTTTCTTGCTGAAAGTATTTTTCTGATCATTAAACACATTTTATCACAGCAATTCTGTACACATAAAAGCTTAACAAAGTAATGCGTGAAGCTGTCGAAAATACAGTAAAAAATTAATAATAACTAGGCATATAAATAATTGTACAATCATTAAGAAATATAATTTTTTATTTATTACTTTTTAAAAGCGAATTTAACCCATTATTCACAGAGAGATGTTTTGATTGTTCTTGTGTCTTTGCAATAAATAGTCAAAGCTTTGAAGGCACGTTAGAAGCTTAAAACAAATTTGTATCTCAGAAATTATACACGTAGATGACCTAGCAATTTTTGCAAATACAGCAAAGAACTTTCAAGATACACGGAAGGCGGAATTTAAAAGATGTAAAGTAAGGTGAAATATGAAAATAATGAACGCTGTGTTCGACGGGGAAAAAAAAGAAGGATATTATGTATATATCTTTCCAAAACATGAGAAATAAATTCATTTAAATAGTTTGTATAGATCTTTCACAGGAATATTATCAGACGATGACTTACTGCGACTTTAAATTTTAGTTTAAAAGAGGAACAATACCTCGATTGATTGTAATCTGCTTTTGGTAGTGAAGTTTTATATCGGATAACTGTATATAGCTGATATAAAGATTTGGTGTGGGATACGATTATATACAGGATGTCGCCTATGAAGAAAAACCAAAAATTTCAATCACTCTTGAAAGTTTTTGGGAATTGGAACCAACGGAGTTCATAGACCCTTCTTCAAACACATTTAGTACAATTTTTGTCATGCGTGTTTTAGTAAAGGTGTATATCTTAAGATTTATGAAGTCTCCAAAATATTAAATAATTCACACAATGTTTCTGACATTATTTTAATGTAGAATTTGCACAATTTTTATTATTAGAGTTGTTAATCTTTGACGGCGCATCAGTGTCGCCTGGAGTCAGGTCGTGTCCGCCTAATTAATTCACGGAGTGAATTTAGTACATCGCATGCGTTCGGTGAGAACAGTAATAAAGTCAGGAGGCTAAAATAGTGTTATAATTAGTGAAAAACATAATGTAAAGAAGCTTATAAAAGAATTTTCACATTTAAAATATAATGGACCTAAAATAACAGAATAGTTGCCCTAAATCTTTATTCTCAGAGGACAAACTTGCGTGTAGAAAAACATTTTGAAACTACACAATATAAATGTGTAAAAAGTGGCGTAAATGGTTATAAGGACTTTGTTCTTTTTTTTAATTTAAATGTTTTCTGTTTGTAATATACACTTTCTGTAGTTGCTAAAAGCAATTTCCTAAATTCTGGGTTTCAAACAATCTCAAATTGAAACTAGTATCTCGAGAAACATTACAAGGTCATGTAGACTCTGTGCAGGATAAAATTGAAAACAATATTCATAATTAACTATTGTCACGTATCTTTTAATAAAGGATACTTAATTCATATTGTTCCCCTTCCTTCGCATGTTTTATTTATCGTGGTCCATTATAATTTGCATATATGAGGGTAATCCCAGAAATACCCGACCTATCAAAGAAAACACTAAGAGTTTGGGAAAAAAATATCATTATTTCACTACATAGTCTCCTTTTAACTAGATACACTTCCAGCAATGTTCATTATCTACGATATCCTGTTTAAAGAGAATCATTGAACTCCTCAAAATAGCCATCAACCGCAGGCTCCACCTCCTTGTTGTTGGAAAATCTTTTATCAACTAGTAATTTTTTTAAGTTCGGAAACAGAAAATAATCCGAGGGGGCTAAATTTAGCGAATAGGGTACATAAAGAAGCAATTTGAAATTTAACTAACTGATTTGGTCATCATGATGACGGAATACTGGTGTATTGACTAGATGAGATAAAACCTTTTTTCGCCAAATGTGGCCGATTTATCTCGATTTCATCACTCAAAAGCTGCAACAAGCTCGCAAAATACTCATCGTTGATCGTTTCTCTATGCAGAAGATAATCAAGGAAAATTACCCCATGCACATCCTAAAATGCTGATGCCAAGACCTTAGCTACAGATGGAGCTGCCTTCGCCTACTTTGTAGCAGTGTTTCCCATTTCACTTCATTGCTTTGACTGTTCGTTCGTCTCGAACAAATTTAAATACATCAAGACATGGAATTACCTAGAACAACCCAAGTCCAATGGCGGATGCCATAGTGCAATTTTTGCGATCACTTAAGTCTTAACAGCTACGATACTGTTTTTGTTCCAGTGTGCTAGTTTGTTAATAATTGTCTAACTTGTGGAATTGTGTTCGGTTGTATCAGATTTTATTTTTAACAATATATAATAAATCCATTATTTAATATTATTATCTGAAAGGAATCTTGTTATGTCGCTCTCGAATGTAGAGAGTCCAAGGGCCGGGACATATTACTCGTACTGCACTTCTTAAGACGCGTGATAGGACTAGCATATGGAATCTGCAAACTTTCCTAGAAATTGAGTGAAGTCTATCGATTATTTTGGTGCTTTTTCAATGTGTGTCATTAAAATAAGTATGTACGTAAGGTAAAATCTATCCTTATATTTAGACCATAAATACTCCTTCAATTTGAACTAATTCGAATTGATTAGTGTATGTATTCAATTAATTAATTGGTAGCTACCAGTAACTTTATAGTTTCTTTTCTTATTTACGTTAAGAAACGTGCATAATACTGTGGGACAAAAATAGTAAGACTTTGTTCATAATTTTTAAATTCTTAATTTATTCTTCCAAATCTATTCCGTCCCCCTCAAAGTAATCCCCCCTGGCCCCAATACACCTGTGCCAACGTTTCTTCCAATTCTCGAAACAGTTGTTAAAGTCAATTTCAGGAATAGCCTTCAATGCGCGTAGCGATTCACGTTAAATGTCTTGAATTGACACAAAACGGTTTCCCCGGAGCGGTCGTTTGAGTTTGCTGAATAGCCAGAAGTCACCTGGAGCTAAATCAAGCGAATACGGTGGTCGCGGCACGATATTGGTTGAAAATTTCGCGAAAAACTCAGGAAGAATTAGTGCAGTATGCGACGGTGCATTATCGTGGTGCAAAAACCAAGAGTTGTCGGCCCATAATTCTGGTCTCTTTACGAATAGCATTGCGCAAACGACGCATAACACTCAAATTGTATTCTTTGTTGACAATTTGGCCGGTCGGAAGGAATTCGGAGTGCACCACACCTCGATAATCGAAGAAAACTGTCAACATAACCTTGATTTTTGACTTGCTTTGACGTGTTTTTTTGGGCTTCGGCTCACCTTTGATACGATACTCGGCCGATTGGTCGTCTGTTTCCGGGTCATAAGCGTAGATCCAAGTCTCATCTCCAGTTATGATGCCTGTCATTTTGTCTTGATAGGCGGAAAGCATTGTTTCACAGACGTCAACGCGACGCTGTTATTCGAAAAAATTGAGTGATTTTGAAACAAATCGTGCTTTCACTTTTCTTAGGACCAAATGATCTTTCAAAATGGTTTTCACTGATCCTTCCGATATTCCAACGATGCCAGTAAGGTCTCTGACTGTCAATCGTCGATTCTCAAGCACCAATTCCTTGATTCTATTGACGTGTTGATCATCAGTTGATGTTGATGGCCGTCCTGGACGTGGTTCGTTATCAACGCGTTCTCGACCCTCTTTGAATAATTTGTACCAATCAAAAACACTTGCACGCGACAAACAATTATCACCGAAGGCCTTTTGGAACATTCTGAACGTTTCGGCACCAGAAATTTGATACCGTACATAAAATTTAATGGAACTTCTTTGTTGAATAATTTCACTCATTGTAAAAACGCCGAATGCACTTTTTGTACTTCAGAAAGACAAGCGTATACTAAACACTAATGATTATTTTGATGTGACATTTGGCACTGATGTCACTGACAGTCATACCAACCTAGAATAAAAATATTTCAACGAATGGGTTTTCGCGCGAAATTTAAATTAAAAAGTCTTACTATTTTTTGCCCACAGTAGTATATCGCAAGTGTAAACAATTAGAACTGGACGGTTCTATGAATTTTAATTAAGCAATTAGACTGTCAATATTTTCAGCCATTTCATTAGTGTATATTGAGGATCTAGTAATCCATGGTAGCTTTCTTTCATTGTGTATACAAATCGTTTATTTTGTACAGTCAGCAGTCTGAGTTGTTACTTAACTTAATATATTTAGAAATTTTATTAGTTTACGTTATGAAGACTGTAGTTTATTCAGTAATAAGACTCGTCATACTCTAGGTAGTTGCGAGTTTGTATTTTGAGAATTTAATTAATTATTTTTCACCCTTTCTTTTTTATTTATGCAGATGGAAACTTTGAATTAGTCATCTTTTTAAAATTTTAATTAAAGATCAGTGTGTCAAACTCATGGCCGACGTCTTGTGAACCACTTATTAGTATATATAGGTATAGTTAAGTGTTACTTGTTTTTTTATATATACATATACATATATACGCAATTCCCTTTATCTATTTTGATCAAGTGACATACCATTAGTCATTTGATGCACATGTAAAATTGGATTCTGTAAGCGTATTAGTTTCGATAATAAATAAGGATTTATTATTTAGATTTGGGAGTTTTCTTTCTTTCTCATTCCCTATCATCTCTTGTTTCGTCTAGCAGTGAATAATGTAAGAATGTTAAACCTATTTCGTTAATCCGTTGGCTTCAGTGTGGGCGAAAGACTTCCAGGAAAATAACACTGTAACGTTGTGTAGATCTTATCATACAGGGAACCTCCCTAACTCTCCAAAAGATATTGAGTTAGTTTCAGCGCCCTGGATGTCAAGTAGATGATCCTTTAAGGTATGAATACGGACGTTGGCTTTTTTATTCTCTACCAATTATCGTTGATAGCGGCGTAACAAATTGTACTAGCGAAGCAATTTTGTAGGTAGTGCTAAATACACTCATTTTAACTCTCAACAGATTAAGTGTTAATGTTAAGGATTGTGGGTGTCATGTTCGACAATGTTAAGGTTGGGTCGCTGTCTTAAAAATAAGTGTTGTAACTTAATACATGTAAATTGTAAACATCATGTTTTGTATCTTGTAGCAGAAATGATCAGAAATTGCTATGCAGAAGTAAGTAATTTAATCGCTTAAACATATCCAATAATTTCCCAGATAATGTGCCGGTACCCCTCAATCACCACAACCATTTCTTACACTTTGGGGAATATGGTTACAGGCAGCGTTCTATTAGCCTAAACATTTTCAACAGATAAAGGGTTTAATTTTGCAATTTAGTCCGAAAGAAGCGGCAGCTATTAAGGGAAAGAGAAAATTTAAAGAAGCTTAAGCATTTGCTTGTTTTCAAACAATTCATAAATACAAAAGAATCCCTGAGGCATTAGGTAAATTATAACATTCCTCATTGTCGCTAGTTAAGTCGCTGTAAAAACTGGTAGATGTGCACTCACACTTGAACGCATTAAGCGATGAGAAAAAAATCTTCTAATCATAAAAAAGCTAAACAGATTCGGATTTTATTCGCTTAGATAAATATGTAATGTAATGATAGTGACAGTGCTTCTTCAGATCCCTTACATAACTTCAAAAATTATTTTAGCTATATAAATACCACTAGATGTGGAACAATTCGTTTTTTTTTGTATAAGAACATTTTTTCAGCGCGGCGTACATCACTAAGTGAAACGCCATTGGAAACATACCAGATGATGCCGATGCATTGCCGAGTTCATTGATATTGATAATGTTTCGATGAAGAGGAAGTGCTTCACATTTTTTTGTATATTATTAAAATTTACTGGTATCTAACGTCTCACTATTATCCATTGAACATATGGATAGGATTATTACGTATCTTACTCGATAAATAACAAAAGTTTACATTGCCAATATACGCAATTCAGATGTTTATTAGTCATTTAATCTGCTTAAATATAATAGTTATTTAGCCAACAGTGCACTGAAATGCACAAATATTTCTTGAGATCAAAGCCAAATCCTCAATTATTACGTATAATAATCTGTTGTCTGTTATTTACTACTATGCGGACGGTTATAATGTGCCACCCGACTTGACCACTCTACCACCAGTGTATACACACTGTTTTCCATACTTCGTATTGTATATCTACTAAATCAAATTAGGATATGTTAAATTGAAATTATTAAGCTTCACGAAAATGCAAAATTACAACATTTAAATTATGTGAATGTATCATACAATATTGTTTTGTAATGTATCCGTAGAAGATAACGTACCTTCATCATCTGACGATTTCAATTCGCTTATATAATCAGTGGGGATTTTAAATTCAATTGTGTGGGAAGTAACATACTCGTAGATCTTTTCAGCTAGGACATCATCCAGCATTTGTTCTCTAACTCGTGGTTCATCCGGAAGTACGATTGAACTGAATGGTCTTCCTATTTTATTACTTTGAGTCTGTTTGACAGTAAACATACTATCAACCTCTGCATCGTTGGGTAGTTTGTCAATATAGGTCAAAAGTCGTTCCTGAAATGGATTTTATATTAACAAAACAAAGATATTTTGTATAGTTTCACAATTATTTGTAAGTAAAGCATCTTTTGGAGACAGTAATTTTCATTAAATGAAAAGAATTATTAAACATAAATTAGGAAATCGATTATACAGGAAGATGAAACTATATTGGATTACTAATATTTAATCATCACATTCAACAAATGTGTGTTGTTGATAATATAAGTATTTGATTTATTTATGTATTGATATACATTGCTAATTTATTTTAACAGAAAAAAAGTGCTCAGGAAATGTAAGAATAAATAAAAATTAATACATTCACAAATGTATTAATTTCGGCTAATAAGTTTTTATGTGCCATGACTTGATGTAACGTGTAATCTGTATAGGTATTCTTCAAAACAATCACCTATCTCGAACGTATATTAAATATAAAATAGGTCCCAAGATACCTCCCTGCGGAAAACCTGTCTCAATTTCTACTGCTCTGTTGAAGCAGTCAAGTAGTCATCAATAGTTGACAGTAGAGTCTCTCTTGTTCGAAAAACTTTTAAACATTTCACCTCAAAATAATGATAATAACAAATGTTAGGAGTTAGAGCAATTAATTGCTACGATATTTCTATGTATATCTGATATATGAAACTATGTATACCAGGATAGTTTGACAAGTAGTGAGAATGACACATAGGTGGCGCTCTAATTGGTAAAACAAATTCACTGTAATTTAGGTTGCCTATTTATATGTTTATATATCGGTTGATTAATTTATTTTTGAAAGCTGATTGAAAAAGAAGCAACACGTCGTTTTGTTAAAATGGAAAAAGCAGAGTATCGTGCGGTGATTAAATACTTCGTAATTAAGGGTATGAAAGCTACTGAAATAAAAGATGAGTTACGGGAAACATTAGGTGAATCTGCTCCATCATTCGCCACAATAAGTAGATGGGTAAATGAATTTAAACGTGGTAGAACAAGTTGTGTTGACGAAGCGCGCTCTGGAGCACCCAAAATCGTGACTTCTAAGGAAATGATTATAAAAATCCATAATATTATTACGCAAGATCGACGACTCAAAGTGAGAGGGATAGCAGATATGGTAGACATTTCAAGAGAACGCGTACACCACATTTTAACTAAAGGATTGGGCCTTTCCAAGCTTTCGGTAAGATGGGTGCCGCGATTGCTTACGACAGATCAAAAGTTCACTCGTTCGAGCATTTCCAATGAGTGTTTGGACCTTTATAAGCGGAATCCGGTTGACTTTTGTAGGCGATTTGTTACTTGCGATGAAACTTGGACACACTACAGTACACCGGAAACTAAACAACAGTCGAAACAATATTTAGAGCGTGGTTCTGCACCTCCAAAGAAAGCGAAAACCACTTTATCGGCAAACAAGGTGATGGCATCAATTTTGTGGGATTCAAAGGGCATTTTGCTCATTGGTTACTTTCAGAAATGTGCCATAATAAACGGATAATATTATGCAGAACTTCTACAAAAATTAAATGTTGAGATTCGTGCTAAACGGCCAGGAATGGCAAAGAAAAGATTCTGTTTCACCAAGACAACGCCCCCTCGCATACCAGCCGGATCTAGCCCCTTCCGACTTCCACCTTTTTCCAAAATTGAAAACGGCACTAGGTGGAAAGAAATTTTCGTCTAACGACGAGCTTATCATCTTCGTAAAGGGATATTTTGCAAGCCTTCCGGAATCGCATTTTAGAGATGGCGTAAGGGCATTGGAGCACCGTTGGAATAAATGTATTGCTCTTTTAGGAGAATATATTGAAAAATAAAAATTATTTTGTATTTAAAAAATTCGTTTTTCTTTTCCATTCTCACTACTTGTCAAACTACCCTTGTATTCTAGAATTGAGTATAATTATATGACCTACATAAACTCCAGGGGATTATAATAATGCTAATGACTGATTGACCATTTCATGCATCTCCTGAAATTAAATATAGAAAGAAGAATATGGGAAAATGGATAATTGGATAAGGGAATATTACACAATAAACAATTAACTGAACAAGACAAGAAAGTATGAAGTTGTTTGAAACAATTAAAGGAAATGCGACGAAGCTGTGTTTTGAAACGAAGTGTCTTTCCGAAAATTATCCGACGACGAAAAGAATCTTAAAGTACCAGGAGTAACGGAAGGGATAATCCTCTGAATTTTTGCCGCATACTTGATAAGCAGGCTATGTAATGAAAATGGTAACTGTATTATTTTCCTACAATTGAACAATTATAAGTTTTAGCTATATTAGGAACCACGAAAGTTTGCCGGTGTGTCATTTGCACTACAAAATACGAACATATACCGGCATTTGTCAGTTTCATCGGTAATCACATATGTTGAAGAAAGAAAGGGCGCAAACATTTTTCTAATAGAGTTACACGTCATGTCTTGTCAAGGAATCGTGAAACAATAGAAACGGACGTATACAAAGCACGTGCATTATGCACATACATATGTGTCACGTGTAATACTGACAAAACAGTGTTTTGACTTTTGACTTATGAAGTTTGTCTTTTCTACGGTACCGATACTGTAATATTCCTTGTATTTTACCGCTGTTATTTGTTATTGTTTTAACAACTAATTTATCATATTTATTTCATCATCCTTGCAAGTTTACACTTAGGTAATCTACGTAGATAGCTTTTACGTTTGTTATTTGCAGATTAGGTATCATTATCGCATCTGACAGCAATATAAATATAGTATTTAATTTGACATCCTCCCTTCTTGTCGACATCTTATTTCATACGACAGTGATCACGTGATTGGAAAACATTCGTGATTTCAACGATATAAAAAATTCGTGTCTGAAATAGATGTTCTTATGTTTTATTTCAAATATTCTGTTCAAACAAACGATACAAATACGAACACTATATGAAAATAATGGGACATTTCGCTATAAAAAATTTTTGTTCTCTCGAGGATTTGCTTTGAAACAAAACGCACACATGTGTGTTCTATCATTTTCTCATGATTAATGTTTACACAACGGCTTTTGAAAAGCAGTTAAAAGTTCGTATTTTATCCTACATGAAAAAATTCAACTGTGTTAAATCGAGTAAAGTGTATATGCTTATATCCATTTACAAAACTTAATATTATCATTTATAATATTATTGATTGGTTGGTTTATAAATTTTAAAACTATAGTCCACACCAGTTGAGCATATACATACATTGGATTGTCGGGAATGCTATTTTTACTAGTTCATTTGTGCAAGTTCTAAAGTCATTCATATATCTTCTTGCCCTCGCTTGACGTAAAATGTCATTTCCTAATTGCGATAAGTTTGTTCGCGCACTAGTGCGAGAAATAAAAACTACATAAAATCAATAAAACATTATTATATTGTAATTATAAAGTTCAATTGCTATCACAAAAAGGTTTACTTGACAAGCTGAAGGCACATATTACGAGAGACCGCATTTGAAGAAGAATGGAGTTTTGTTCAACCAAGATAACATACCGTCTCCACTTCAATGATCGTCGCAAAACTTCACGAACTAAGGCACAAATTGTACGGAGGGTTGTCACACTGTTTTCACCAAATCTGGTTCCGAGCAATCCTTTTTTATTTCTTTGGCACAAAGTTTCTCTCGAAGGACATAAATTTTCATTGAACGAGGAAAGTATCACATTCGTAAACGTCTATTTTGCAAAGGGAGATGGCAACTAAAAGTGAATATCTAGACTTACGAGGAGACTATCTTGAAGAACGAAGCTGAATATGACAAGTAAAAAAACTTGTTTCTGTTTTAGGCTGGAAACTTTTCAAGCTATGTTGGTATAAAAATAATTAAAAAAGAAATTATTTGCAATGAATTTTTTAAATTTAATAAAATTTAAAAATTCTACTTTCATCGTCAAATAAATATTGTTTATTTTTTTAACTTTTGAAGATGTTCATTTTAATCAAGTGCGTTTACTTTCGACTAAGGAATTAAACATAACTTTCAAAGAAAAATTTATTAAGCAACGAACCCCAAATACTCCATCATTCATTTTGTACACTTTTCTTAGTACTTTTGTAAAAATATTAATTACAATTTCGGAAGCTCTCTTCTTGGCACCCTCTGTTCTCTCAGTAACCAGATATATCCTCTAAAGTTTCTTGTTTTTAATAGTATCTAACAGATTTATTGTTTCGGAGTTGAGTTTGTTAATCTGTTCGGTGTAATGCTTACATTATTCATTCGAGAAGTTTAAACATATTTTCGGCAATTTATAAAGTATCTGTAAGAACATTTCGTACATAATTTATTATTTTGAGTTGAAGCATGTTGAAGCAATGTAAATAATAGTGATTAAATGTAAAAGAAAGAATAGCAAAGGCTTCGAGTGACTAGTAATATATGTACCATAAGAAATGTTAACGGTTTAATGTCCAATTATTACATTATTATTTTTAGTACATGTACAGTGAAAACAGCGTTCTATAGGCAGTGGTTTGTTTGTCGAATGTATTCATTGAAGGCATAGTTGGGGTATGCATTAGCAAGGGCACAAAAGAAAGTTTCGTTTACTGATTTAAATATATCTTTGTCGGTTTATAAACTGATATAGTCACGTCATAAATACTGGTACACAACTGAACGCACTCATTACGAATGCAACACTGGGCGCATCCATTTCGTATTGATTGCGATTTGACAGTTGACATTTATGCTTCATTGTGACGTAAAAAGTTTTTGCCATTAATCGTTTACAACGGGGCGACATCGAAAATCATTTTGTGGTAGTTGGCCTACTAAAATGCAACATGGAAACAGGCGATATTTTAAGGACGTTGCGACTGCTTGGAATCACTCGCAATTTTGTGCATCGTGCTATGAAGTTTTTTGAGGTTTCTGGTAGAGTACGAGATCGTCAAAGATCCGGCCGTCCGCGCACTGTGAGAACTCCGAAAGCGATCAAAGCCGTGAAGAAACGAATCGACCGAAAACAGAAAATCTTGTCGCGGGAAATGCAAATTTCGCAAAAATCCATGTCTCGCATTATCAAAGAAGATTTGGGACCTACTGAGAGCCGCATTGAAGGAAAAACGCAAGCGAAAATCGAAAGCATTACTCAGCCGGTACCCGAAGAACGCTCACAGACGAATTCTGTTTACTGCCGAGAAAATCTTCACCGTAGACGAATAGTTCTAAAAAAAGTGACGATCGTGTGTATGCTCGGTCATCCAGAGAAGCATCCCAACTCATCCCGAGGGTTCAAAGAGGCCACCATCTCACGTCTGTAATGGTATGGTGGGGAGTGAGCTAAGATGGCGTTACCAAGCTCCATTTTTGCGAGAAAGGAGTAAAAACATCGGCCAAAGTATATCCATCGACCGTCTTGGAACCCATTGTGAAGCCTCTCAACCAGTCAATATTCACCAATAAGCCATGAACTTTCCCGCAAGACTCTGCTCCAGCTCACAAAGCAAAAACGACTCAACTGTCGCTCAAAAATAACGTTCCGGACATCATATCAACGGATGATTGGCCAGCTGGTAGTCCAGACCTCAACCCGTTGGATTACAAGTTGTGGTCCGTATTAGAGGGAATGACTTGCTCTACTCGACACCCAAATATTGAGTCGTTGAAGCGAGCCCTTGTCCGTGCAGTGCACAATTTCCCCATGCATGAAGTGCGTCTCGCGATCGATGATATGCCACATCGTTTCAAGTCGTGCTGGAAGGCAAATGGAAGTCATTTCGAATAAGTTGTTCTAAGATTTGTAGCCATTGAATAATCTAATAAAAACAAAAAAAAAATTTTTAAAAATATTAATTCGTTTTCATTTGGTGTCGATTTTTCTGTGTACTTGTATTTATTTATGACTTGACTAGGTAGTGTGAGAACAACGCTAACTTTGTTAGCTGTTCAATCGCACATTAGCAATGTCTAAACCAAGCTGAATACTGCCCTTCACTGTTTCACTTAAAAACTCAGAAACTATGGTATATCAAAAAAAAATATATATATATACACGAAGCTACACATTCCTTGTGGGATAGAAGACGCACCATCGTACTTGTCAACTCTAAATTTGTGAGTTATTTCACGTTCTGTCCTGTGAGCTAGTCCAATGCTCCAACGTTTTCCTTGTTTTTGCCTCTTCTACCACCTTTCTCTACTCTGTCCTGTCTCGGATCTTCACCTTGCAATTCTAAATGTTATTTGTAGAATATTTTTTAAAATTTTTACATTTAGATACTCCGTAACTCAAAGCAAATATTTAAATTAAATTTAAATGGATAACGCGTCCTACAACGCGTACATACATATATGTATAAACAGTTCATTTACATTCCTTTCAGCCGACTGTACACATGTTATACTATATTTTGAGAAATTAGCAGGTCGGCGTATACATATCACACACCTGTCGCACACGTTCATGATATGTATATATGTGTACATGTGTATATATAAACACTAAAGTAAACTATAGTTTGAAAGATAATAAATATTCGTTTCGCTTTCTGATTTATGACTTTGAATGTGTGGCATGCTACATTTGCATGTGTACATATGTAGCATGCAATAGTACCGTTGTTTACCGCTTAATACAAGTTTAGTATTGTTTAAGAGGTTAGTAATTGTGTTTGTACATTTCTAACTCCATAAATGGTAACAAAATAATTGAAAATATTAAAGACAAATGAATGAAACAGTGCTAACTTAATTGTATTTATTTGCTTCCTGAAAAACCTACACAAAACGTGTTTCTATCTTAGTTTTATTGTAGTAGTTTCGTTTTTCTAAAATACTATATACATTTATATACATATATACAAGGTGTTTAAAAAGGATAGGTGTATAGCGCTCACGCAAAACAGTAAGTAAGTCTTCGTGATTATAAATCCATAAATTAAGTGTTTTGAAGTTAATTTTATATTTTAATCAATAAACAGCTTACTTGGATTCCTATCATGTTTTTCTTGGTAAAATAAAGCAAATTTAAGTTGTTTAATTGCTAGGCTATTAATCTCATTGCAGTGCTATTAGTTTTTGACCGTTTTTTATTCTTAATTCTTTATCTAAACAAAACGCCATCTTATACAAATTTAGAAATTTCCGATACACTAATAGCACGGCGTCATTACAGGTTTTTCTACCAGATATCGCTAGGCTTATGTATGCAATGTCATGATTTGACACATATGTCATTTCATTCTACTGATATCGAGCTTCAAAACCATACACGTTATATTCTGCGAAAGTATGTAACACTGTCATAGAATAGTATCCCTTTGAAAATGTCGAATTTCGTGCCCGAAAAAAGTGCATTTGCGGCACGCATTACTTTGCTTATTTAACCAAAAGAAAAAAGCCGCTGAAAGTCATCGTTTGCCGGTAGCATGCTTCAACTATAAAAATACGCGCGGTATTGTTTCAACGATACAAAAATGGTGATTTGGATGTGAAAGACAAATAACGTTCGGGTGAAATGAAAAAGTTTGAAGATGCGAAACTGCAGGAGTTATTGGATGAGGACCCAACCCAAACTCAAAAGCAATTGGCAGAAGCGTTAGATGTGGCATATGAAACGATTAGCGACCAATTACAAGCAATGGGAAAAATCCAGAGATGGGCAATTGGGTGCTACATCAATTGAATGACAGGCAAATGGAAAGTCTAAAATTCGTCTGTGAAATGCCGCTTCAAAGGTATGATCGGAAGTCATTTCTGCATTGAATAGTGACGGGTGATGAAAAATGGATATGTTTCGAAAACCCTAAGTGGAAAAAACATGATTATCATCTGGCGAAGCCGACCCATCAACTTCAAGACCAAATCGTTTTGGTCGCAAAATAATGCTCTGTCTTTGGTCCACTTTGACGTGGTATATTACGAACTCTAGAAATCTGGTGAAACAGCTAATACTGATCGCTACCGACAGCAAATTATCAATTTGAACTATGCATTGATAGAAAAGCGTCCAAAATGGGCCCGGTAAAGTGATTTTACTGCACGCCGTCTCATACAGCAAACCCGGTCAAGAAACTGTTAAAAGCACTTGTTCTACCCTCTGTCACCTTTTCGCATCATTGGGATACGCGCTTGGGGAGCAGCACTTCGCCAATTTCGTAAAAGTTAGAAAATGGCTCGTTGAATGGTTTTGCTCAAAGAACATACAGTTGTTTTAGGATAGCATCCATAAATTGCCCGAAGGATGGGCAAAATGTGTAGAATTAAATAGCCGATACTTTGTGTAAATAGATTCTTTCATTTCCTTGAAAATTATGTAGTTTTTTGCGAAAGAACCGGTAATGACTTTCCCGTGTACCGGTATATGCCGAAACGTTATATTAAATATGTTTCCTAGTCGTGCAGTTCCATCTGATAGATTGTTAGCGATAGATAGATATAGGTAATAGACGAAGATTTTAGCTACTCCTGAAACAAAAGAGTATATTTTAAGTAAAGTAGGCAAATTCTCAATATTAACACCAGAACTTAAGCTATGAATTAAAATGCGAATGGTTCTTTAATCTGTTTTTTTCATCTGGAAGATATTACCATGTTTTGATCATATTGAATGCGTGCTTTTAGCGCCCTATTACCATTCTAAAATAGCTTTTTGTAGATACATACTAGAAGAACCTGCAGAAAACGCAAACTCTATTGGAAATTTTTTTTACTATCGAGGCTATTACAAACAGATGCAAACCCTCATGCTGTTATGGACACAAGACAAGAATATCGAGTTTCTTAAAATGTTTTGGAAAGCAGTTTGATTAGACCAGTGTTCTTATCAGATTGTTTAAATGGCAAATTTAGGCTTCATTCTTTAAATAGCATTTTACTTCGACTATTTGAAGATAAAATTAGATTGGTTTCAATGCGATGAGGCTCCTTCTCATTTCGCTACAGAGATAAGAAATTCTTTAAATGCAATATACAATAATTAGATAGGATGAGGAAGTCCTGCACCAAGGTCATCTAGATCTCTTAATATGAAGATATTTGACATTTGGGGATATTTAGAAGGAATGAGGGCTTCTTTCAACGAAGATGCCTGTGTACAAATAGTAGACAGACACTTTCTTTACGTTCTTGAAGTGTGTGTTTTAGATAACAATGTTAATGTTAATTTTATTCATAATAGTGTAACAGTGAATAATCAACTCTATCTATGAAACACTTCTAATTAACGCACCTATATTTTGATGAGTACCATATGTGGTTAAAGTATTCGACCATTTTTAAAACATTCTTTATGTATGTGAAGATATATCAAGGGATTTACTAACCGATTGGTCAGCAAAACAAATAGAAATTTTGTTCTCATAAGTTTAATTCCCTTCCGATGTTTGTCAAATCTTCCACGATTTGTTCTTTGTCGATTTTGTCAAAAGCCTGTTTGAATTCTATTAAAACGACGTATGTATGTTACATATGTATGTCTTTCTCGTTCGACTTTAATATGTCTCTGATATTCATCCTATTGATCGTCCTTTCCAGAAGTCACATTTGTAATTTTCTGTTCTTTTTTCCGTACGGTTCTCTAGTCTCTCTTCATTATGTTCGTTAGTATCTTATACGCCGCATTCAACTACAGAGGTATTACATTGGCCTCCGTAATTATGCATTTGTGTGTCCTTTCTGTTATCTGTATTATAATGCTTCTTTCCTGAGATTTATCTTCCTCTAACTATATTCGCACTATAAATTGGTAGATTTTTTAATGCAATCCTTCTCCCCCATGTTTAACCAATTCTGGGCATATTTGATAAAATCCTGCAGCCTTTCTATTTTTAAGGTTTTTGATAGTTTTAACAACTTTCTCGTACTCTGTCTTTCTTACAAATTAATCTCCTGTTGCCACTCGTTCCTTTTCGTTTCTCTGAAGTGGTTTTCCTAAGATTCGCTTTTGATTGTAGTTATTTTCTTTCTCTTTATGTGTTTGAAAAATGCATTAATATTTCGTTCTATTTCGTTCTATTTCATCTATCATTATCTCCATACATTTTTTTTACTTCCTTTGTTATTTTTTTTAGTAATTTTCCTGCTTTTTTGATGTAGAGGATCTTTCATAAAGGGCTTCTTATCTTTAAATTTAAATAAAACACAGTGTGTGTGAGATATCATCGAAATTTTTTATTTGTTTGAAAGGCCTATCGTTCCATTATGTATGGAATATAACGTCGTGCAAATGTCCGCTGCGACTTCGCTGGATAGCGCTCATCTGAAACGTCCAACTTTCCATGACTCTGGCGCATAAATCAAGCTGAATTTGACCGATGGCATGGGTTATGTTGGTTTTGAGGGCCGCTGTGGTTTATGGCTTGTTCGCATTGTCCTGCGACTTAAGAAAACTTCACAAGAAAAAGTCTAAGTGGGTCAAATCGCACGATCTCGGTGGCCAGTTCACATCACCTCCACGTGAGATGACCATGCCCTCAAATCGCTCGTGCAGAATGCCCAATGTGGCATGAGCTGTGTGGCACGTAGTGCCCTCCTGTTGAAACCATATGTCGTTGGTGTCTATATCATACAATTCAAATTGAAAGAAGTTGGTAATCATCAACTTATAGCGCTCGCCGTTAACGGTGATGGCCTGATCAACGTCGTTTTCATAGAAATATGGACCGATAATGCCGCTAGCCCAAAATCCACACCAAACAGTGACTTTTTCGCGATGCATTAGACGCTCTTGGATCTCGTGCGGATTGGTATCGTCCCAAATTCGACAATTTCGATTGTCAACGTAACCATTCATCCAGAAATGGGCCTCATCTCTGAAGATGATTTTTCGATGAAAATTAGTGTCAGTTACCAACTGCTCCAGGGCGCATTCAGCGAACGCACGTCGTTGTCTATAGTCGTTTGATTTCCAAATTTAATGTAAATCAAATTTGAAAAAAATTTGGCGATATAACTTCTGAATCAGAATTTTTGTGTTATTGATACAATAAACGGAGCTAAAGTTGTTAAAAGTAACGTAGTTCATTGTTAAGATATTTGTTGTTCATGAGGATGGTTTGATAATTACGTGGCCTAACGAAAAAAACGCAAGATTTTGGACAAAAATTTCTCTCCTGCTTGCTCAACATGCTTATTCCAATAACACTCGAAATCAGCAATGCCTTTCATCGCATGTCGATGAATCTAAGTCCTAGCTATTTACTGCAGCGATTATTTTGGAATGGTATGAAAATCTCTTTCTGTCTAACAATTTTTTAATTTTGGAAATTGATAGATACTGGGTGACAAGTCTGGAGAATAGGGTAGATGAAGAACTAATCCAAATCTGAATTCATCAATTTTGGTGATGGTGATCGCAGACTCGTGGGCAGGTGGGTCATCCTGTTGGAAAAGCACTTCCTTTCTTGCCAAATGAGGACGTTTCTCTTTAATTTTGTCGTTAGCCTTTTCTCGACGTCATTCAACACGATATGGTGGACATTTTTAATCATATCCACAGCAGTAGCCGCGTTTTGAATATCCGTTGTGAAGTTCAATTATTGTGCTCACACAACTAAGTGTAAATTCGGAAACCCAGCTGTTAATAATTCAAACCGAATTAGCGCATAGTATCCCAATGTGCCTTAATTTTGGTTGAGGTTAAGCCTTTCAAATTAAATACAATATTTGATCACTGCAGGTAATTCAGTTTTTCTCGAACCAGTTGACGAATCGCACTATACTCTACTTATCCTTAAAAATGATGGATCTACAGAATAGTGGAAAAGATTTTGCCAAATTTGCGCCATTCTAGCGTTAGTCTATGTATTGGGTTGGCAACTAAGTACTTTCGGTTTTGTAGTATAAAATAAAACACTGTTTTTTTAAACAAAGAATAGTTTTTAATCAATTATATATTTTTCATTTTGCTCAATGACCTTTTGCCATCTTTCTTTCAACTGCATGATTCCGCGCTCATAAAATTTCTGGTCCTTATCAGCAAAAAACTGAACCAGGTGCGAGTGAAGGTCATCGTCATTTGTGAAAGTTTTACCATTCAAAGAATTCTGCAAACTTCGAAATAAATGGTAATCAGATGGTGCTAGATTAGGGCTGTATGGGGGATGTGACATCACTTCCCAGCCAAGCTCCAATAGTTTCCCACGAGTTGCCAAAGATGTGTGAGGCCTTGCATTATCTTGGTGGAAAACTATACCTTTCCGATTTGACAATTTTGGCCGTTTTCCTTTGATTGCTTCATCCAGTTTTGTTAATTGTTAACAGTAAACATCAGAATTGATCGTTTGGTTTCTTGGAAGCAGTTCAAAAAACGCAACACCTTTGTAACCCCACCAAACTGACAGCGTGATCTTTTTTGGATGCAATTCAGCTTTCGATGTGGTTTGAGCTGGTTTATCGTGTTTGCTCCATGATTGTTTTAGAACTACATATATTACTGTACAGGACCCATTTTTCATCAACAGTGATGATTCTTTTTAAGAAAGGATCGGTTTCATTTCGTCTAAGGTGCATATCGCAAAAGTTGATTCTTTGTGTTAAATGAATTTCTTTCAATTCGTGAGGTACCCAAATATCAAGCTTCTTAACTAGCCTAAGACATTTTAAATGTTTGTCAATTGTTGTGTGCGATACATGTAGCCTCTCCGTAACCTCTCGAATAGTTATATGACGATCCCCTTCAATTATGACTTTGATTTGGTCATCATTAACTTCAGTAAGCCGACCAGAACGTTGCTCATCTTTGAGGGAAAATCTCCAGAACGGAATTTTTTATACCAATTCTGACACGTGCACTCTGTTAAGCAATTAGCACCATAAACTTCACATATCTTTTTGTGAGCCGCGGCAGCTTTCTTTCCTTTACGGAAATAAAATAGTAAAACATGTCGAAAATGTTCGTTTCTGCACTCCATTTAAAATTAACCCACAACTAATAGCTTTAATAAAAATCACGCACCACTTGCTTCTAAAGTTACGTCAATGTGACTAGTATCTGTGACTAGTGACTAGAAAAAATAAAGCAACGCTCTCTATCAGTAAAAACCGAAAGTACTTAGTTGCCAACCCAATAGTTATCGAACTATTCCCGTATCTAAGAGTTATGCTCATATTAGAGTAGACGTAACAGTTTTATTTGCCTAAAAAGTGAGAATTTAGTAATATGATTGACAACACATTGTAAATAAAAATTCTTTCGTTTACTTATTTCTGATTTAATACATAAAACAAATGCGTTATTACATAGACTACACAGTATGTATATTGATCAAAAATACGGGCACATCGGCAAAAAACTTTTTTAATTTATACTTCAAATAAGTGAAGAAAAATCCCTTAGTTTTAACTAAGTTACCGAGTTTGCGAAACCAGCATGTTTTTTCGTATTAGTCAATGTTCGGTAATTTTCTGCTCGGCTGGTAAAAAATAGCAAAATACCCCTTGATAGAAGAGAAGATTGATGTTTAGAAAATCCACATCCAACATATCGAGAGATGCTCGATTTGTCTTCTAAATCTCCGATATTTTTTTAAACAATCAAGTATTTTCAATAGAAAACAAATGGCGCTTAAATTTTCCTAATTGCATACGTTTTACAATATTATTAAATATCGTGCCTTAATTTCTAATATCGACTAGTTAAGACAACTTTATATTAAATGTCTTAATCATTTAAAGGACGTGGAAGAACTTTTCATTTTAATACTGCATATATATATTATTAATTATATCAACACACTTACACAAATATAAACAAAAGAGCGAAGGTATATTTATACGATTAGTTAGTGGTGCTATATATTTAAATATATTAGATAAATATCGTTGTAATTGGTAATCGTTGTATAAATTAATAAAAATGAATTCTTATTAAGTTTATATGAACAATGAGATTATATTATGTATATACGAAAGTTAATAAGAAACAAAAATGAAATACGATGTGAGGCAATTAAATAATTAGACTGCACTCTTTTCATCACGCAGCTGCATCGGGCCAGGCTGTAATTTTAAAGTCTTTGACCTTAATACTTCCCAAGCAACAACCCATAGTTTTGTCTCTGTGTCTGCTTTACTTTAGTTTCGAGCTTTAATTGTAGAGGACACTGTTATTTAGTAGTGCCGTGATAATGGTTGACATAAAAATCAAGCAGCGAATTAATCTGAAATCCCTTGTCAAATTGAAAAATCGCCAACGGAATGTTCACAAATGTTAAAGGAGGTATCTGGTGATAATGATATGTCACGTGAGCGTGTTTTTGAATGACCCCAACGGTTTTCTGAAGATCGGGATGAGGTCGAATATGATGAATGTCATGGTCGACCTCTGACTGTAAGAACTGAAAGGAACATTCAGAAAATAAATGAAATTGTGCGGAAAGAGCGACGTCTACGCATTCAAATGATTGTCGATATAGTAAACATTAACAGAGACACCGTAAGATACATTTTACATAAGGAATTAAATATGACGAAAGTTTGTGTAAAAGTGGTGCTTATCTGTGAAGCAGTTTTTGTCGGACAAGCGCATTGCTGTGCTTGATCATCCCTCGCATTCGCCAGATCTCCCACCGTGTAACTTCTACCTGTTACCAAAAGTAAAAAGTGCATTAAAGGGAAGACATTTTCAGTCTGTTGAACATGTAAAAGCAAAAACGGCAGCGTCGTTGAAGGGGCTGATAACTGATGAACTGCACCATTGTTTCGAACAATGGAAGACACTTATACAGCTGTGTATAGATAAGAGAGGAGAGTATGTTGAAGGGGATAAAAGTTAAATATAAGTTTTCTTGCAATAAATAGCATTTCTCACAGCGATCTCGTTATTTAACTGCCACACCACGTATATATTTGAATCACACTTGTTTCATTGCAGTTTCTATAGAAAAGTTGTAATTTTCAAATTTATTTCTGTAGTAAGAAATAGTTTCATAGTAACCATTAAAATCTATAAAAGCTTATTCAAAAATAATTATGCAATAACCCTATTATTCACAATGAATGATAATACTCTAATAAAACTCCAGCTCTTAAGGGATTAGATCTCTCGATTCTTGGAAATTTTCGATTGTTATGATTTTATTTTAAGGTAGGGTATTATTGTAAACTATTAAGTATTTATACTTGCATATTTTGGTAAAATTGCAGTTAGTTTTTGTGAGATGCCCATAGTGATAACATCGTGTGTTTCGAAGAAGTTCAATCAATTAGAAATGCCTAAACGGAAGAAATTGAGTGTAGAAACACGATCGTTTATAATCGCATACCATAAGGCTGGCAAAAGCAATCGAGAAATTGTCACACAACTTAAATTATATAAGTTAATCGTGGGTTATATCATCAAAAAGCACAGCGAATGTAGAAGTGTGTTGAGTAGAACTCGAAAAGCTAGGTCAAGAGCGACAACCTCGGCAGAAAATCTTGCAATGGTGGTAACAAGCAAGAGAAATAAACGAAAAATAGACCCAGATGTAACAGGAGGAGTGAATGCTGTTAAACGGCGATTAAAAAAAGTCGGTCTTCATAGACGAATTGCAAAGCGGAAGCAAGCAAAAGAAGCAAAAACATTTAATATGGACCCGCGATAACCAAAATTGGACCATTGGACTAGAATAAAGTGTTGTGGACAGATGAATCCACACGCTTCCAAACTCTGTCGGGAATATTTGTAGAAATTGGAGTAGGAGGGAACCATAAGGGTTATAGCGTGGCTCCCCAGAGTCCAGATTTAAATCCCATCGAGTTGCTGTGGAAAGAACTTGAACGAGAGATGAGAAAATCGGTCCCCACATCTGCTGTTAATATGTGGAAGAACCTGCAAGAGGCATGAGGTAAACTAGAACCTGAGACATTACGAAAATTAATCGAAAGAATATCTCGATTGTGAGCTGCAATGATTAAAAATAAAGGAGGGCATATAGACGAGTCTATAATTTAGATAAATATATTATACAACAATTTATTTTAGATGTAAAAATATATATTTTTCATATATGTAAATAATAAAAAGATATTAGTATTTCGATTTTGATTTTTGCTACAATTTGCGGGTTAAATGCGAGTGAAATGCGATAATGTATATATGAAGATGACGAGAGAGATCTCGTTGAAGCGTCTAGAGAACGGTCCCTCTCAGGATACAACTCACGCGCGACTTAGAACCCAAGAAAATACAGCAAATTTCAGCAAATCTGAAAATTGAAGTACTCCCTTCAAATTGTTTTAGACATTACAAGTAATAAAATGAATTTAATTAAATAGTTAATCTACTCAGAGTATATAATTCAAATATATAATATTAAAAAAATACAATATATAATCCTAGTGCATGCACTTATTTAATATAATTCAATAATTAGCTATTTTAAATTTAGGAAGAAGGATGACTGTTTTGGCTATTATATAAGCTTTAGTAAAGAGTACATTGACAGAATTTCCTATTCTTCATATCTTTATTATATTGCTATGCCAGTCTAAATTTTATAAAGGACGGTAAACCAATTTTTGGTATATTCACAATGTGGTTAATCACGATTGAAAAAGACGTCCAGAATAAAATCTTGTAATTTTTTTTAAGGCTATTAGGTACAAGTAAAACTATTCTACAATTTAATGTAGAGTAAAATAACATAAAACACATTTATGTATAATATACTATATTTAAAGATTTGTATTAGATAATGTAGAATATACCCACCTTAAAACATATTGAAAGACTTTTATCTCCGCACTCATTTAAAAATTGCACTGCGTCTCGTAGGTGTTCGTTTTCCTGTTCATCGGCAAAGGTTAAGGTAACTAATAATAAAACACGTAGCAGTTTCATTGTCGTGTTATGTCTCGTCTTTACACGTATGAATCTCAGACACTGGAACGGTTTCCTATATGCGTCCCGGTTTTATCAACTGCGTATTATCAATAGCGGATCTAAATCGTTGGCAAAAAATTATGCTAACTGATACTGGTTTAAAGAATGTTCATGTTTTGTACGTGCACTAGATTTTAGTGGTCATTTTGCACTTATTTATTTTGCGTTAAGCTTCTCGCGTGATCTCGTATAATACATTCCTATTTACAAGTTATAAAATGTAAAGTTACTAAAATATAAAAATATGTCATTCTGCATGATATATGCCGAATATTATTTTGTCTGTAATGTACTTAGATTTAAATGAATGCAGAAAATACAGTCTGGGCAAATTTGTCCATGGCAAGAATCTTTTTTTGACAAACTTGTTACATTATCAAATTGTGTTGCATGCTTACATTGCTATTGAATAATAATTTTGGTTTTCCACTTTGTTTTACAAATAATTTAATTCGGTCAGTTTTTAAAGTTCAAGCTATTTAATATCATACAGCAGTGATGAATCTTTTAGTGAACAATGCAAGTGCTACATTCTTAAAATCGCGTCGGTTTAAAAGTCGATAATTAGCTTTCTCTGCTATTTGCTATAATATTGATATTATAACAAATATCAGGTTAATTCATCAGTTCGTAGAGCTATTGGTTTCTAGGAAGACAGTACCTTGAAAACTAAAATTGCTACAGTCATTTCAGTGTCGCATTATTGGTTAATTGAATATTTTATAAATTTGTAAATTCGTGCAAAGATGGATTTACTTATAGACAAAAGAAAATGAAATTTCATGTAGAAACAAAAGAATGTTTTCAACATATCCCTTTGGTTCGAGTTTAACAAAGGTGTTAATGCATTGAAAACTGCTAGAACATCGTTTTCTATTTATGGAGAAAATGTAATTTTGGAGGATACAGCACGGAAATGGATTTCTAGATTTAAAGAGGGCTATTTTGACATAAACGATGCTCAACTTTCTAGGAGACAATCGGGCTTTGATGAAGATAGTTTGAACGTTTCAAATTCATAATGATCCGCACCAATCAATTCAGAAATTAGCTATTAGAATAATAATTAACCATAATACGACGTTTGCAAACCAAGAATAAATTTTAAAATCTGAGTGTTTGTTACTGCGTGTTTCGAGCAAAAAAAAACAAAGTTCGGCATATCAACGTATGCCGATTTGCTAGTTCATCATCGTTTAACTTATCGACCGCCTTTGCTCCACATTGTTACATGCGAATAAAAACGGTGGACTGCAAATCAGTAATTTCATTAATCAAAAAATGAAAATAAACCCCTTGCCACATCAATTTTCGTATTGTGTATACGTATTTCGACAATTTGTCAAGTTGTCATCATCAGTAGATAATTAAGTGTCCCGCCTAGAGTCGCGGTAAAACTCGCACAAAACAATTTCGCACAACTTTTCCCACTAACCACCCTGTATTTGTGTGATAATTTGGTGGTACTGGTTGTCAACCTTTCCCGCTAACTACCAATACATCCAATTAACCACACGAATACAGTGTGTAGTGATTAGCGGGGAAGGTTGTGCGGAATTGTTATACGAGTTTTACCCAGTGGTAAAACTCGCGACTGGATCAGCATCCAGCCGCGACATTGTGATCAATTATCTGCTGATGATGACAATTTAATTGTCGAAATACGTATACAGTATACGAAAATTGATGTGATAAGGGATTTGTTAACCTTTTTTGATAAATTCAATTAATCACAGCTAGCACTAAAATTTACCAGCTATTATTTGTAATAAAGATAGGTTAACTCGAAGAAAATTGTGCTACAGAGAAGTCTTTTATCTAAATAATAGATAAGATTATAAATTAAACGCAAAATCTTGAGAAAGTATGAATGAAGACTGAGTACTGTCAAAAAAATACAGAATGTAACTAAACTACGAGGTTTGTTCAAAAGGAAAGGTGAATTTTGAATTATCGCGCGCTGTTTACATTCAATTATCGAAATTTTTTTTTTTGTATGTTGGTACACATGTGTCATTATCAGCCAATTTGGATTAGTAGTTTGTTGTTGACAACTGAAAAGCTTAGTCACGTTTGTGTGTGTTCTTCGATTTTTGACTTTTGAAAAAAATGGATCAAAGAATATGTATCAAATTTTGCGTTAAAAATGGAATAAAGTGCTCCAAGGCACTTGAAATGTTGACTGTGGCATTCGGCGAGTCCACTTTGTCTCAAAAAAGTGTTTATAAGTGGTACAAGCGCTTTACAGAAGGCTGAGAAAATGCACGCCAAGTTTGATCAAATGTGAAGGTTTTGCTCACTATTTTCTTCGATTACAATGGCGTGGTGCATCATGAGTTCTTGCCAACAGGTCATACGGTTAATAAGGAATACTACAAGGAAGTTATGGAACGTTCGCGTGAAGCAATACTGCTCAAATGATCGGAATTGTGGAAAAGTAAATCATGAATTCTGCATCATGATACTGGTGCATTATCGTGATTCACTCACACATAAATGCTTGTTCGTGATTTTTTGGCCAAAAATAACACCCTAATCATGCCCCAACCTTATGCACCAGGTTTGGCTCCCTGCGACTTTTTGTATTGCCAAAACTGAAGAGACGAATGAAAGTAAAGCGTTTTGCCACAATTGATGAGATACAGTCAGAATCGAAGAACGAGCTGATGGCCATACCGAAAAGCACATTTCAGAAGTGCTTCGAGGATTGGAAGAAGCGCTGGCATAAGTGCATTATATCTGAGGGGGATTACTTTGAAGGGGACAAAATGGATATTGATGAATAAATAAATACTTTTCAAAAAAATTCAAAATTCACCTTTCCTTTTGAACAAACCTCGAATGTGCATTTTGTCCTAAAATTACAGCCAGAAAAATAGTATGCACTTGTTCCATGTATGGAAAAAATACATTCGTAAAACATGAAAATATTCATTGTGAGTATTGTAATAGCAAATCTGTGAACACTTGGATTGATAAACACTACTAATTTTGTGTATATTATAGTTATAGTTAAGTTGTAGTTATTTTTTTAATATTTGGACAAACCTATACAAAAACAATTGAAGAAATTAATTAAATAGAATTTCGAATATCTTCATACAAAATTGTACAAGAGATACAATATACGTGTGTGTATGTGTATATATAATATATATATATATATATATATATATATATATATATATATACATATATATATATATATATTGTAACTTTTGTACTACTATGTAAAATATTTTATGAAGCATACACCCACACCTACTGCCAAAGTTTTGTTTGCATGCTAAGCTGAACGTGAACATCGTAGATATAATTTCGTGAATATCGTTAACTACTACGAGTATGTCGTAGTAACAATACCTTGTGTAAAGTTTTACATTATTAGCTTCTATACCAAGGCAGACATTTTTCGGGATAAAATTGGTCTTTGTTCAATAAAATCGATTCGATTCATTCGACAGTGCCCTCTTTGTTATTGCTTGTTTCTAATACATATTCATACATACACACATTACAAATACAATAGTCTGTACGTGACCAAATTAATAACAACGAACTTACAATAGGTTTATAGTTTGGTAAAGTTGTACTTAAATCGAAAGCAAGTGTTGACTTTTTTTAACATTACTTCAACATGTAACAAAGTATATGTATAGTAAAGTAATGGTGCAAAAATTAAATTTGTTCAAATCTCGGGATTACGATGGGTGAGAGAGAATGGTAGTAAAAAAGGACATGAGTATAGAGTCTCGAAAAAGCATAAGACATCCAGAAATTATTAAAATTGCACCATTGGAAAAATAACAGAAGCCAAAGGAACAAGATGTTTGAGAAGATCGATTTATATACTTAGATATATAT